>CM031238.1:592691739-593291739 GCA_018340775.1 Taxus wallichiana var. yunnanensis | reverse complement strand
ACAATACTAATGAACTATAAACAATAAAAGACTACTTTTGATATTACAACGAAAACATGACTTTCACAACATTTAACGATCAACAATGACTTGACTATTGATATTCAAACGAAGATACAAAATATGACAATAAATATATATAATTTTTTAATAATTACGAGACACTTTGAACTGAATATAACATTTAAAAAGTAATCAAACTATTACTTTATAAATTCTGACTCAAACTTAATAAAATATACAAAATACTTATATCCTAAAAATTAAATAATGATTATAGACCACACCCCCTTTTTTTAAACTCAATATTGACATATAAAACACCACTTCGAACAACATAAGAGATAACAAGAGACACTTAAGATAATACTATCAACGATACTTAAATGAACAATGAAATGTATCCCAGCTATCATATAAGTTACACTACCTTATCAATGCCAAATCTGATGCCGATGGTTGTGTGGAGATGTCAATGAAGAGCCAAGAATCTGAGCTTGTAAATATAGAAGTGGAGGCCAACTGGGAAGAGCTAACACTTCAATAACCACTATGCTCCTCCTTGTTGTACTACGTGCATACAAGAAACTTAGACTTATTGTTTCAACATGCGGCTTTGTACGTGAAAATGTGACACTCTTGAATGAGGCTGTAGGATTTGTTTTTAAGGAAGCAAGTCTATATTGAACATATACTAGCGAGTCGCTATAGAGAAGCCAAAATCAATGCAAAACAAGTCAAATCCTGAGCTTCAACAAGTGAAATGTTGAAATATCAAAGCCATCTTTGAAGCAAAACAGATCCAAATGAATATTGAGTCAGTGAGTGACGAGCCACCAAAACTAAAAAGATGCAAGGCCGAGTTTTCACCACATCACCAAGGATCGAGGAAGATTTCCAAAATCACCACATCACATTACTGATTCAATAGACGTCAGAACATTTGAAATTCGAACTAGAATACATATAGGGTGATGTGCATGCATTTGTAGAATTGGTGAGCCTAGAGAGTGGTCAGATCAGATGTTGCTTTATACCCACGAGTGACTTCATAAATAGTGAATCAGAAATTAAAAATGTCAACACTGTGAACACATCTTCTTACACCTATATCTCTCTCTATATATGTGAAAACAAGTTTTATGAGGAATGCATATCAATGCCACCACGAGACACTCCTATATGATCACAAAAGTATGACCAGACGGTTACACTCTGCAAGTTATTCTTGCATCGTCTATTCTCACACTTTTTACCACCTGAAGCTTGATATTTACAAACTCCTCACCTCTCACAAAAACACCATCAATAGGGGAAATAAATTATCTATCACCCCTATCAAATTATCATACTTCCATGATTTCCATAAACTCACTCTAATACCAAATATTTGGTACAAAAAATTTGCACAACACAAATATATTCTTCATATTAATCAGCTACGGTAATTTTACAATGTATGGAGGGATATTATATAACCACTCAAATAGGAAAACCAACTTCCTATTTTATAGGATTTAATAACCCAGGATAGTCACGGGTACTAACAAATTATAACCCGTTTAAATGAATATATGGGTATAGCTTACTAACCACCTACTAACCATTACATTGCCATATTTAATCACGGTAAAAATAACTAATAGTACCTAATGTAAATCCTAAATTCCCAACACAATGTATTCATCTCAATGGTACATGTCATCATAACATATTGAGCATGATATTAATTTCTCCTATCTATTGTACCTATAACCAAAACATGGTTAGAAAAAATGTTAGCATGTCACCTTCCTACAATCTAGCATAAATCACAATTTCCTAATTTTCCATTCATCATGAAAACAAATCTTAACACAAATCATGAGAGAGTCAAAAATACAAATGCAATTTCATTTCATTTTTAAAACTAGAGAGAGAGAGAGAGAGAGAGAGAGAGAGAGAGAACACCATTTTACCACAATCAATTTTCTCAAAACAATCATCAAAAGGAAGTTCCATACAATCATATGTTAGTGTTTACAAGTTTCCTGATAGATATTTTACTTGAAAAGGTCCAACGACAGTTTCCTCTTTTTGCTACTAGTCTATGAATACGTCCAAATTGGTCAAAGTGGTTAAAAATATGCGTTCAAAAACTAATACTCAAGACTCAAACACATGATGTGTCAATTCCCACATTCTCCTCTATATACACGTAAACCCCTTGAAGTGTCATAACTCAAAATTGGTGAACAAGGTTCAATCGATGACTTCCTTTCCGAGCTATTAATCGTAATTGCACCAGATTGACCTTGTCGCCCAATGATCGAAGTCTTACCAAACTCACTTGTAAAACTAGCTTGCAAAGTGATTTTCTCATAACTAAGGATTGATAGTGATTGTCATAGATAAATACTAGAGGTATGTGGAGTCTAATTCCATTTCTCCACCTTGGGCCTAAATTACAAGCCAAAACCAAACTGAACTTTTAACTTTTAGTAGGATTTTCAAAGCTTTGAAATGGTCAACATGGATCCTAAATGTGTGACGAAAATGGTCAAATGAACATTCAAAGTCATTCCATGGTTTTTGTAACACTCCATGTGAAAAGGAACACGGTCAAATCTTGAATTTCCCATTACAAGGTTTAGAGAGATATTTTGTGTGTCATTAAAAACATATTTTATTAACATTTCGCAAGGTCATCAAGTGGTAGGTTTAAACTAAAATTCACGTTCAACTCACCAAGGTTGATTCAGTTATCCAATACTATTAACTAAGTTTTCAAACATCTCAGGAGGTGATTTAAGAGTTGGGTTTATATTCAAGTAGCCTTTCTAGTTGCGTATAAAAAAGTAAATTTTTGCTATTTGGTGCTACGTCTCATAAAATTCACCAAAAGATTAATCTTCTTTAATTTGATTTTCAACACCATTAAAAATAGGAAAACTAGAAATGCTAAGATCATGCAAGAAAGAGGTAAGATAACCATGCCTGATAGTAATTGAAATGGGGGTATGCAGAGGCTCCATAGGTCCGCATTCACAATCTGTGAAACTACAAATTGTTAACCATCCCAAAAACAATTCTTGTGTTTATGGTAAGCTTCCGCATTAAACAAAAACAATAATTACCCTCAATCATTCTCTGAATCATTTGAACCTCACCACACCTGCTCATTTTAGTGTAGATGTTGGAGAGAAGAACTTAAGTTGCATCATTTTTTGGATCCAAAATAAAATAAACTGAGGCTGGAAATACTCCTACGCCTATATCCACAAGAGATCTTCACGCACCAAGAAAACACATCCACTGAACCTACATGCTGGATGCATATAAAACACAAGCAAAGGTTATGGGATTTGGCTTTACACCTGCCAAATGCATTAGCTTGATAGTTTCAAAAGCCTTTTCAACATATCCAGTTTGTGTGTAGCCTGCAATAGTTATTGTACACGCAGCCACAAACCACCACAAGTTTAATTGGCATGAAGATGGTAAAGTTTGATACTTCCACACGATGGCATGTTGGGTAAGGGAAAACTAACCCCACGCCCAGCAAGCCAAAATTAAAAAACTAAAACTAAAGATTACATGGTCAGGTTCTATCCCTGCGTCCCATCTTTACAGGATTTTTTTCAAACAACTCAAGCACGTCAGGAGCTTCCACACATGGGCGTTTGGTCAATACAATCCTTTCCTTTTTACCAGTTCCTCAAAACGTTGTACCATATGTTCTTGTTTCATACATATACACAAAAGTGTGCAAGAGATCTATGCAAAGATGGAGAGAGTGGCTTGGGAGATGCGTGCAACAGGGAGTAGTGCTTTCTGAGGCTATGGAAAACTATATTCTCACCTGCCATCCGTATTTTCTTGGAAGGTTCCCGGTAAGCAAGCCTACAGCCATGGTACTCCAAGCCACCTCGTCTGATATAAGTCAAGAAATAAAACAATCCACGAGCCTTGTTTTGTCCATGTTTCCACGTTTTGCAAACAAATTTGTCAAGGAAGTTGTGCAACTACAACATCTGACAAATCACTACCCATTTCATTTAATCAGTGTCCATACGCTACTCCAAAGCTCCCATTTTGGAACAGATGGTGAGGATGCTGGAATTTGGATTTAAACCTTCCAATATCATTTTCTTGACAGTTTCTAAAGCCTTTTCAACAAAACCATTCTAACAACCAACGCACATGAAACATTTACTTTCCTTCTTGGAATGCAAGTCTACATAGCTGGAAAACATGCCCCAAAAAAAAAGTTATGGCTCCAAAGGGAATTTCAACTACCTCATTTTAATACACCCCATGAAATGGTGCAGAGAGAGTATGCTGGATAGGGCACTGGATATCCTTTACCTAGAACCTCACCAGCTCCCCATTAAAGCTTTAATTTAATCACGTAATTATTTTCATTTCAAATTTATAAGGATTATATTTATTATTATCCATAAAAAAATCATTTTGAGCAAACTTTATTGATATTATAATATTTTAAACTCAAGAATTTAAAATTGATCTCGAGTTAAATGAATTTGTAAATGAAAACGATATCACCTCACCATTCTGAAATATGAAAACACTTCATAGGGTTTAGATGATTTGTCCGTGGAAGGACATTTACAAAGTTACAAATATTATTTTTATTATTTCATTTTCCGAATTAACTGGATTGTAAGTACAACGCTTAGAAAAAAACTCAACCTTACCATGGGCCAACTCAAGTTCCCACAACCGAAGTCGAAATGTGGAAACGGGAAGTGCGTTCAATGATCAATACTTAAATATGTATAAACATAACATAATACTCCATTTATGATCTACAAAGAGAAATGCAATTATTTGCAAGCATGGAATCATAACTTTCTTTTGTTTTAAGGTCATGGGGTTTTAAAAACAATAAAATCTTATGGGACAATTATATTCTTGATGGATCCCTATAGTGTAGGACTTCTCTAAAAACTCTTTTTATCCGTTTTGTTCTTGATGCATGTGTATGGAGAGCATATACTATTTTTGTTATCCTAGAGATAAAGATGGTGGGAAACAATTTTATTCAAGTGATCTAAGAGTAATTATAATCCTCTGTTATGTAAATATCATGTAATATGTAAGGTGATACATATTATATTTATGATTAAGAACATGTGACAAAGTAATATTAAAATAACTTTACAAATATTATATCAATGATGAAGCAAAAATATATACAAGAGATGAAAAATATTGATTTTGTAATCCAAATATAAGATGAAAATTGAAACCTCGTTGATGCACGATACTAAGACAACACACCCAATTAGTGATACGTTCTACATGTTATCCCTAAATTAACATTGTTTCCATCACTTGGGATCGGGCGTGTCTTACCCTAAGCAACCTAGGCAGTTGCCTAGGGCGCACAAAAGGAGCGCGTTGTTTTCTTTAAAAATAAATCAAGTCGGCTTCTTTAATTTTTGCAAAAAAATTCAGTTTCTTCTTTGTGCATATACGAGAAAAATTCAGTTTTGTTGCTTTGCATATACGAGAACAATTCAGTTTTGCTGATTTGCATATATAGTTTTGCTGCTTTGCATATACAAAACAATGATAAAACATAACAATTACAAACCAGAGCAGAAAATTGTTAATCTGTAACTCTATGATCAAGTAATTCTCATCTTGTCTCAAGCGATCGGGTTCTTGAATCCTGCTTAGTGCAAAGAATGCTAATGTGCTTCTTGGAGTTGGCTGCATCATTGTCAACGGTCAGCAATGCGCGGTGTCGGCGTCACACGAAGTCTGCAGACTGCGTGGACGGTGGGAGCCTGGGAGCCTGGGAGAAGGGCCAAAGGCCACAGGTGGAGACTGGAGTCATTAATAATTTAATACATTATCTGAATCTCAACTTTCAAGGAGTCAAGTCTCAACCTAAATTGCATTTCAATTCGATTATTCGCCATTATCAATATCATTGTAAGCTAAATTGCTAATTTGCTAATAGTAATGTTTACAGTTTACCTAAATTTCTAATCGTGCAATTTGCCAATTAATAAATTATATAGTAATACTAATTTTGCAATTTGACTATTTGTAATTGTGTTATAGCCTATAGTTTTGTAACTTGCTTTTGTTTTTGTCTTATTAATTTTTCAATCAAAATCAACCGCAAAGGAAAGAAAAAAAAACTTTATAGATTTAATAAAATGTGTTAAGAGTTATATTATAAGTGTTTTAAAAACATGCACATATAGGTGGGTCGCTAGTCCCGGGTGGGAGGGGGCGACGTTTCTGAGTGACTTGCTAGGCGCTTTGAAACCTTAATTAGGCCTGGTTGGGATGATCGGTACATAATACTTTATTTATGGTTTGCATAGAGTAACATGGATTTTGCACACATGACATAATAATTTCCACGTGCAATCCATAGATAACCATTATTTTATTGAGATGATCAATACTACAATCTTTTAATTTGTGATCTACAAAGATTATTGGAGTTGTTTATAAGTATGGCACAATAAATTAACATTATCTCTATTGAATCAACATTATTTCCATTAAATCAACATGAAGGAAAAATAGTTGCAAACATATGCATGGAAATGTTTGTAGACAAATTAAGTAACTTTATATTGGAATATGATAAATGTGTATCTACGTTTATTGTGAATTTTTTTAAGAATAAAACATTATGTATAAATATCAAAATTTAATTTGTATTGAATACTTTCATAGTTACAACTCTATAGGGGTACTAGTCTGCGCATGCCTAGTCTATAAAAATTATAACTTGGGTCTCGTTAGTGCACATCCCAATAAAAGTACAAAAGAACACGAGGTTGAAATATCTTATAAAAATAACAAAATTTGAATTTTGGTTCCACATGCCACTTGCATAGGGTTTTGGTTTAAACAAATTGAACTTGAAGCTACATGAAATCTATCGTGGTCGTTGGCCATGTATAAAATAATGCTTCCTTCAAATTTTCATAACATTCCATAAATAACTTTAGTGAATTATTATACTAAACAATACTAGGTGGCACATAATGCATAACAATAAATTCATAGGTAACCCATGAAGCTTTTATAGGAACTCGATATTTACAAAAATGTTTCACCGTGAATCATGTTGAGGAAAAAATTGTTTAGAAATCTGTTGGTGCGAAATCACAAGCACCCACGGGACTCGCAACGCGATGGGTTGAGGTCTCGGTCTCATGCACTCGCACAACATGGAGCTTTTCCCAAGTGTGGGACCTCGCGAAATCGGAAAAGCTCTCCTGGATGAAGGACCCAGCTTATACACCAAACTTGACAGTATTGAAAATATAATTTAAAATTTGAAGGACCCAGGGGGGAACAATCTTCAATCCGGAATCTTGGCCCCTGTTGTGCAGCTGCGGATTCCCGAAAGCTACAGGCGGAACTCAGGTCATGCAATGCAACTCACAGAACCCGAATTGCCATGGTCGGAACTCGGGACATGCTCGACATCCCTCAAAACCCGAAATGACTGTTGTTGCGTATAGGATCATGCAATGCATCCCCCAAAACCCGAAAAGATTGTTGGGTCTGCTTTGATGTTTTCGGACCCCGAAAACCCGAAATCACTGTATACCCGAAAATTTGGAAATCAAAATATCAAAAAACTAAGGATACCCTTTTGAAGGTTCCCCTCAGATCTACCAACTGCTGAAATTTTGACCTGTTTTGAGCAAGATAAACCCTTAAAAATGATTTCGGAGTTCAACGGACAGAGCAAAATCTGAAATTTTAAAACTTGCAATTTCTTGAGCGAAATTTCGTGAAAACTCCTTCAAATCTTCATGGAATGACCTCTCGGTCCCACCGGCGTGCACAAATCACAGTGAAATCACAAAGACACCCACAGGACTCGCAACGCGATGGGTTGAGGGTCTCGGTGCGATCGCACAACATGGAGCTTTTCCCAAGTGTGGACCTCACGAAATCGAAAAGCTCTCCTGATGAAGGCCGGCTCCTATTCCTCTTCGCTCGATACACACCATGAAACGCAGAGGTTTACCCAAAAAACCTAATCTAACTACCAAGGAGACAGGGAGAGAGAAATGCATAAAAATAAACCTAAGCTAAGGAGGTGATGCACCGAGGAATGTTGAACACTTGCTTTGCAAAAATAAACACAGACCACATAGATGCAATACAACACCATGCACAGGCAACCAAAATGCAATGAGAGATCAAAATAACAGCAATGAATACATGAGAGGGTTTAGAATCAATCACAGACATATATACATTGCTCAAAGGTCGATACAGTACATTGCAGTGGCCAAGAGGCAAAAATGGCATTACAATCCATGTGGGAGGCTTGAAAACTCCACAAATCCTCTTGCGAGCAGGAGAGAAGGGAGGATGCAAAACGAAAATGTCCAACCCTTGAAAAGAGCCACTCCTGGCCAATATATAGGAAGAGAAATGGGAGAAGAGAGAAAACCGAGTTTTCACAACTACCTCCAAGACTGCATTTAACTCATTTCTTCATGGCGGTAGGTAAAACCCAACAACCTCAAAAATGGCGAACTGTGACACCTGCGTCGGGATTTTGCGCCTGTCGGATTCGGGATTCCCTCGCGCATTTGCATCGGGCTCGGAGGGGTGCTCGACATGCTTGTTTTTCATGTTCTTCCGACGTGCTTCCCCGACGCTGAGACCCGATTGCTTTGATGTCGGGTTTTGGAGACCCGATGACATATTCCTTTGTTGGCGGGTTTTGGAGGCCCGAATACATATTTTCTTTGATGTCGGGTTTTTGAGACCACCCGACATGTTGTTCCACCATGTTTCTCCGCCCTGTAGACCCGATTCCTTTTGCGTCGGGTTTTGGAGACCCGACGACATCTTTTCTTTGTTGGCGGGTTTTGAGACCCCCGACATGTCCTCGTTGCGTCCGGGTTTTGAAGACCCCCGACATGTTCCTGCGCCACCGAAACCTGATTTCTTTCCCGACGCCGAGACCCAATTTCTGACACGTGGCGATCTCTCATTGGTCGCGGGCCATGCGGGCCAAACTTTCCATTTTGACCTTTTGACCAAAACTTGGCCAAAAAATCCAACTTCTCCCGGACGCCCGCCATCTCCCCTGGGACACGTGGCAGCACCCCATTGGCCGCGGGCCAAAATTTCAAAATTCTCCCATGCGCCAAACACTTAGCGAATTTTTACTCCGCTTCCCCGTCTGACACGTGGCACATTCCGACTCGCCGGCGGGCCCGCGGGCTAAATTTTCCTTTTGCAAATTTGTCCAAAACTTGGAAATTTTCCAAGTTTTCCTTCGACTCGCCACTTCCCCTTGTGTCGGGTTTTGAGACCCCCCGACATATCCTTTGATGTCGGGTTTTGAAGACCCCACATGCCTTTGTCCCACCATGTTTCTCCGCTTTATTTCTCCCCTATAAACCTCGATTTTCCTTGCTTTGTCGGGTTTTCCAACCCTTGCGACATGTCCCCGCACCATGCTTCTCCCCCTCCGAAACCCGATTTGCTCGTGTTTATCTATATTTACCCGGGGGGTAAATATATACAATAGAAACTTTGTTTTACAAAAGGTGATATTATGGCGATGCACTGATGTGGTTGGAAGACTCCAAGGTATGAAGGTAATGCATTATGTATACCATATTTGATATATGTATCTAATATATTAGTGATGATGTCATCATCACATTTCATTTCCATAAGTTGGAAAACTTTTGATTTTCATGAATTTTAGTGATAAAACGGTAAAATAATGTTCCCCCATTTTGACTAGTTAGACCCCTCCTTCGATGTAGAGATGGTTTGTGATGAGACTCTCGCTTTGGTTTCTAACTACAAGTTTTACAACTCACCTCTTTGAAGAAGTAGTTTTAGGCTCAATTCTCAATTACAATATTACCTTCAACCGATCTAAGGCACAAAATGTCTCTACTCACCTTTTCTTGAATCCTCATAAAATTACTCTCTCTCTATAGGCCAAAGATTACCCTTCTTACCTCAATGTAGTCTTGATGTCAATTTAGGCTTGTAAATTTTTCAGAGTCTCAAAATCCTTGTTGTTTTTGTCTAATCTCAAATTCAAGAAGTTTCAAATTCAAACACCGGTCAATTCTAATACCCAATTAGCTTTAATTTCTACTCCAAGAAGTTTTCTTATCAAACTCGGCATAAGAGGGTTTTATACATCTTTGTCTTGTATAATTTGGCATGTCATGTTTCACTCAAAGACTATCAAGAATTCCTCTCGAAAGAAAAATGGTCTTGATCTAAATCCTTTCAAATCTCTTAGACGACAACTACATAGAGGTTTCTACAATTTTTTGAGAAATTTCAATTTTGCATTTCCCGATAAAATAATTTTTTTGTCTTCCAAACCCTAGTTGAAGGGTTTCCATCTCTCTGCAATCCCGAGAAGGTAAAATTGAATGATTCTTTGCTATTTTATCACCTTATTTGATCCTACAAGCTTCATAAGATTTGTTGCAACTTTTAGAATCTATCAACATGTAAATCCTTCTATGAAATGATTCCTCCCATTCTACAACCTTGTTTTAATCAGAAATTGTAACTAGTAGTACTCTATTTTCAAGCCTCAAAGTATGTTATCAACTTATTGATGGTTTCCTTCAATATAAATTGATTATGGGGACTAATTTAGGTTTAACAACAACACACACAAGCTTTTCAAACAAATTTCATTCAAATGATCGAAACTCTTTTGCCTACATATTGTTGCATAGCTGAAATAACTAAGTACATGATGTGCGCCAGATCTAGAGTGTGCACGAGGGATGTGTGAAGGGGTGCATAAAAGGAATAATGGGTATTGTGCAAAGACTTACACCTAACTAAGAAACCTTCGGGACTCGGCCAATTTTTGTCACTGGGCTAACAATAACAGGAAGGCGGAGTTGGAGCGTCAATCAAGTAATGATTCGAACTGGATAAAAAAAGGATGACTTAAGGGCTAAGGAAAGTATATTGTTGGGTAAAAGCACATGTAGAGCAAAGATGAAGGGTCATGCATGGATCGATCTAATAATAGGATTAAAGAAAAGTTTATTTATAGGATTAATCTATTATTATGTTTGATAGAAAAGACATGCACACCTTATGGCTGTTTTTGGATGTATGTATGGCTATTTTGAGCATGCAATCTATTTTGAGAATGTAAGGGTGGTGAAGGGAAAGTCCCCACCCCTATATATATCAGTTTTATGGCATTGGTTTAGAGATAATTTGTATTATTGTTATGTTGCTCTTATGTACTAGCGTGCGTGACTGCGTGCTTACTCGTCTGAAGGTTATATAATCAAATATGTTGTGTAATACTTTGATGCAATGGATTATGGAGGATGGATTATGGTAATTGATGTATCTTAATATGGTGAACACATGGTGTAATTGATATTATTGGTTATCTGATCTATTATCTTTCCTTATTACACGTGTTTCCATTATAAGCTCATGATATGATGTCTGTAATGATATGCACTTGAATGTATGCTTTGATATTAGTTATCATGGATATGTATGCTAACATCTTGACAAAAATAACAAAAGAGGGACCTAGTAACTTCACGTGCTTTGGGTGAGCATTCATATTTATCTAAATGAGATGTCAGGCGTGTATAAGCAATTGACCAGAAATAAGAGACTACATTTTGGTCATGCCCCGTCATATGCCTCATTGGTTCGCATTCCTCCCCTTGAATATCTTCAAGACCTAGTTGGAATGCTTCGTAAACATCAAAAGTGGTGCATGGCCAACTAGTTTTGAGATAGCGAAGGAAAAGGAAGAGAATAAGGTAGTTGTTGAAGTAAGAATTACTAAGCTTGAGGAATTATTCGTGCAATTCAATGAGGAAAGTAGTAATGGATTTTAACGAGTGCTAGAAGTGCAACCCGATCCTTAACGTGTGCGTAAGTGATGCGCTATCCAAGAAAATATTCCCATGAATAATATATAGTGCACCAAGGTTATGGCTGAGGCATCAGAATAGAAAGAGGTAATTAAGGCCAAGAAGGATAAGTTGGAGCTAAGAATCAAGTAGTTTTAGAATATGGTATTGGAGCATATGGATGTGATTGAACGAGTATGTATAGAGTTTACTATGGCGATTTAAGAGCTCAAGAGTAGAGTTGAAGATTTGGTGTCTGGCCAAGTACCAAGAATTGTAGAGGTGGTGCTTGGGAAAGCATTGGACGTAACTTGATGAGTAGAAGAAAGTGGAGGGTGAAATAGCTATTGAGTTACCATAACTCTTTCAAAAACTCGAGGCCTGAGTTGATTTTTGTTAGGTGCAATAATTATTTTGGGCATTGAATTATTTATTATTTTATTGATTATTCATGCATCCTATGGAGTAACAAGTTAGAAAAAATCATTGCACGAGGATTAGAATCTAAATTAGTGTGGGGTAATGTTGCAAAACTAAAATGACTAAGTACATGTCATGCATGAGGATCTAGGGCATATGTGTAACATCCCAAAATTTATTGTAAGTTATATTAACTACGATTAAGTCTAAACAGGATTAGACGAGATCATCATTGGGTGTAAAATTCATTTGGTTCTTCGTATCATGAGACCAAACATTGTGCGGGGCATGACACTCGCAGTAATCTAATAACCTCGCACCCACTTTGATGATCCTTCCTAAAACATGATTAGGCCTTAATCATAGGTAAAACGGTTCATAAATGATAGTGAATCTTTCGGTTATTTGTATTCCGAAGTTACTTTATTTTAATCGGTTTGGTCGTCTTTTGTTTTGTTCGACTTTTGCATGACCGCGATGATAATTGTCTCTATTTTATTTGACAATGCTATATCAAGCTAGCTTTATGAGAATATTCAAATTATTATTTACGGACTTGGTGATTTTCGTATTGGAATGTTTTATATAAACCTGAAATTCAACTAATTTTTATGGTAATATATTGTTGGAAATATGTGGACTTGTATTATGAAGGTTAATTTTAACTTAACCATTAAGTTGGGTAACAACTAAAGTAAAAAATGTATGAAATATTAATTATATATATATATAAGAAGGATTTGATATGTAAGCCAAAAGTTTTATTTAGTTATTGAAATTTATGGGTTTCATAAAGTGAAACACCTTCACATGGCACAAGTGTGCGGCATGCACTAAAACATGTACCAACATTGGGAAGCCCGAAAATTCTTCAATATGCCACCCAACTATAGTTCTTTCATTATATTTTTCTGTTATTTTTCCTTCGTCTATTTTCATTCTCCCTTCTGGAATACCTGTGTGAGTTTTGGAGGAAAGAAGGATTCAACTTGTTGGAGCGGGAAGAGTAGAAGGTTGTTGATTCTGGGTTTACTTTAGGCATGAATATCTTCTCCTTTCTCTGTTGCATTATTTGTAAAAATGAGGAAATACACATTCTGTTTTTAATGGCAATCAAGGAAATTGTGGACAGCTTTTGATTTAATTGTTTGGAGATGAAATATGAAAAGGAAATTGATGGATTTTATATTCTTTTTAGTTTTCTTTGTGTGGTTTTAACCTAACCCAGAAAAATACGCAGAAGTGGTTTTGGGTTTTGATCAACAAAAATAAAGTAAAAAAAAGGTTAAAAATTCCTTCTCTGCATTATAATAAATTATACCCAAAAGGAAAAGAGTTGAGTTTTTCCTATACAAGAAGAACGAAAACGTTTTGTGAATTTGTGTGTTTAAAATCGATTTGTTCTTGTGGATTTTCATTTTGTTAAACTGAAATTTGGTTGTGTGTCTTCTGTAAACAAATCAATTTGGGCATACAAATCGATTTACATAAAGGAATTGATTTGGGTAACCCAATCAATATGGGTATGCAACCGGTTGGGGTTTTGTATTTTTCTTCTTGGTTGTTATATGTAGGTCTGATTTTTAATTTATTGAGATCTTTTGAATGATAATTTGTGGGTGTCAAAGCTCTTGCATGGGGCTGCATTTTCCAGAAATTTTATTATTATGGACCACTAAATCGGTTCATGTATAAATGAGGGTGTCTTGTTATGTGTGAATAATTACAAAAAAATGGCATTTAGCCTATAACTTCCAGCCTGGCAATATGACTTGGATTCTTGTAAGACTGTGAAAAATAAATTGCTTGTCTTGGTAAGGGCATGAAAGCTAGGACAACTTGACCGAGATGCACCAAGGAGTAATTGGAGGCATGATTGGGTTTAAAATAATGATATCTTATGAAAGAAATTATTAGTTGTTCTTTTACTAAAAAGAGTATGTTTAAATGATGTAACCATGGTGCTGCTATATTGTTGGTTGGGTTGTTTGTTTACCAGATAGAACATGTTAAAGTGATGTAAATATGGTGATATTTGTGCTAATTTGTAGAGCTGCTCTTTGATCAAAAAAACTCTTCTTAATCATATTGTTTTTATGAAGTTATGTAGAAATTTTAAATGTCAAATGCTTATTGATTGAAGCTGGAATACGGATGTATTGACCTTTGTGATTAGAGGGAAACATGATCGCTGAAATAGAAATTGGTTGTTCTATTTGTGTGCATCCATAGTTGTATCTTTATAGAAACCGTAGTAATAATTTTTCAACTGTATTACCATGTGCTTGTTGATAAAACAACATGTATATCCTTTCATATTTTATTAATTAATTGCATCATAAAATAGATTTAATATTCATGCCAGTTCATTTTGAACTGACATCATACCACTACTCCAGTCTTGCAGGACCATTAGCCATTACATTCGGATGTGCGGAAACTCATGTCTTGTGAAGTTTTATCGTAGCATGGATCTAAATGAGATACTTGGATTTCAATTGGTGAAAGGATGATATCGTTGAATTTTTGGCTGGATTATTGGGATCTTGGACCCATTGTAAATATTCAAACCTCACTATGTGAGAATTATTATACCAGTTATATATTTCACCTTAACGGCATATGTAATATATGATTTTAATAAAGAGATGATTACTTTGTGTGTAATAATATCTCAATATGAGTAAATGATGAATACTTGAGTTGTGAAATCTTACTTTTCACAAATTGTTGAATACATTTATTTGATAGTTATCAATGTATGAAGCCGATAATTGGGTAATTATTATAACAATCAATTGTCTTTAATTTCTAAATTAAATAAGCTATTTAGTGGCGTAGTTAATCGAAGGAATAATTAAATATACATGTTTTAATATATATTTAATTCGGCCTTTTGATAAACTTGGTATTAATATGATAAGATTGTAAATCTCGCTTTCAGAGAATGGAAGAGTATCGTTGTAAAAGGTAATTTAAGGTTAAAGAATCAAACATCGGGAAAAAAAAATGACTAAATGGGATGGTAAATAGATGAAAAGATCTATTAGGCATATTAAGGGATAAGTACATGTGGAATGCTTTGGTATAGTTACATTTCAGCATAACAAATGTACTTATCTCATAAAGATCCTAGTTGGCCTTTGGCATCTATCTCAATATAAACTCTTGCAAGATAGTTTTATTGGAAATAAAATAAAAACAAACTATAAAGATCTAGATAACTGTGAAAGGGATAGTTGTGAGGTGGCGGAAGACTTTAAACTCATTAGACTAGTGTGTTATCTTGAGTTTAGCCATAACCTGCATGGTGGATAACTTTGGCCAAAGTAATGCATTGATGGTTGTGTATTGTCTGATCACCTAGTCCTCCAATTAAATAAAAAAATTGTCTGTAACCTGATAATGGGAAGTTAAAAAATTGAACATGAGGTAGACAATGGTCGGATACCGAGAATACGAAGTCGGGAAACTAGCTTCATGGTAGACCCAAGGACTTTCACATAGTTCTCATGACCTTTAAAAGGTTGAGCCAAAATGCTAGTAAGCATTGTCACTCGAAGTAAGTGATGAAGGGAAATCATGGAGATCTAGATACACCCTTCTCAGCTGCACATGGCTTACATGGATGTTATCGGATAGATCAAAAGAGCAAAATTGATTAATGAATTTGATTAAATAAATTTGTATGATTGCAGCTATGTAATTTGTTATTATGTTTATGTGTTAAAAAAAATCCTCATTTTTAGCTCTTGTAATTTTGAGGATTACAATATGTGAGGGATGCACGAAGGGGCATGCACAAGGAAGAATTGGTAGTGCACGAAGGATCATTCCTAAGCAAGAAAACTTAAGGACTTAGCCAATTTTGTGTACCATGGACCAAAAATAGGAAGACCGAGTTGGAGTGTCGATCAAGCAATGATTCGAGCCGATAAAAGCAAGATGACTTGAGGGCCAAGGAAAGTCTATTTTTGAGTGAAATCAAATGTAGAGTGAAGATAAAGGGTCATGTATGGATCGATCTAATAATATGATTAAAGAAGATTTTATTTATAGGATTAATTGATTATTCGCTTATGATGTAAAAATGAGATTTGGGGTATTTATACTGACGCCATCACTCGTGGGTGAAGGAATTGAAATAAACCTAAAGGTAAAAATAAATGGAACATGGATGATTACCCCAAATGGTGGATGTCAACGCTGAAAATAGAAAAAAACCATGATGTAGATATTGTAGGAATAAGAGATGTAAATATATCCAAGAAAGGCTATGGGCCTAAGAGGGGATGACAAGACAATGGTAATCCCATAGAAATTCCAGGAGAATTGAAACCAATATTTCTAATTATCATTGTAAAAGAGAAATTAAAGGTTGATGAAGTAGTGAATTTGAGAAGGAGAAGAAAGAGAGGGTAATTGAGTACCAGAACTCTCAAGATCCTACAAGGCAAAAACTTTATGAGAAATTGGGTGTTTGTTGGTTATCTAAAAATGTGGCCTTAATTGGTTTGAAGGTGATATGTATTAGGTCCGATGATATTTTTAATGAAGTAGGGACCCCATCATTTTTTAACGTACTTAGTGTAGTCAAGTGTTAGGAAAATGTCCCCCATGTCGAAAGTATGCGAGATGAACAAGTTTGTTATGTTGCGCATCCAAGCACTATTTTTGTTTTTGATTACGAGTATAAGAATAATTACATCACTCTTTAAGGTCATCAAGTTCATGAAGGTGTGCCTCATAGATTTATTCATCTAGAATGATGCCGCATGAGATATATGAATTGAAGGAAGTTCCACTTTGAGTGGAATAACAAATTTGGATCTCTAGGTAAACGAGAAAGGTGTTGCCCAGGTTTCCGTGTAGACACTAGTGCGATATGACCATATTGTAGGATATAGTTTTGTATGTCGACTATATGGGATTAGCGAATAGTATTTTGAAGGGTTTTATTGATGATTTGGTCTGTATATCCACTTAACCATTACATTAAGGATGGTAAAATTTTAAAATTGGTGGTTGATCTTGATCTTAGACAAAGATTCCTCATCTCTTTGATTTGAAAATATCACCATTATCGATATGATGGTGTGGGGAATTCCAAAGTGGAAAATGATTTGGTTGAGAACAAATTTGGAAGTGGTAATTCCAGATTTGTTGGAGAGAGGCATGGATTCAACCCACTTGGTGAAATATTTATGGTAGTAATGATGAAGACACTACTGCCTAGAGATCGAGTGAGCTTTTCGATGTAATCCAATCCCCATATGCTTTGAAGGGCTACAGAGCGGAAACATATTACAACTCAATAGGGAGAATGAATTAAATTGTCATGGAATTTTCAAGGTTTTTATTTCATAGTAAAAGCATGAGCATTAGATTCTAGGGTAGGCCAATAATAGCCCATACGTAGGCATTTGTGGGTAGTAGCATAACCACTACAATGGCCACTGCAAGTGCCCACGTGTGCCTCTTCTAATAAAATGAGGAAATCATCCTTATTAACGCATCGAGTAGGGTACCTTATAAGTTTCTATAGTATAGTACATAATTGTTGAGGACATAGTTGAGAGCCTTTTTGCATATGCGCAATCATTCTCGTGAGTCCAGTGTCATTCGGGTAGGTCCGATGTTGGATGAATTGATGAATGTTTGCAAACCAAGGATCGGTGGTAGGGGCATCTAGTTTAATTTGGAAGACATCATGGAATCCTTCATGATGCAAGATATCTATGCAAAGATGGAGAGAATGGCTTGGGACATGCCTGCAACATGGAGTAGACCTTTACGAGGCTATGGAAAACTATATTCTCACCTGTCGTGCTTATTTTATTGGAAGGTTCCAAGACATTTTCAATAAATCCCCTATAAGAAATCCTACAACCATGGTACTCCAAGCCACAAAGTGTGATATAAGGAAAGAAATAAAACAATCCACAAGCCTTGCTTTTTCTATGTTTCCACATTTTGCAAACAAATTTTTCAAGGAAGTCAATTACAACATCGATAAATCACTACCCATTTGATTTAATCGATGTCCATACACTACTCCAAAGCTTCCATTATGGAACAGATGGTGAGGATGCTAGAATTTGGATTTAGACCTTGCAATATCATTTCCTTGACAATTTCTAAAGCCTTTTCAACAAAACCATTTTAACAACCAACGCACATGAAACATTTACTTTCCCCAAAAAGTGAAATTCTTGGAATGCAAGTCTACATAGATGGAAAACATGCCCCAAAAAAAATTTAAGGCTCCACGGGAATTTCAACTACCTCATTTTAATACACCCCATGAAATGGTGTAGAGAGAGTATCTTTGGATAGGGCAAGGATATGCTCTACTTAGAACCTCACCACTCCCCATTAAAGCTTTAATTTAATCATGTAATTATTTTCATTTCCAATTTATAAGGCATATTTTTATTATTATCCATAAAAAAATCATTTTTAGAAAACTTTATTTATATTATAATATTTCAAACTCATGAATTTAAAATTGATCTCGATTTAAATGAATTTGTAAATGAAAACGATATCACCTCACCATTCGGAAACATGAAGACACTCCATAGGGTTTAAATGGTTTGTCCATGGAAGGACATTTACAAAGTTACTAATATTATTTTTATTATTTCATTTTCCGAATTAACTAGATTGTAAGCACAATTCTTAGAAACAAAACTCAACCTTATCATGGGCAACTCAAGTTCCCACAACCGAATTCGAAAATGTGGAAATGGGAAGTGCGTTACAAAGATCAATACTTAAATATGTATAAACATGACATAATACACCATTTATGATCTACAAAGAGAAATGCAATTGTTTGCAAGCATGGAATCATAACTTTGTTTTGTTTTATGGTCACGGGGTTTTAAAAACAATTAAATTTTATGGGACAATTATATTCTTGATGGATCCCTATAGTGTAGGACTTCTATAAAAACTCTTTTTATCCTTTTTGTTCTTGATGCATGTGTATGGAGAGCATATCCTATTTTTGTTATCCTAGAGATAAAGATGGTGGGAAACAATTTTATTCAAGTGATCTAAGAGTAATTATAATCCTCTGTCATGTAAAAATCATGTAATATGTAAGGTGATACATATTATATTTATGATCAAGAACAGGTGACAAAGTAATATTAAAATAAATTTAAAAAATATTATGTTAATGATGAAGCAAAAATATATACAAGAGATGAAAAATGTTGCTTTTGTAACCCAAATATAAGATGAAAATTGAAACCTCGCTGATGCACGATACTAAGACAACACACCCAATTAGTGATACGTTCTACATGTTATCCCTAAATTAACATTGTTTCCATCAATTGGGATGATCGGTACATAATACTTTATTTATGGTTTGCATAGAGTAACATGGATTTTGCACACATGACATAATAATTTCCACGTGCAATCCATAGATAACCATTATTTTATTGAGATGATCAATACTACAATCTTTTAATTTGTGATCTACAAAGATTATTGGAGTTGTTTATAAGTATGGCACAATAAATTAACATTATCTCTATTGAATCAACATTTTTTCCATTAAATCAACATGAAGGTAAAATAGTTGCAAAACATATACATGGAAATGTTTGTAATAAATTAAGTAACTTTATATTGTAATATGATAAATGTTTATCTACATTTATTGTGAATTTTTTTAGAATAAAACATTATGTATAAATATCAAAATTTAATTTGTATTGAATACTTTCATAGTTATAACTCTATAGGGGTACCATCTGCATGCCTAGTCTATAAAATTTTTAACGTGGGTCTCGTTAGTGCACATCCCAATAAAAGTACAAAAGAACACGACATTGAAATATCTTGTAAAAATAACAAAATTTGAATTTTGGTTCCACATGCCACTTGCATTGGGTTTTGGTTTAAACAACTTGAACTTGAAGCTACATGAAATCTATCAAGGGTCGTTGGCCATGTATAAAATAATTCTTCCTTCAAATTTTCATAACATTCCATAAATAACTCTAGTGAATTATTATACTAAAAATACTAGGTGGCACATAATGCATAACAATAAATTCATAGGTAACTCATGAAGCTTTTATAGAACTGATATTTACAAAAATGTTTCACCGTGAATCATGTTGAGGAAAAAAGTGTTTAGAAACTTTGTTTTACAAAAGGTGAATATTGTGGCGATGCACCTGATGTGGTTGGAAGACTCCAAGGTATGAAGGTAATGCATTATGTATACCATATTCGATATATGTATCTAATCTATTAGTGATGATGTCATCATCACATTTCATTTCCATAAGTTGGAAAACTTTTGATTTTCATGAATTTTAGTGATAAAATGGTAAAATAATGTTTCCCCATTCTGACTAGTTAGACCCCTCCTTCTGATGTAGAGATGGTTTGAGATGAGACTCTCACTCTTGTTTCCACTCCATGTTTTACAACTCACCTCTTTGAATAAGTAGTTTTATTCTCAATTCTCAATTACAATATTACCTTGAATTGATCCAAGGCACAAAATGACTCTACTCACATTTTCTTGAATCCTCCTAAAAGCACTTTATTCTCTCTCTCTCTATAGACCAAAGATTTCCCTTCTTACTTCAATCCAGTGTTGATGTCAATTTAGGATTGTAAATTCCTTCAGAGCCCTAAAATCCTTGTTGTTCTTGTCTAATCTCAAATTCAATAAGTTTCAAATTCAAACACCGATCAATTCTAATACCCAATTAGCTTTAATTTCCACTCCAAGAAGTTTTCTTATCAAACTCTAGCATAAGAGGGTTTTATACAACTCTGTCTTGTATAATTAGGCATGCCTGTTTCACTCGAAGACTATCAAGAATTCCTCTGGAAATAACAAATGTATTGATCTAAATCCTTTCAAATCTCTTAGACAACAACTACATAGAGGTTTCTAAATTTTTTTAGAAATTTCAATTGTTCTTTCCTAATAAAATAATATCTTTTGTCTCTCAAACCCTAGTTGAAGGGTTTCCAACTCATCTGCAATCCCGAGAGGGTAAAATTGAATGATTCTTTGCTATTTTATCACCTTATTTTCTCCTGCAAGCTTGAAGGTTTGTTGCAACTTTTATAATCTATCAACATGTAAATCCTTACATGAAATGATTCCTCCCATTGTGTAACCTTGTTTTAATCAAGAAATTAGAATCGATAAGATACTATGTTTTCAGACACTTCGAGAGTCTATTAACAACTTCTTGATGGTTTCCTTCAATATAAATTGATTATGGGGACTAATTTAGGTTTAACAACAACACACACAACCTTTTCAAACAATTTCCTTCAAATGATCGAAACTCTTTTTCCTACATATCTAAAATAACTAAGGACATGATGTGCACGAGGATCTAAAGTTTGCATGAGGGATGTGTGAAGGGGTGCACACAAGGAATAATGGGTATTGCACAAACGCTTACGCCTAACTAAGAAACCTTGGGACTCAACCCATTTTTGTGTCATGGGTTAAAAATAGGAAGGCGGAGTGGAGTGCCAATCAAGTAATGATTCAGAATTGGATAAAAGAAGGATGACTTAAGGGCAAAGGAAAGTATATTATTGGGTGAAAGCGCATGTAGAGCGAAGATGAAAAGTAATGCATGGATCTATCTAATAATAGGATTAGAGAAAATTTTATTTATAGGATTAATCTATTATTAGGTTTGATAGAAAAAGCATGCACGCCTTATGTCTCATTTTTGGATGTATATATGGCTATTTTGAGCATGATATCTATTTTGAGAATGTAAGGGTGGTGAAGGAAATTTCCCAACCCCTATATATATTAGTTGTATGTCGGTGTTTTAGAGATAGTGTGTATTATTGTTATGCTACTCTTATGTACTTGCGCACATGAGTGCATGCTTCTTGTCTAAAGGTTATATAATCAACTCTGTTATGTAATAATTTGATGTAATGGATTATGGTAGTTGATGTATTTGAATATGGTGAACACATGGTACAATTGATCTTATTGGTTATCTAATCTGTTATCTTTCCTTATTACATGTGTTTCCATTATTCTCTTCCTTTTCCTTCACTATCTCGACACTAGTTGGCTATTCACCACTTTTGATGTTTACTAGAAGCTTTCAACTAGGTCTTGAAGATATTCAATGGGAGCAGTGGACCAATGAGGCATATGACGAGGCAAGACCAAAATGTAGTCTCTTATTTCTACTCAATTGCTTATATGCGATGACACCTCATTCGAAAAAATATGAATGCTCACCCAAAGATCACGAAGTTACTGTGTCCCTCTTTTTTTTTTTCTTGTCAATATGTTAGCATACATATTAATGATAACTAATATCAAAGCATACTTTCAAGTTCGAGATCATTACGGACACTATATCATGAGCTTGAGTACTTATTCACACAAGTTCAAGGAGGAAAGCAATAATGGATTTTAACGGTGCCGAAGCACAACCCAATCCTTAATACGTGTGTAAGTGATGCACTATCCAAGAAAATACACCCACAAATAAGATAGATTGCACCAAGGTTATGGTGAGGCATCAAGACGAGAAAGAGGTAATTAAGGCCAAGAAGGATAAGTTGGAGCTAAGAATCAAGTAGTTTTAGAATATGGTATTGGAGCATATGGATGTGATTGAATGAGTATGTATAGAGTAACAAGTTAGAAAAAATCATTGCCGATGACGACAATCTAAATTAGTGTGGGGTAATGGTGCACAACCGAAATGACTAAGTAAATGTCATGCACGAGGATCTAGGGAACATTCGAGGGAGGTGCAAAGGGCACACACAAGGTAGAATTGGTAGTGCGTGAAGGCTCATTCTTAAGAAAGAAACCTTTGGGACTTAGCCAATTTTGTGTACCATAGACTAAATATAGGAAGACGGAGTGGAGTGTCAATCAATCAATTATTCATAACTAGATAAAAGTAGGATGACTTGAGGGCCAAGGGAAGTCTATTTTTGAGTGAAAGCACATGTAGAGTGAAGATGAAGGGTCATGCATGGATCAATCTAATAATAGGATTAAAGAAGAGTTTAATTATAGGATTAATTTATTATCGGAGTTCAATAGAAAAAGCATGCACACCTTATGGTTATTTTTTTATATGTACGCATGGCTATTTTGAGCATGTAATCTATTTTAAGAATGCAAGGGCGGTGAAGGGAAAGTCTCGAATATATATATATGTTGTATGTCGGTGTTTTAGAGATAGTGTGTATTATTTTTATGTTTCTCTACGATGTACTAGCGCATGCGACTCTTTGCTTTATGTCTCAAGTTCATGTAATCAGCTTTTTATGTAATGCTTTGATGTAATGTATTATAGAGGATGCATTATGTTATTTTTTATATCTTAATATGGTGAATACATGATGCAATTTATCTTAATGGTTATTTGATCTGTTATGTTTTCTTATTACATGTGTTTCCATTATAAGCTCATGATATGGTGTATGTAATGATCTACACTTGAATGTATGAAAGTCCTTTCAAAGAAAGTAGACGGGATGGGGGAAGAATTCAATCTACTTTTCTTAAGCAAAAGGTAGAGCGAATGTTTGTTGGGGAGAATAGAAAGTGGTGAGTGACGGATGTCATAGTATCCTCCAAGACAAAAATGTCATGAGAAGATGTGATTATGGATAGATGTGGTGATGCCCCCTCGAGAGGACTGATGAGAATGGAATATACGACAGAACTCTCGAAAAGAAGAGAAATGAATTATGCGGAGAAGAGGACGATAATGGAGTGGAAGAGACTGGAATGACCGCACGACGCAAATGGAGAAAGGATTCAATCGGCCTTGAATGCTAGGTGTGAGGGTGTGTGGGAAAGAGAAAAGGGAATGGATAGGATTGGGGGTTGATTATGAGAAGAGTAAGGGAGATAGGGGAGGGGAAAAAAGAATGGAAGAGGTAAAAATAAGAGAGAGGGAAGATAGGGGAAGAAGGGAATGATGAAGGAAAAACAAGGCAAAAATAGGAAAATGACAGGTGAAGGGATAAAATAGAGAGATGTGAAAATGAAGGAAGCAACAGAGATAGTAAAGAGGGATGCGTGGAAGTGAAATAAATGATAGAGTTGATAAAAACAGAAACGGGAAAGGATAAATAAGAAGGATAAAACGAGGTGGGAGTAGGAGGTGAAATGGAGGAAAATGGAAAGAGGATGAAAGAAGAAGTAGAACGGAGAAAAAAATAAACTATGAGGGGAGGAAAGTGTGAAAAAGAGGAGAGAAAAGAAGAGAAATAGATACAAAATGAATGAAAAGGTAGGGGTGGTAGAGAAAAGAAAAGTGGTTAGAAGAAACGTGAAAATTAGGGGAGAGGAAAGGAAGATAGAACGAATACAAGGAGAAGATTGAAGGAATTGTGTCATTGTGAGGAAGACCAAGGCAAAGAATATGGAACAGACCGTATGGAGATGCATGTGGAGGGTGGTATGATAAAAAGTTAGGACAACGCCCAATGATGGAAAAAGGGGAAGGAGATGATGCGGGGAAGGGAAATAAGACGAGGGTGGGAGAGAGAAGAGGATAACAAAGAAAATGATGGAGAAGGAAGGGAATACAGAAAGGGGGTAATAAGTGGAAAGGGAATAGTATAAGGAATGTTCAGAGAAGAAAGAGGGGAGGAATGACATTGATTGGAAAAGATGTGGAGATGCATGAAATGAGGATACTAGGATGACGAGAAAATAGAAAAAGGATGTATGATGAAGACAAGAAAGATATTGAAGAGGAAAAGAGGAGATGGAGAGATGGGTAAGAAGTGACAAGAAAGGGTGGGAGTGAGGGAAAATAATAGGAGAGAAAAGAGAATGGGGATAGAAGAGGCAATGCTAATGAGGGGGTGTTAGGGAAATCCCTTTTCAATGAGAGGTGTGGGAAGGGTGAGAGAAAAAATGAAGAAAAGGAGAAAGCTAATGAGGATTGGAAAGGGTAACGCCAACAAAGGGACGTTAAGGAAAACCCTTTTACAATGAGTGGTGGGCTTAGAGGAGGGAAGGAATGAAGGGAAACTTGAGAAGGTCCAAGGGAGTGAATGAGGTCGTGCGAATGAGGATTGATGATTTTTAAGGAAAACCCATTTACAATTATTAGCGAGAAGAGAAGATGATGATGAAAGAATGATATAGGAGTGTTAACAATAATGGTGAATGCGTGTGTGGGTAGAAATGTGGGGGGAATGTGAGAAGATGAAGTGGATGAGTTGGGACTAGGTGGAAGTGAGGAGAGGATGTGGGTGATGAGAATGAACGAAGTGAGGATGAAGAACCAAGACATGAAAAGAATGGGAAGAAACGGTATGAAGGATGATGGAACAAGAAGGGGAAAATGGGGGAAAGAACGTGATTATAAAGCGAAGATATTAGATGTATATTGTAAGAGGATATGTGGAGAAATGATAATAGTAAGAGGAAAAAGTGGGTAATAGGAGATACTAGGTGGAAGAAGTGATCAACAAAGTGAATGAAGAATGAGGTGGGGGAGAAGTTCACGATGACAAGTTAAGTGTAGGGAGGACTCGACATAAGATTTTCATGTGACGGAAGTGGTTAAGTAAGATTGTCATGTGAGTGAAACTGGAGATGACAAGTGGTCAAGCGAGAAGTGGTGTTTGCGAGAATCGAAAAGGAGGTGAAAGGATGTGATAATGGGGAATGCCGAGAAAAAATAAAGGGTGAAGGGTGCGTAGTGATGGGGAAAGGCAAGGAGACAGATCATCCTTAAGAGAGACTCTTAAGTGAGATCGCCATGTTGGGTGAGTGGTTAAGTAAGATTGCCAAGCAGAGGAGGGTGATAGTGGTGGTAAAAAGATATGATGATGGGGAATGAAGAGGAAAGATGGATGGTGAGATTGTAGAGTGATGGGCGAGTGTAAGATGACATGTCATGCTTAAGAGAATCTCTTAAGTAAGATCGTCATGCTGTTGGAGAGGTTTCGTAGGATCACCCAACCGACAGGGATGATATGCAAAGAGAAAGACAAGATGATATTGGGGACAGGGGTGGAATGGTAGGGTGAAGAAGATGATCACGATGAGAGGCGGGAGAAATAAGATGGGGGAAATATGATGGGATGGGGGAAGGCCATAGGGTAGATCAACCTTAAGTGGAAGTCTTAAGTAAGATTGCCATGCGGCTGGAATGGTTAAGTAAGATCGCCAAGCTGAGGAAGAAGATGGATGATGTTAGAGTTGGTGGGAATAGGGTATGACAAAATGGACTGAAGGGGAACCCTCAAGTGAATTTTCCATACTACGAAAGTGTGTAAGTAGGATGACCAGGCATAAGACGGATTTGGGGAAGGATGAGAAAAGAGTGAGTGATGTATGCTTGAGTGGTATATGATATGAGATGAGGTGATAATAAGAAAAAAAGGAAACAAATGAGTGTAACATGAATGGATGAAAGAATATATGCGGTGGGGACGGGGGTGTGAGGGGAATCCTTAATTGGGATGCCCTCATGGTGAGAGTAATGATGTGAGAATGAGAAGCGAAGAGGTGGAATGGGAAGATGTGTTTGGTGGTGATTGTTGTTTTATGAGAGGAGGTGGTGAAAAGCTTCTACAACGGGAAGATCTTAGGGAGAGGGTAAACCTCCATTAAGGATTCCATATAGAAGGGGTTATTAAGTAAGATTGTCAGCGGGAAGCAAAAGGATGAAAGGAAAGAATAAAAATGGGTGAGAGGGGACATGAATGGTGAGAAGGGTAATATGGGGATAAGTGGCGGAGGAGTAAAAATGAGGAGCGAGGATGAATGGATCAAATACATGGTGAGCATGGTGGGGAAAAGGAGCTGCTGGATAGTGAATGCTACTTGAGAAATATCGTCAAGTAGGATTCGCAAACTGCAACGAGTGATCAAGTAGGATTCCCAAACTGGGAATGTATTAGTATGGGTGAATGGATGGGGTGCAAAGTAAGATGTTGATCATGCAGGAAGATACTCACGTGATGAAAAGCATCTTAATTTTAATATAGCACATAACAGGATGCATCGTGATATAAAAGATCAGGATGACTAGACTATAATATACGTGATAGCATGGCGGGGGCCATAAAAAGGTTTGATGCCCCAGTACGATATGCAAATGGAAGAGAGCATAGACAGAGGCCATCAAGAAAGTATGATGCCCCAGTACGACATGTAATTAGATAACATAAGAATATTAGAGAGAACACTAGGATACATAAAATCAAGATGCCCCCTGTAATATATCAAGATACAAGAAAGTAATTAATAATTTATAACTAATAATGCAACACAAGAACCAATAAACATATCCCTAACGTGTTCCATAGTGAGGATTGATCGGATGTGCCCCCAAGCAGGGGCACAAGGACATAGTAAAGTATTGGGTCATTGTCCTCAAACAAGGAAACAATGAGAGTCGGATTTTCCCAAGCGAGGATTCACGCAAGGAGAAGTGGTTTGAATTTGGTAGTCATAAGGTGATTGGATCATTCGTTGGGGATAATAGTTCAAAGGTTAAATTGTGTTGGTTATTTTAGAGTTTTTTTTTTTTATATATATATATATTCTAATGTTTTTAGATTTTTGATGATTTTCAAATATTTTTGACTTTTTGATGATTTTCAAATGTTTTTGGATTTTTGACGATTATGTGTAATGTTTTTGGAGTTTTGACGAGTATTTCTAATGTTTTTAGATTTTTGACAAGTTCTAATTTTTTTGTTGGATTTTGGATAATTGTTTCTAATGTGTTTGGGTTTTTGACAATTTTCAAATGTTTTTAGATTTTACGTTGTTTTAGATTTTGTAGATTTTGATAATCTTGTGATTGGCAAATTATGGACCATAGTGTAGACTTTTTTTTTAGAGACGATGTATCGTGTTCCGTGTTGTAACTTATGCTTAGAATAACACAAATTCTCTTTCCATTGGCAAGATATGGTGGTGATGATATGATGAAAAAAATTCCAGCTCCATTCTTGACTTCACACAACTAGTAAGATGTGTGGGCTCATCACCGATAATCAAGAAGGACGCAGGAGGTAGATAATGAATATAGAGACAAATGCTAACAACAATCCCTTTGGGAAATTGTGACTCCATGATTCATAATGGTCTTGAACCAGTTTAAAAATGGTTTTCACTTTATGAGTCACATGCTAGACTTAGACAGTTATGTGGCTTGCTAATTGATTAAGATATGAAATTAAGGGATAGTTCTCTCTTCACTTAGGAATCTAAATTACGTGTTTGGGGATTCTATAATTTTTAAGCACTATAATATTTTGTATTTTTTTGAAATGACCCCCTATGCCTTGCCACATACGCGACTAGTGAGAAGCAAGGGCTCATCACCGAAGGCAAAATATAAAGCGAGTGAATTCCTTTTTGTCTTTTATTTTATTTTGTTTTATTTTTTTTTTGAATATTTGCAATATTTTTATGTTTTTATGAGAATGACCCTCTACGCTTTGCCCCATGCCACTTGTAAGAGGCAAGGGTTTATCACCGAAGACAAGACGTAGATGAGTAAGGGCACCTTCCTCCATTCCTAGTCTCACACTACCAATAAGAAGTGTGGGCTCAACACCAAATACTATGAAGGATGAAAGATGTGACAATGAATTATTCATAAGTTATTGAATTGATGGATTTTTTTACAATAGTGCTTTGTATTTGGGAAGAAACATCTGCCCCCAATCTCAGCCCCACACGACTAGTAGGACGCGAGGGTTCAACACCGAAGACTGAGATGGATGACCAAACAAACTGGGTAACGAAGTTTAGAGATTTGTTATGAAAGAGATAATGTATTTGAAGGAATATATTACCATCAGTAAGCTTCTAGGTATGACCATAGAGGAAAGCGACTGAAAATGGAAGAAGTATGACGCTCACAAACTTAATAGGATTTATATTAGCACTTGTCTCATGATGATAAATATGAAGATGTGATTTTGATAATGAAAATGTCTGCCAATGGAAATGAATAAATTTATTCGGAGATAAGCAAGACAGAAGGAACAATGTACATGTTGTTGTTTCCCAAAATAGAGAGTGCTTTCAAGAATAGAATTTATTTGAATGGAATGCATTCATGGGTTTTTCAAGGACTTGGCCTATGTCAATGGCCAATTTATAAGCTCCAAACCCAAAATTATCTATGATTTTGTTGGGCTCAAATTTGTCTTGTTTGTCTCGTTCTTTGGGTGTATTCTTTTGATTTTCTTTGAGAATGAAATCATTGACCTTAAATTTTCTAGGTTTGAATTTTTCATGGTAGCTACGCCATAGCTGATTTTGATAGAATGGAAGATGATCTAGGGCATTAAGTTGTTTTTCATCAAGAAGCTCGAGTTCACTAAGGCATGAGTGTCGATAATAATCTTGATTGATTACATCTTTGAGGGATATTCTAAAGGATGGAAATTCAACCTTGACATGTAAAATAACTTCCCAACCATAAACAAAGGAGAAGGGAGTGACTCTAGTAGGTGTGTGATAAAATGTGCGGTAAGCCCAAAGAGTGGGATAGATTTGGTTAATCCAATAGCTTCGATGTGTGTTGATAGTGATGGTTTGTGTTATTTGGTTTGTTGCTTCTATTTGTCCATTAATTGATTGTTTTGAGGATAGATTCACTATTAAAGCTGGAAAAGGTTGTGTAAAGATATTCCTGGGTATAATTACCTTGTAGAATGTATGAACATAGACGTCTTGACAGGTGAGACTAATTAGTGATGAGATGCCTACAAGATCGATAGTTGAAAGCATGATGGACACGACGGGTTGCATTGTCGCAAGTGTCCAAACTCGATGTGGTTGTGTTTCGACAAAAAGGCTAGAGATGTTAGGCATAAGAGCCAATATTGGAAGAATAGAATCAAACTTAATGGTACCTATTGATGGAACCTCGTCTGTAGTGTCTACAGTAATATCAAGGTTTGAAAGGGAGTCTTGAAATGAGATCAAGGTCTCGTTAGATGTTGGAAGAATGTTGTCGCCCAAAACAGGTTCAATATATGTTTGGGCTGAAAGAGAGTCTTGAAATAAGTTCAAGTGCTCAGTAGATGTGGGAAGAATGTTGTTGTCCAAAATAGGTTCAATGTATGTTTGGGTTGAAAGAGTGTCTTGAAATAAGTTCAAGTGCTTAGTAGATGTTGGAAGAATGTTGTTGTCCAAAACAGGTTCAATGTATGTTTGGGTTGAAAGAGAGTCTCGAAATAAGTTCAAGTGCTCAGTAGATGTTGGAAGAATGTTGTTGTCCAAAATAGGTTCAATGTATGTTTGAACTAATGGAAGAAAATTTGAAGAAGATATGGATTGGTTTGGAATTAGAGAGTCTTGACTGTTGTCATCATGATCTCGTGGAATTTCAGTATATATAGGAGTTTCGACAGTAGTCAGCTCTTCATGGAAAGTTGTGGTATTGGATGTGTCATTGGTTGCAAGAGCATTGTCATCAAGTTCTACAGAGATGATGTCATCATCAATTAAGTCTTGGACGTAATTCTTAAATCACACACATTTATCTATGTGATGACCATCAATGTGATGAAAGTCACAGTATGTGTTAGGTTTGTACCAGCATGGCTTAGCTTCCCCTTTGACAAAGGGTTTTGTAATTGGATATCTTATCAGTTTAGCCTCTTTTAGTTGATGAAAAACACTAGAGATACTTTCTCCAAGGGGGTAAACTGACGTTGGACTTTACGTGAACTGATTTCTTCATGAGGTTGTATGATCAGCTTTTTGGGTGATCGCTCATTGATTTGGGTAGCCATATGAGAGAGTTGTGTTGTCATCTTATTAATTTGTTCTAATAGCTCATTGTGTGATATTTTTCGTGAATTCATCATGTTTGAAAGAGAGGGAGAATGAAGAAAGGTGCGATGAAGAAATCAACCTATTGATTGTGATCTTTGTTTTGGCTCAATCAAGTTTTAACAAGTAAGGCTATAAGGAGAAAGCTTAAAAAAAGCTACTCGGGATAAATATGTGATAGCTTAAATAAGCTATAATGAAAATGGTTTAGATTTGGCTTAAACAAGCTCTGAATTGTTGACGTGGAGAGTAACCCAAACAGGTTAATCGTGATATGGTTGTGATATAACTCAAAATGAGTTATGAAAGGATTTGTGTTGGCTGTGATTTGGATAAACACGATGGTGGACAGAATAATGAGTGAACTCAAACAAGTCACCCAATATTAGTTTGATATAGCTGGAAACAAGCTATGAAGGATGTTTTGACGATTGATGATTGACGATATGGGGAGTGAATGCTAGTCACTCAATATCAGTTGGATATAGCTGAAGACAAGCTATGACAAATGTATTATTAGCTGAAGCAAGCTAATGAAATTGGTGTGATGTTTTGGTCTGTGTGGTTGGATTGTTTGGATGTTTTCGCTTGGTATTGAATTGGTCGAGAACTGATTTTTTTGTGGAACACAACTAGGGTCTGAACTTTTACAATGAACACATTGATATCAGCCAAGTTTTATGATAAAATAATGCTAAACTATTTTTTTTTCAAACAACAAGCAATCATGTGGATTCAATTGTTTTGGCTTATGAGGTAACTTCTTCAGGAATGATCATTGTTTCATGCACTCATACAAGTATGTTATGAAATGGTGGATGCAGGATCTTATTACTCCAAAAAGATGTGTCCTCCGATATACCCTAGTCCTGATATACCTAATTCTGTACGGGGACAAAATTGGTACGGGGAACCCTTAGAGCACCTTTGGAGGAGACTCACCAATTCTTACTTGCTGTTTCTCGAGTGAATCACCATGTTCGAACGGAGGTTTTTGAAAAGGTGGAAGGTGATGGAAGGATGAATGTGTATGGTGTCCTTATAACTCCCCGAAGATTTATAGGGATGATGCCTGTGTGCCTAGGCATGACTCGCATGCACCCTGCTGCACAACAACATTACCCCGGCGAGGTAAATACCAACGCCTTGAGACTAGGTCTATTTAGGCATGACATGGTAGTCAAGTTCACGCACATGTAGCTTTGGTGGTGATGAAATCCACCTTGTCTACGTGTAAAAACAATATGATAAAGTGATTAAACGTAGGGTTCTTTCCAGGTAAATACTAACAAAAATAATTACGTACGCGTGATTGTTTTTTTTGGTTTTTTGTCTTTGTTTTTGACAATATTCTAGCGACGTGGTTCTATAGAAAACAAATTAGTAGTTAACCTGCGAACAAAATGTTAGAAAAGTGATCGTGGCTATTTTTTTTATTTTCCAAATCGCTCGAAGCGCAGGAAAAGAGCATACACAACCAATGACCAAAAAAATATTAATAATATGACAAAGGAAAATAATGATTGAAATGATAGTTGGAAAACAAAGCTAGAGGATCCTGCAATGTTAGAACAAGAAACTAAAAAAATTGTGACCGTTTTTGATTTTCCAGATCATTCGAAGGCATAAGAAAAGAGCATATGCGGATACAATTGGAATAGATTTTTTTAAATGTTAATAATTATTGTAATTAATCATGATTGTAAAATAGCGATAAGGATTATTTTCACAAAAAAGAAAAATGACGAAAGAAGAGTGTGAAAACGTTACCTAGAAGTGTTGTCGTGGAAAATTGAAATGTAAGGCAAAAAATTAAAAATTAAAAAAATTGTTGTGCAGAGCCCGAGTGGCCTCACATTTCTGATTTCCAAGATCACTTTTGAAGTGCAAGGAAAGAGCATACATGTGAGGTTGTTACGTGAAATAAAATAAAAATAATAATTTAAAAAAAAACTATAATTTTGTTGTTTTTGTTAAAAAGATAGGTGTTAGAAGAAATGAAACCAAAATTTTCTATAAGTCTAAATCTAAAAATTATTTTTTTCATTGCATAGATATTTTCTATACCTTTCCGTTAAAAAAATGAAGTCATTCTGAGTTCGGGAGCAAAATTTATGGCTTCCGGAAGATGGGCTACGGTAGCACTCTGAATGAAAATTTTGAACATGAGAAAAACATCCGGGAGCTAGTTTTTTTTTTTCCTGACTTCTGTACTTCACCTGAGAAGCTAAAATTTTGACAACAAGATTAAAAAAGAACAATAAATAGAAAGAAAGAGTTAGATCACAAAATAATTGACTAAAATAAAAGAAAAAAAAATGATTAACTTCCTACAATGTAGTTATTTTAGCAAAAGTAAATAAATAAATGCATAATCCGAATTGGTTGTCCCATGACAGTAAGATGATAAACTAATGACTAGTTCATGTGTTTTCATAGATTATGAGTGAATAACAAAATCAGAACTGGGAACTAAACACCAAGCATCGAGGAGATCAAAGACAGGATGAGCGTCATAGTTTCATTGTTGTTATAACCTGCATATACACCACAAGACACCACACAACAAAAATACTACCCAAAGCATGAAGGTTAACCAAAGAAGGCCATAAGGAACAGAAAAGAAAATAATAACGAACAATAATAAAAAAGAATGATAAAACCACTAATTCGGATATTAATGGTAATAGATCGAAAGTAACCAAGCGTGCGCCGAATGTAAGCTAGGAAAAATACACTACTAACAAGGAAGTAAAATACCAATAATCATACCTCCTTTTTCGCGTTAGTGAAAACCTCGAAATGGGCTAGGAAACTTGGATTGAGCCCTGATTGTGTGATATGTAGGTACTTTTCTTCGAGACAGAGTAAGACCTTCCTCCAACAACGATCCTCTTACTTTGCACTAGATGGGAAAAAGGATTATGAGGCTATTTGGGCATTAGGATGAGGCGAAGGATGTTCTTTGATCAAAGGATGCAAGAACTTAGATATGACATTCAAGTTTATTCTTCGTGTCTTTAGAGGGGAGAGGTAAGGTTGTATTTATAGCACTGGGGAGTTATTAACTTAGAGTAATTTAAGTAATCATGGTTTGAAAATGTGGGCAAGATTAAGTGGGTGGTTTGAAAATATGGGCAAGATTGTGTGAGTGGTTTGAAAATGTGGGAAAGATTAGGTGAGTGGGAGCCACGAAGAATGGGTGAGGATTTGAATTATATTTTTAATTCATAAGTGGAGGATTTTAGGTGAGTGGGGACCACGAAGGGTGGGTGAGGATTTGAATTTGAATTTTTAATTCAATAGTAGAAAAACATGGAGAATAATGACATGTGGTGAGGATTGGGTTATTTTTTAGATTTTAAAATAGATAATTAATCAAATTATATTTGATTAATTCGAAGTGTATTTTTATGGGAAATGAGGAAGGGGAATTAATTGATGTAGGATAGATGTGAAATTGGGGTGTCTACAGAATGTATGCTTTGATATTGGTTATCATGGATATGAATGCTAACATCTTGAAAAGTAAGCACAAAGGAGGGACCTAGTAGTTTTTGTGCTTTGGCCGAACATTAAAATTTTTCTAAATGAGGTTTCATCGCATATAAACAATTAAGTGGAAAGAAGAGACTACACAATATGATTAACCTAATTGTAACTTACTAAAATGCCACAAGAACTTTAACTACAATCAACAAAAAACTCAGCCAATATATCAATAAAATTCAATAAAGATAGTTTATTTTCACTATTCCCTACAATATGATCACCTTCCCGGAGAAAAACTATATGGCATGAAAAAATGTGTCTAGACATCATGCACTCTTATCATCCGTTCAACCAGGGTATTTGAGGCAACGAGTAAAGGACACACCAAGACCGACACACAAATGGATAGAATTAAATGGGTTACAGGGACTACTATGATCGCATACCCCAAGGGAAGTAACCCTTACACTAAGAAAAACTAAGGTTTCCAAGGCCTTAGGTTGAAGAAGAGGAAGGAACCCTATGGAGGTATCGACACTATGGGGGGTAATGATAAGAAAAGAAGCATGCAATATTTATGCTAACCAAAGTAAAACATGTAACATGAAATGAATAACTTAAATACAATATGCTAACCTAACATGTCCATAAAATACTAAGCTAACATATAGTATGTAATTAGTGTAAGCAACTACTCTATACAAAATGACAAAGTGGGTTATATCACTTACCTATTGGGGGGCGATTGTTGATGCATCTATCTCCCAAAGGACCATACATACACCAAGAGAGAACAAAATTTATGTGGAGAAGGGGAAACAATCTAGACCTAGATCACTATAGATGACCCAAAAGTGTAAGAAAACCAATCCAGAAAGAAGAATCTCCAAGCCAAGAGTCAAGATGTAAGAAATCTAAAATTTGATCTAGCATATGCAAGTTGGAACAAGAGAGAAAAGCTAATATAGTCCTTCGCAATTGTCAAAGGTTATGATGTAAAAATGAGATTTCGGGTGACATCTCTTTTGGGTGAAGGCATTGGTAGGGAATTTGAATTTGCACCGACACAATTTCCCGTGGTCAATGGCATCATTAAGGGAGGAAAATAAAAGGGGAGATTTGTAAAGTGTCACGAGAAGCAAGGATAAAGCTAAAAGAAAGAAATGGGGTCATAAGCAAGCTAAGTGTCAGGAGAATGTGAAGAAAAATAAGAGGATAATAGAAAAAAAGAAGTACATAAAATGGGACCAAAATTTGTTCTCTCTCCATGTATCATTCCTAACCCAATATTTATGTGAATAACCATACCCCTATGCTTTAGAACAAGCTCCTTAAGGCATCTGTTCTAGAAATAAATGCATTATCAACTTCTAACCCGAATGTAGAAATTTTTTAATAACATGTTTGAAAATAGAAAGTGTAAAAATTTAGGTGTTTATATATTCCCTAATCGTTTATTATCACATGTTATAGTATCCTAACATGGGGCGGTCAGCAGAAAGAACAATGCATAACACTTAAACTAAAAAAAAGTGTTGGAAGTAAAGAAAGGACTAGCTGAAATGAGATATACTTACCAATGCGTATCTGATAGTACTAGTCATACCGCCACGTGCATTTAGTGCAATTCATGCTATTAGAACCCTGGAGAATCAAAAATGAAAGGAAACACTAGATGAACATTATTATAATAAGACATAAATCACCTAGCTAGGGGCTTATGGGATGGATGTCATGCAATAGGATCATGGAGGTAAGGTGTCATAGATGTAAAATCCAAGCAGCGTGGTAAAGCAACGGTAAAAAGCACACAAAAATGTATTGTAGAAGCTACAAAGAGGAATTGAAATAAACCTAAAGGTAAAAATAAATTAAACATGGATGATTATCCCAAATGGTGGATGTCAATGCTGAAAAGAGAAAAAACCATGATGTAGATATTGTAGGAATAAGAGATGTAAATATATCCAAGCAAGGCTATGATCCTAAGAGGGGATGCACAAGATAACGGTAATCCCATAGGAAATGCCGAGAGAATCGAAACCAATATTTCTAATTATCATTGTAAAAGAGAAATGGAAGGTTTATGAAGTAGTGAATTTAAGGAGAAGAAAGAGAGGGTAATTGAGTCTTGGAACTCTCAAGATCATTCAAGAAAGAAACTTCGTGAGAAATTGGGCGTTTGTTGGTTCTATAAAAATGTGGCCTTGTCGATGATATTTTGATGAGGTAGGGACCCCACCATTTTTTAGCATACTTAGTCTAGTCAAGTGTTATGAAGAGGTTTCCCACATCGAAAGTATGCGATGAACAAGCTTGTTATGTTGTGCATTTATGCACTATTTTTATTTTTGATTTCGAGTATAAGCACGATCATGTCACTCTTCGAGGATGTTAAGTTCATGAAGCCCTCCCTCATGGATTTATTCATCTAGAATGATGCCATAGAGAGATATATAGAGTGAAGGAAGTTCCACTTTGAGTGGAATAACAAATTCAGCTCTGTAGGTAAGCGAGAAATGTGTGGCCCCAAAGGTCGTATAGACACTGGTGTGGTATGACCATAGTGTAGGATATAGTTTTGTATGCCAGTCTGTATGGGATTAACAAATCATATTTTGAAGGATTTTATTGATTAATTTGTTTGTAGATCCGTCTTGACCGTTACATTGGGGATGGTAAGGTGTTGAAAATTTATGGTTGTTCTTGATCTTAGCACAAAGTTGCTTCATTTCTTTACATTTTAAAATATCACCATTGTCAGATATGATGGTGTGGGGAATTCCAAAGTGGTAAATGATTTGGTTGAGAAAAATTTGGAAGTCGTAAGTCCAAACTTGTTGGTGAGAGGCATGGATTTAATTCACTTGGTGAAATGTTAGTGGCAGTAATGATGAAGACATGGTCATCTTGAGATCGAGTGAGCTTTCCGATGTAATCCAATCCCCATATGTTAAAGGGCTGGGGAGTGGAAATAGATTACAACTCAACCAAGGGAGAATGAATTAAATCATCCCGGGATTGGAAAGGTTTTTATTTCATAGTAAAAACATGAGTGTCAAATTCTAGGGTAGGCTAATAATAGCCCATACGTAGGCATTTGCGGGTAATATCATGACCACTATAATGGCCACTACAACTTCCCCCATGTGCCTCTTCTAAGAAAATGGGAACATCATCCTTATTAATGCATCGAGTAGGGTACCTTAGAATTTTCTATAGTATAGTACATCATCTTTGAGAACATACTTGAGAGCCTTTTTGCATATGCGCAATCATGCTCATGAGTTTGTGCCATTCGAGTAGGTCTGATGTTGGAGGAATTGATGAATCTTTGCAAACCAAGGATCGGTGTGAGGGGCATCTAGGTTAATTTGTAAGATGTCCTGGACTCCTTCATGATGCAAGGTAGTGAGAGCTTAGTGAATTTGTACTAAGGTAGTAGCTTTGTGAGGATCATAATGTGGCTAAAACTATGTGACAGCTATGGCAAAGGAGTCAACCAAAGAATTTTGATAACAGGGGATTGATTCGATGGTAAAGGAGATAAATCATGGATTTATTTCTTGAATGAGATTGTGAGAATCTTTAATATTTTCACTATGGAATTGATATGCACCACTAACTTGTCCACATACTAATTGAGAATCACCCATGACATGGAGATAAGAAATATTGTTAGTGAGGGAAAATTGCATCCCGAGGATAAGATCTTAATTTTCATCAATGTTGTTGCTAACTGTTAGAACTCAAATTTGCACCCATCCTAAATCACAAGAATCTAGGGATTTGAGGCAACATGGGACTATCTCCAAGTTGTGGGACTCAAACTAAGATAGACCTCTAGAGAAGGTCAGCTTCCTCTACTTACTTCTACTGCTACACTACTCCTAGGAATTGAAATGAAACTATCTAACTCTACTCTAACTTTCCAAGGGACCAAGGTGAGAAGGAGATGCATAAAACAAAAACCTAAACTAGAGAAGGTGATAACACCAAAATAAGGGGATGAATACTTCAGCAAGAGAGAAAATGGGAGAAAATGATGATGAAGAGGACAAAACGAAAGCCACGGTTCAAAATCACATCCAAAATTCCATTTTCATGATGCAAAATAGAAAAATATTTTGAAACAATACATACAACACACTTGCAAGTGAATGAAAGGAAAGGAAACATAATAAAACAATAGCTAAGGTAGAAATGAGCCACAAAACTAGAGATTTTATTGCTTGAGGATATGCACATATCATTATAGCGTAGGAGGAAGATGCAAAACATTTACATAAATGAAATCCAAGGCATGAGACCCTTTAAAACACTTTCACAACACTTACTTGTTGCCCTTGTATTCCCAAAATATCCAACATTAAAACTAGGCATCATTTTACAATATATAGAAAAAATGGAAGAAGAAGAAAGAAGAAGAAAAGAGAGGGAAATTTAAATTCCTCCTTCTACCATCCAACCACCTTCATTAAATTCTCTAAAAATATTTGAGCACTTCTAAAAACCCACTTTTCCACATCATTTTCCTTGTTGAAAAAGGAAAAACACCCATACTGCATTAAATTTTTGTGGTTGCACCACCTGGAGCAACTCTTTTACGTGCTTGGGACGTTTTCCTCTATTCTGCTCACCTACCTCCATTTGAATTAAGGAATCTGATTTTATTACATGGAGGAGGGATGAAATTTCTCCAATGATATAATATTTGTAAAGATCATATCATTGGATCAAGGGTTATATCCATATTTTTAGCACCATGCGGAAAGTTGTTTTTTTCTTTTGATACACGATTTTTTTGGCTTCCATGGATTTTCGCTAACACCCATAACTTTTCCTTATGTATCATGGCTATACCGGATTCCCGTAGCTTTACTATCTCCTTTGTTTCAACCCACAACTTCATATAGTGTAGTGTGGCTTTTGAATCATCATTTGCGGATCCTTTTATCCACCGCGGCTTCAATTAAGTTCCCTGCGACATTGTTCAACTTCCATCAGTATGCTCCAAGATTTGGAGGTTTTCCCTCCTTTGGTCGCGGATCCTTCAAACCTATCCATGGCTTGTTATTTCCTTTCATGTTTCTCATGCCTCATCCCACGGCTTTCTAAGTTGCTAGATTTTTTAAGGGTGAAAAAATGGATACCATTTTTGGTGACTTATTAGGGCCATATGCTTGCTAGATGAGTTGATCGAAGCATTGAAGCATCCATTGGGCATGGAGTCATCCTGATAAACTTGAAAATAATCTCAAAATTTGAAGAATAACCCTTAAGACCACTTGAAGCACTTCTGAACCTGAAGTTGATGTGAAGCCCAAACTTTCCATCTCATTGTAATAATTTTCTGAATTAAATTTTATGAGACTGGAAAATTGTTGAACTCTGAAATTTCACTTCTTTCCTGTGCAAATGATTTGTTGGGGTTGAATGAATGCATATGAAACTGTCCCAAATCTAGTTTCTTTCTAATTATGAAGAACTAAATTGATTCCTTGGCAAATGATGAAGCACTCCAGCTCTGATGTCATACGATAATGGGTGCACCTAGAACTACCTTAACAAATTGATTTCCCTTATGAAAAATGCCTCCAATGGACCGTGTAAGAGAAAAAAACATGCCAAAACTATGTACAAAAGAGGAATATCATACATGCCCCAAGTGGAACATGCAGAGTGTGCACAAGCACTTCTTCTACTAAAATCAAACCTACTCCTACCCTACTCTAACCAGATAACAAGGAAACTCAAACAAATCCTTCAATAGGCAGGAGGAACTAGCTACCTTTCCTAACAAACTTGGACCATGTGACTGATTTTTCAATGGACATCGTCATGTATAAGAGTTAAAAATTGACTAGAATCTAGTTTTCCACTCATTCCATCAAGATATCAACTAGAAACAAGACACCTCTTTTAGTTGCTCTGTATTTAGTTTAGAGAGGTATTATAGTTGATCCTTGGAACTCTAAAACTCATCCTAATTCTCGAAGTGAGCATGACTAGTTTTGGCTCCTTCTTTGGTTCCAATGAAGCCAAGTACTTGATTAGGAAAGGTTTGATCCATGAATTTTTCCCACTCTTTTGAAGCTCTTCCCCATGAACCTAGGCATCTTATAGATCTTCTTCCCTAATGGAGCTGCTTATAAGCTGATTTGGAATTGATTTTACCTCTTATAAAAACAACTATGTTTCCATCTTGATGGCTGCTAATTTTTCACTTGTTTCACCATGGCTTTCCTCATTCTCTATTCCATCTTGAACCTCCATAAAAAGTGCAGAAAGCTCTAGACATACAAAGCAATGAGGATCATTGCATTCCTTGAAACATCTTGCTCACTTTCAATAAAATCTTCCTTGAGGCCTTGGGTGCCAATAGTGTTGAAAAACACTTTCTCCTCTTCCCCAACTTTTCCAATCTAATTTTCCTTCAAATCTTCCTGCTTTGTCTTGACGCTCAACTCCTCTTTTTTACACAGTTTTCACATTCTCATCCTCCCAATCCGAATCAGACCAATCTTCCACAGATATAGAATTTTCTTCCTTGGTGAGATTGGTAGGAGAAGGGGCATAGAAAAGGAACTGCTGATTTTTTCATGCTTGGGAAGAGATATTTGATGCTCACAAGACCTGATTTGATCACTTGGAGAAGCCAAATGACCCTCCAAAACATGCTCCCTACTCTGTTAATATGATGTCTCCAAAACAACTGCATGGTTTTTCCTAGAAGTCTTGTTGTTTGGAGTATTGCATGGGTTGTTCCCTCTCTCCAAAATCATAGCATACCTCTCTTTCTACCAACCTTGTAGGATAAATTGTTTTAGTGATTTTTGGGTAGAAGGTAGGGACAACATTTGAAATACCACAACTCCTCGAAACATTAGTGCATGGTTTAATGAAGTTGGGTAGTGCCCTAGGTGGAGATGGGAGGGATTTTGGCAAATTTTAGGGAATTCTTTGGGCATGAAAAAATTGTGAAGCATCAAATGAAGGATATGGAAGCAAAGGAGCTTCTTGATTTGGTAAGGAATGATGAAATTTTCTTTATTTACACAAGGGGAAAGAAGAATTTGAGGTGGTGAGGGAAGAATTACAAAAATAGGGATGGGATTTATTTTTCTATCCTAAATGAGTATCTTCTCAACTTGGGATGCAATGGAAAAATCTTGAGGAATACTTATCCCCCTAATGATTGAATCAATATAACTAAATCAGCATCAAAGGACCTCAAATAATACAAGAATGCCATACCTTGTGGGGGTTTGAATTCTTGAGGAATTATGTGCCATGTCCTTGTGAATATGATGTTGAAATCAGGAATAAAATCCATTGGAGTCTGATGTATCTTGATGACGTGTTCTATGAGGAAAATGACATCTGCATCCTTTTTTAACCGGTTGTGAAGTTTTTCTCTCGGCTGATTCCATATGGAATGGATTGTGGAGCCAAACTATTATACCAATCTCTTGCTTTGCCTTTGAAAGATGAAACTAGAAGTCTAAGGAAAACATTATCTTCTATGACATCATGAATGGCACAATGGTTGAAATATATTTAATGTGATCAATAGGAGATTGATATCCATTTCCATAGAAAAGGGCAGATTTTCCAGTGTTGTTTTCGGATAACATCCAACTGCTGCAAATGGAGTGGACTAGAACTGAAATGAGGGAATGGAAAATCTCTTTGGAGAGCCATGACTGAAATGGAAACATTAAAATGGATGGAAGAAAAAAACTGAGATAATGGGATGTTTGAATGAATGGATTCACCAGATATGCTTGAACGCTTTCCTATAAAGGCTAAGATCTCACCAAGAGCACATCAAAATTTCTGAGATGAAGATGTAGACCAAGATATTCACCTATGAAATATATAGATTTAATTACTCTATCCCACCGGGCATGCTTGAATCATTAGAGCTCAATTTTTCAACCATCTTAAATCACAAGAATTTAGGGCTTTGAGGCAATATGGGGTTGTCTCCAAGTTGTGGGAATCAAATTGAGATAGAACTTTGGAGAAGTCTGAATTCCTCTTCTTACTTATACTGCTACACTACTCATAGGAATTGAAATTCAACTATCTAACTCTACTCTAACTTTCCAAGGAAACAGGGTGAGAAAGATATGCATAAAACAATAATCTAAACTAGAGAAGGTGATAACACCAAAATAAGGGGATGAATACTTCAGTAAGAGAGAGAATGGGAGAAAATGATGATGAAGAGGTGGAAACAAAAGCCACAGTTCAAAATCACGTCTAGAATTCCACTTTCACAATGCACAATAGACACAAATTCTAAAACAACGCATATAAAACACCTGTGAGTGAATTAAAGGAAAGGAAACACAATAAAACAACAACTATGGTAGAAACTAGTGAAAAATCCAGAGATTTTATTGCTTCAAGATATGCACATATTATTACAACGTAGGAGGAAGATGTAGAACATTTACAGAAATGAAATCCAAGGCATAAGACCCTTTATAACACTTTCACAACACTTACGTGATGCCCTTGTATTCCCAAAATATCCAACATTAAAATTGGGCATCATTTTACAATATATAGAAAAAATGGAAGAAGAAGAAAAGAGAGGGAGATTCAAATTCCTCCTTCCACCATCCAACCACCTTCATTAAATTCTCTAAAAATATCTGAGCACTTCTGAAAACCAACTTTTCCACATCACTTTCCTTGTTGAAAAAGGAACGACGCCCATACTACATTGAATTTTGGTGGTTCCACCACATGGAGCAACTTTTTATGTGTTTGAGACGTTTTACTTTGTTCTTCCCACCTACCTCCATTTGAATTAAGGAATATGATTTTATTACATGGATGAAGGATGAAATTTATCTAATGATATAAGATTTGCAAAGATCAGATCATTAGATCAAGGGTTATATCCATATTTTTAGCACCCCATGGAAAGTTGTTATTTTCCTTTGATACGCAGATTTTGTTGGCTTTTGCGGCTTTTCACTAACACCTGTTTCTTTTCCTTATGTATCGAGGCTATATTGGGTTCCCACATGGCTTTACTATCTCCTTCGTTTTGGCCTGCGACTTCATTTAGTGTAGTGCAAATTTTGAATCATCATCCATGGATCTTTTTATCCATTGTGGCTTCGCTTAAGTTCCCCACAACATTGTTTAACTTCCGATGTACACTCCAAGATTTAGCGGCTTTCCCTCCTTTGTTCGTGGATCATTCAAACCTCTCTGCAACTTTTTATTTCCTTCCGCGGTTCTCATACCTCAACCCGTAGCTTTCTAAGTTGTTTAATTTTTTTCAATGGTGAAAAAATGGACAACAGTAACCTCGAAGTCTAGTCAATAGGAGGGGGAATTTCAGTCAAACGGATTGGAGAGTACATAGCCTGTACCAGCTTCTTGAAGAAAATTATCCCCATCAAATTTCAACAGCCATGTGTCATCATGTAAATTGATGGTAATTTATTCTTCAATAATTTTAGTGCTTGATTTAGCTCTAGGTGGGGGAGGAACTTCATTATTGGCTTTGGAGGATTGTTCCTCAATACCAGTCATGAAGCTAAAGAAGTAGTATTTAATAGAGATAGCTCTTTCAATACCCTCAACGAGGAGAATTTCCTTGTCAGGTAATGTGTCGTGAATGGGTTGAGGTGAAGGGATGGGAGAAACAACCAATTGGTTTGCAATAACTTGGCCCTTTATTACTCGTTTGGTGATGATGCAGAGGTCAAACTCCATAAGAAGATTCATCCACTTCCCAATTCAATCCATTAAAAGGATGACATTTGAGAAGAAGAGGCGCAAGGGATTTGTGTGAAGGATGACATAAGTAGTTTGGTAAAGCATATAATGGCATAGTTTTGTAGCTGCATAGTAAATGGATAGGCAAGCCCACTCGATGGAAGTATATTGCATATTGTAATCTAATAAGGCTCAGATAACATATTAAATGGCATGATCCTTTCCTTTTTAGTCTTCATGGGCTAGAATTTCCCCAACAGACACCGGAGTGGAAGAGGTGTAAAGAAACAAAGTTTGATTAGGAGAAGGAGGTTGTAATGTTGGTAATGAGGATAAATATTGTTTCATGTTGTCAAAAGCTTGTTGACAGTCCTTTATCCACTCAAGTTTAGTAGACTTTAGAAGCATGTTATCTATGGCTTGTATGTGATAAATGAATTTAGGGACAAATCATAGGATTTCCCCAAGTTTTCCAAGAAAATTTTGAATGTCACTATAGAAGAGGGTCATGGCATGTCAATAATAGATTTAATCTTTGTTGGATCCACATTGATTCCACGTTTCGATACTAATAATTCTAAAATCTTGCCTCGATTCACCACAAATATGCATTTTTCAGGATTGAGATAGAATATGTATTTATGAAGACAACCTAGGGAAATGTCGAGGTCATGAGCATGATTGTCTATGCATTGAGAGTTGATGAGAATATCATCCACATAAACTTTGAAAAAAAATTGTGTGAGGTCTTGAAATATGTGATTCATGGCACGCTAATATGTTGCATTGAAATTTTTAGTCCGAAAGCCATCTTGACATAACAAAAAGTACCTCATTTCATCATGAAAAGTGGTCTTCATGATCTTAAGGGCGATTTGAATTTGGATGTACCCCGAGAATCCTTCTATAAGAGATAACATTTCGTACCCTATTGTGGAATTAACTATGGTGTTGATGGATGGTAAAGGAAGGTTATCCTTAGGACAAAAGAGGTTAAGGTTTTTAATTTGATGTAAATTCGGATGGCAAGAGTAGCCTTCTTCTTAATCGGGATGATGTTAAAAACCCATTGGAATAGTCCACAAATGCGAGATGAATTTGGCATCTAAGAGTTTGATGATTTATTTATGACAGATGTCATTGATCTTGGGAGGGAATTTTATTGTTTTCTTCTGCACAGATGCAACTTCAGGATAGGTGATAATGTTATGGGAGAAAATCTTAGAATCAATTCTTGACATGTCGACATATCCCCATGTGAAGACCTCATTATGTTTTCTTAAAATTTCGATGTGATAGTTGCATAGATGGAGAAAAATCTCTTTGAGCATGACGACATGTGAGGGTTCATCATTTAATTGTACACTAATAGTTGATTCAGCCAACATAGCATTTTTGTCTTGAAAATGATATGGAGCTTCGAGTAATTAGGCCACTTGACAAGGATCGATAGTAGCGACACAATCATCAAATCGCATAGATGTTTTGGGGAAGTTCCCAAGTTTTTGATGGTTTCAAGGAATCCTATCCTCATGTGCATATAAGAGTTCTAGGATAGCTTCATCATTATCTAAGGTAAGAAGAGGAACATGATATTCTACATTGATTTCTAAGCCTACATATCATTTTCCATCTTGATGTTATCTAGAACTAGTTTTTCGAAACCCAACACCCTAGCATCCACAATGGCCATTCTAGTAGCACGGGACCATAAAAAATTCTAAGGTTGGCTCGAAGCTATTGCATAGAGGCATAGTTATTGCAGGGTAAAATTTGATTCAAAAGGATGACAGGATGAATAATCGGGGAGCTGCTTTAATACCCAAGGGGTGTCCAAAAGTGGAGGATTAGTGGGAGGAACATAGGGAATTATTTCCTCTTCGTCCTCACTTTCGCTAGTGTTATAAATGGGAGTTTCCTAGGATATGTAAAAATATTAGATTGGGTTCGTAAGGATTGTATTTGGGCCAAGGTATGTTGGTAGTGCAATACTTCCAAGTGTCTGGACTCATCTTGCGAGACGATGTAGTATTTTTTGTTACGGAGGAAAAGACAAACTATTCTTCTTGAGGCACCTCATTTTTGGATGCAACACCGATCTTGCTAAAATATTTGGGTGAGAGAGGAGGATGATCAAAAAGAGTTACACAATGCCTAACTCATTACATTCTAAATGGTTAGAAGTTGAGGCATGATAGAAAGGTTCTTCTAGTTCAGATTGTGGTTGATACCGGTCCCACGGTAGGAGGATCAAGGTAATTGTTACACAATTTCATTATCTAATGGAATCTTATTTAATTTTTTTGGATCTCATTAGGCTCATCATCATTTGAGTCTACTAATGTAATCTAAATTTCAAACTTTAGATCAAATAATTCCGAATATGGAATACCTTGGATCTCAAGAGTAGTGGACATGAGGAAAGGCTCATTAGGAAATGGTACTAGAACATCCCAAGGATTAAGATAAACATCATGCCTAAATAATTAATTGTTGTGAATGAATTTGATACATTAGTATCCGACGGGTGTGACTATGTATGCGTATGCAATCGTCCAAGGTGACCCAATAATAGGTTGCGAAAGAAGATGATCTAGGACCATAAGATTTGTACGAACCATTTTAGGTATAATTGTAATAGGTAACCAAATGCATCTTATGGGTTTCCTATTAGTTTATTTGAAGCCTCGATAGTTTACATGATTAGGTTTGAGATTCTCAACAGAGAATCCAAGGTTTTTGAATAGGGAGTAATAGGCTAGGTTAATGCCAAACCCTTTATCCACTAAGACTCGACACACTTGAGCATCGTGAATAATGACACTAATGAGTAATCGTGGATCATCATCATGAAATAAGACCTCGACTATAATCATGTCATCTTCCATGAATTCCAAGGCTAATGAATCAAAGTATGAAACTCGTAGAGGTTTCCCCATAGTCTCTATATGATGGAATTTTGGGTTTGTAATCATGGAAGGATCTTTGAGAGATACAGAAGAAGGATCCTCAAATATTTACAAATGTTGGAGGAGGAACCTTCAATGCGAATCTAATGTACATATGAGATCCATGAAAGGAATATTACATGTGAGGGATTTTAACTCATCTAAAAAGTTCCATGACGACTTGGAATAATTCCCATAATTATATTGTGGTAATGGTGTGATAGAAGATGCATCAAATCCTGGTGATAATTTTTGTTAGATGGAACTATTTTTTCAAAATAGGGAGGAATGAGGTATTTACTTGGTGACATTGTTGATGTTGTGGGTGGAGGTTCAATTGTGGAAGCAAGCTCCACCATTGGTGGATCTTGGGAAGTGTCAAGCAAAGAATGGTTATCAGTTGGTTTCTTTGGTTTGATAACTAGGTCTTTATGGGCTGGCTTATGCCTATAGTTAGTCTTATCAGCATTGACATATTGGGAATCTAAGAAACTTTGATCATATGAGGACTCTACAATACCCACGACATTCTTCATGGGGTTTTTTTGTTGCTGATTTTGACAATTAGAGTGGTATTTTTATAAAGATTGATACTTTTTGTAGCACTCTTGTATGATTGTAGAGTAATCAAAGGAAGAGCCAAGGAATAAGTCAAGTGTTTCCTTCCTAATATCCTTACAATCACTATGTGAGTGGCCTATAGTCACATGCCACCAAAAAAAAAGGTCACCTCTAAAAGTAGGAAGAGTCTGCTTTGAAGGGGGAACAATTCATGGTGAAGGAAGCATTTGAAGAAGTTCAGTGTGAGATAAAGGGGTATGGGGAAGAGAGTGAGAATATTATCGAGTGTCTCTCATTCCTTTTTCTCTTGGGAATTTTGAGGGACTAATGACATGTGTTGTATTTGTAAGTTTGGGTGACAAGTTAGACATGCATTCAAAATCGTACATAAGGTGATATTTCCTCTTAGCTTGTTCGAGGGCCTCTTCTAATGTGTTAGGAGAAAAATATCTAACCTTATATTGAATCCATCAATGGGGGAGGTGTGAAGGTAGGTATGTTAGGTACCACATTTTGAGAAGCTATGAATGCAGATTAAGATCTAGAGAAGAATATTGTCCTATATTTATAGGTTCTTCTTGGCACTCGTCATGTTCTATGTGTTCATCACATCCATTAGTAGGATTCTTAGGGGACTCCTATTGATTAGTCCTACTAAGAGGTGTCTGATTATTGAGGATCCATTTGTAGTTGAGATGAGGCATGGTCATCTCTATTGATATCTTACTGGACACTTCCATCCTTATCGTGTAAGATATTCGTCGTTATTAATATTTTTGATGATGTGTCTTAGATCTATATGTTTAGTTTCAACCAGGTTACACTCAAATTGAGTGACCTTTTTCAAAGTGACCGAAGGACAAGGCGAGGATAGTGGAGCTTCATGCATGGAATTAGGACAACTACGAAGATTATCACTTATGGGAAGAGAGTTATAACATTTTGGGGTGTTAAGAGGGAATGTGGGCATAAATAAATAGCCCATAGAGAAGTTATGAGGATTCGGATGAGCCAAGAAGATCCTGAGAGGAGACATTAGCAAAAATTGGAAGTTGAAAATAGAACTCTAAAAAATTGAAATTTAGACGTAATCAGTCATGCACAAATTTTCCATAGGGGCGAGATGGTGTCGGGAATCAAATCGACTGAGAAATACATGATCGGACATGTACATAAATGATGTAAGGGTTAAAGGAATCAGTAAAGATTGATTTTTAGGGTTTTTAGAAATTTTAAAGACTGAAACAAGACAAAAATAAAAATGGGTGCTTTTAACAAGATGTGCTCAATCAGAATGGACAAAATAGGATTCAGTCGGGTTCACCAAGGATGTATGGTGGGAAAAATGTGTCTAGACACCGTGCACTCTTATCATCCATTCAACCATTGTATTTGAGGTAACAAGTAAAGGACACACCAAGACCGACACACAAACAAATAGAATTAAAGGTGGTATAGGGACTACTACACTAGGACAAACTTAGGTTTCCAAGGCTTTATTTTGAATAAGAGGAAGGAACCCTATGGAGGTATCATCACTATGGGGTAATGATAAATAAAATAAGCATGCAATATCTATGCTAACCAAAGGAAATCATGTAACATGAAATGAAGAACTGAAATACAATATGCTAACCTAACATGTCCATAAAATACTAAGCTAACATATAGTATGTAATGAATGTAAGGAACTACTCTATACAAAATGAAAAGTGGGTTAGAGAACTTAATTTTTGGGGGTGGTTGTTGATGCATCTATCTCCCAAAGGACCATACACCAAGAGAGAAAATATTTCAGGTGGAGAAGGGGAAACAATCTAGTCCTAGCTCACTATAGATGACCCAAAAGTGCAAGAAAACTAATCCAAGAAAGAAGAATCTCCAAGCTAAGAGTCAAGATGTAATAAATCTAGAAGTTGAGTGAGCATATGCAAGTTGGAACAAGAGAGAAAGGCTAATGGCAAGTTTCTTTGTGTAATTCTCAAATTTTATAATGTCAAAATGAGATTTGGGGTATTTATACCGACGCCATCGCTCATGGGAGAAGGCGTCGATAGGGAATTCAATTTTTCAATGAAACAATCCGTCACAAGTGATGGCGTTGGAAAGAGAGGAAAATGCAAGGGGAGATGTACAAAGTGTCATGGGAAGCAGGGTTAAAACAAAACAAAATAAATGGGTTCATAAGAAAGTTAGGTTTTGGGAGAATGTGAATAAAAATAAGACAATAAGAGTAAAAATAAGTACATAAAATGGGACCAAAATTTGTTCTCTCTTTATGTATTATCCGTAACCAAATGGTTTCGTGAATAACCATACCCCTATCCTAGAAGGATCCCATTAAATAACCCATTACAAAGATAGATGCATTAATAACCTCTACCCTGAAAAGTGAATTGTTAGTAAGATGCATGAAAATAGAAAGCGTAAAAGTTTAGGTGTATATAGAATACAATATATTCACGGTCATAATTCATTCATGCAAGAAATACATTATAGCACACAATTGTTGCATACACACAGTGATCAAATTTTGGATCTTTTTGGATTTTTCTTGTGTATTTCTTTGAATAAATTGATAGAAATAGTTACAAAAACCTTAAATGCCATCTCTCAAGATAGTTTCCAACAAGCTAAGTTATCTAGACCCTTCAACCATAATCCTTTTGTTTTAAATTACATAAATTTGAAGAGTCTCTCGATGCTAGAGTCTAAAGTATGAATTCAAATACCAGATCATGACTTTGAGTCCTTAATAGGACCCTCACAACCTTGTTACATGTTAAATGCTCCAAGAAACACACCAAAATGCTAAGAACAAGCCAAAATTGCCCACAAAATTCAAATTTCACCTTTTGGAGGGAAAAAAACAAAATTCAAATTTTGCAAAGGCTAGACCCAAACCAAACAAACCTAGTGATGAACTAAGACCTATCAAAGACTCATAATCACTCTTAACACACATCCAAAAAAAATTGAGAAGAAAACCAAAATTTCCATCTGGAGAGAGATGCTCCTGCATCATACTCCCTAGGAAAGAAGAAAAGTATCAGGGTCTACTATTCAGAAGCTCCTCCAAGGTATTTCCATGTTGTTTGATGTCATTTTTAGACATCCATGTAGCTTCCTCAAATGGTTTATTCTTCCATTTGATTAGGTACTAAAAATACTTTTTTCCTCTGGTCTTCTTGAGCTCCTTCTTGTCTAGAATGCACTCAATCTCCTCTATTTTGACCTTTGAAAATTGTTCCACCCAATCTTCCTCTACCGTAGATACTTCATCCGATATGTCTCCACTCTTTTCAGTTTCCTTGAATGGATATAGATTGGAGATATGCCCACTCCACTAGGCAATTCTAACTCATAAGAATTACTAGAAAATTTATTCAATATCCTACAAGCTCATATATTTGTCATATTTAGTTAGTTATATTCTCCTTTGGGAAACCTCTTTTTCTAAGATGATCCATAACCAAATCACCAACCTCAAAATTTAATTGCATTCTTTTCAAATGATCCATGGGGATAAAAAGGACTCTACTTCATCAAATTAGTTAAGCACGAAGAACAAAAATAAATACATAGAGGTTCTGTCTCTTTATAGTAACATGATCACCACTCTGCGCAGTGGCGATTCTGAAACCATCGGTTTACATTGGGCGGTGGTCCTGGCTCTTTTGGACAAAAAATAAAAACATGAAACGAACAACCTCAAAATTTGAAAGGTTGTCTGTGTCTCTTCTCCTCCATGACCTTTCCCATTCTCCGGTCAATGGAGGACAAGCGGAAGGTTATAAATACATGTTTGTAGAAGAGAACAAGATCATTGAAGCATGAAAGCAAGTGAGCAAGAAATTCTTAGTGCTGGAATTTTGTTTTGTAGAATAAAGGCTTGTTGAGACAGAAAACAAGTAATTAGGAGGAAGTGTGAGATATTATCTATCTTTCATACTTATTGTAATTTATGTACTTATTGTTTGAATTGGCCAATAAAAGTGGGAAGAAAGAGAAATTTCCATTCCCGATGGTTTTCCTCCTCTAGAAGTTTCCATGATAAAAATTGTCGGTGTTTGTGAGTTTATATTCTTTCCTTTCCTACAATTGTGGATTATAAGCATAATAAAAATTCATTCAATAGCGATCTCTGTCATTTTCTAATCAAAAGTAGAAAAGCAACGTTAATTTGTGATTACTGTGGATAATTCCAAAGTTGAAGGGTTTGAGATCATTTTGGTATCGAGCTAACAAGTATCAAGGACTTTGGTATTCATTCTTAGATCTGTATGAAAGTGAAGAGGTCTAAATGCAAAGAGGCTTTACCTTGCGATCCATAAATTTCTACAAGAAATTAGAAGCATAGAATTTGGGGACAAATGGAGGAAGAGAACTTGGTCCGTAGAATCGAGATGCTAGAGACCATGATGGATAGAATGTTTAGAAGGAAAGAAGAACTTGAAGATTTGCAGAAGAGAGATTCTATCAAGAAAGACTCCATGGAATCAATGGTTCAAGGCTTAGCTGAAAATTTTGGCATAGGGAGGAGCCACCATGAGGAATATTATGGGGAAGAGCATGAAGAAGAGACTTCAAACACAAGAGAAAAGGTAAAATCTGATCATACTCCTTTTAAAGTTGAGATTAAAAGATTTGAAGGACAAGTAGATGCAACTTTTCTTGATAAATGGTTAAAAAAATTAGAAGTCTACTTTAGTGTCCATAATGTCACTAAGGCATAAAGGATCACCTTTGCACATCTCAAAATGGAGGGACACATTTTAGTTTGGTGGGAAACCCATCTAACCACTTGTGAAAAGAAGAAGCGGCTTATTGTGAAATCTTGGCAAGAATTTAAAGAATTACTCAGAGCTAACTTCTATCCTATTGGCCACAAGACTTACCAAATTATTAAATGGCAATACTTTAGACAAGGCAGTGGTCAAAGTGTGTAGGACTATACTACGAAGTTTCGGAGGTAGGCCATGTTGCTAAACATGGACTTGGAGGATGAGGATATTCTGACTAAGTACTTGGGAGGACTTCACACTCACCTTCAAAGAAAATTCATCTCCACAAATCCCAAAGATCTCAATGAGGCGTGTGTGCAGGCATACTACATAGATGATGAAAATAAGAAAGGAGAAGTAGAGCCAAGGGAAAAGCAGTCGACAAATCAGTAGAAAAAATAGTATGGGAAAATAAGTAACAAGGGTAAGTGGAAAGGGAAAGAAAAACAAGCTGCCACTACTTTAAATACTTGTAAAGATCCCAAGAATTTTTGTAAGAACTTTGATATAAATGGTCATACTTATTCTACATGTTGGAAGTTGCATCCGGAGTTACATCCAAAGAACTGAACCAAGGACTCAAAGAAGTCCATGACAACTTGTAAAAACAAAAGGGGAGGTGGAAATCAAAGATGACTCTAATGTAGATGAAAGGCTTGGATGCATGGCCACCAACATGGACAACTAGGAAGAGGATATGAGTAGAATATTCTAGATCAAAATCCATATCAAGAGAACTAAGGTAAATGATTTGGTTGATACCAATTCTCAGTCTAACTTGATTTCTGAAGCAATTGTAAAGAAGCTTGGTCTTGAGACTTATGAGCAGCCACACCCTTATCCTTTTGGTTGGGTGAAGAAGGGTGTTGAAATTAAGGTAACAAGAAGATGTAAGGTCAAGTTTGGGATAAATTCCCAAAGATATTGATGTTTTGGAAGATGACGTTATTCCACTTGATGCTTTTGATGTTTTTTTTGGGATTCCTTACTTATATATTAGAGATGCTATATTTATGAGAAGGGAAAACTGGTATAGATGGGTCAAGGATGGGATCAGCTACAACATCCAAACACACCAAAGTGTAAGATATGGGTTACTATGGTGAGTTCTAACCAAGAAAAAAAAATTATTCAGGAAATCATAATCGTTTTATTTACTTTTGATAAAGGATAAACAAGATGGGGTAGAAGTTTCAGATATTTCTAACCAGGGAAAGCATGATTTGGATAGTATTATTCAGTATTTTTAGGAAGTATTTCAAGATCCTAGTGGGTTACAACCAAAACGAAAAGTAGAGCATAAGATTCAACTATTTCCGAGTCCCCTCTACCGAACATCGGGTTGTATAGAAAATCCTCGCTTGAGAGTATCAAGTAAAGAAACAACTCCATGAACTCCTAGACCAAGGGGTGATAAGTCTGATAACCTCACCATGCAGTTTTCCTATTGTGATGGTTCCAAAGAAGGATGGTTCTTGGAGAATTTCCATCAACTACCTCGCTTTGAACAAGATCATGATAAAGAACATATATCCACTTCCCCGCATAGATGATCTCTTGGACTAGCTTCAACATGCCAAATTCTTCACGAACTTGGATCTCAAGTCATGTTATCACCAAGTCATAATGAAGGAGGAGGATATATCGAAGATTTCCTTCAAGACAAAACATGGTTTGTATAAATGGTTAGTACTTCCTTTTGGGTTATGCAATGCGCCCACTACATTTATGAATGATGTATTATGGATTTCATAGATTCATGTGTCATTGTATATCAAGACAATATCTTGATTTTTAGTGCCACATGGGAAGAACATCTAACTCATTTACAACAAGTATTGTAAGTTCTCAGGGAGAAACAACTGCTTTGTAATATGAAGAAATGTGAATTTTTCAAATAGTCACTTGTCTATCTTGGGCACGTGGTTGGAGGAGGAGAGCTATGAGTGGATCCAAAGAAGGTGGAAGCCATCACTAATTTTCCAACACCAACAGGAGCCACAAAGACTAGGATTTTTGTGGGAGCAGTATAGTACATGTGGAAGTTCATTTCGGGATTCTCCACGATTGTAGCACCTCTACACACAGTGGCCGCAAAGAGTAAGGGTTTTGACTAGGGTAAGGAACAAGAAAAATCCTTTGAGTTATTAAAATACAAGATTAGTCATTCTCTAATACTTGTTCTTCCTAATTTGCAGCAACCTTTTGAAGTATAGACAAATGTCAGTGATTATGGTATGGGTGCAATATTGCTTCAAGGAGCTAAACCCATATGCTATCATTATGAAACTTTCACTTCAGCAGTTAAAGGATATTAAGTATATGATAAGGAAATGTATGAACTAATTCAGAAATTAAAAATGGAAGCATTATTTGTTTGGTAAAGAAACTATTGTGCACACTAACCAAAAACCTCTCCAAGTATTTCCAAGCACGGATCTAAATTACAACATGAAAGGCACTACAAATGGATAGGGTTCCTTTAGCAGTTCCATCTAGTGATCAAATACAATAAGGGTAGTACAAACTTGGTGATGACATACATGTTGTCTAGGCCAGCCACATAGGAGAAGTTCTCTAGTTTGGCCATTATCTCTCAGATTGACCCCTTCACGAAGGAAGCTTATAAAGAGGTATATGCCTAGGACAAAGACTTTGGGGTGAAATTTCAGCAATTGCAGTCCCAAGGGACTGAAAAGACAAGGATTTAATATTTTTATCTCAAGGACGAGGCTACTCTACCGATGGGGGAAGTTTTGCGTGCCTAAAGAAGAAAGACTTCTATTGATGAGGGAAGTACATACCTTAAAATTAGTGGGACATTTCGGTGTTGGTAAGACCCTATCCCACTTGCAAAGGTACGTGTATTGGCCTAATATGCAAGAAGAAGTATCAAAATTTATACGTGGATGTAAACTATGTTTACCAATTCAAGCCTAAGACTTGGAAGGAGGGTTTGTAAATGCCTTTTCAAATACCTACTTGTCCGTGGGAGGAAATTTCTATGGATGTTTTAGGAGGATTACCTATGTCTAAACATGGCCATGAATATCTCTATGTTGTTGTTGATAGATTCAGTAAGATGTGTATTCTTATGGCATGTAAAAAGACAATAAAAGAACGTGAGGCAACATATATTTTCTTTGTTAATGTATGGGTGCATTTTGGTTTTCCAAATTCTATTGTTTCTAATAGGGATTCTAGGTTCTTGGGGAATTTTTGGACTAATTTTTGGGACAAGATGGATACCAGGTTATAAAGGAGCACATCTTTCCATCCACAGATAGATAGACAGATAGAGGTGGTGAATAGGACTTTCATACAAATTGATCGAGAGGGTATAACAACAAATACCCAAGGACTTGAGATAAGTCCTTAGCCTACATTCAACATTCCTATAACTCGAGTAGTACACACATCCACTATGAAGTCACCATTTGAAGCATGCTTGGGATATCTACCTAAAAATCTGCTAGACATAGCAATTGGGCAGTAGGATGAGGAGGAGATACAAGACACAAAGGTGACTAGAGAAAACAAATTCATTGAGAGGATCTGGAAAATCCATCTCAAATTCAAAGAACAACTAGAGAAATCTCAAGCCAAGTACAAGGCTAGGCACGATCAAAGATAGGAGGGAACATAAGCTTCATGTTGGAGGTATAGTTTGGATTTACTTGAGCAAGGATATACTACAAGGTCAAACACGAAAACTCAAACCACTACGATATGGGCCCTTCACCATATTGGATCAGGTTGGAGAAAATGCTTTTCGACTTGATTTTCTGTCATTTATGAGGATTTACTCTGTAGTAAACTGTGAGAACTTGCACCTATATGATCCATCCATGCTAGATGAAGATGAAGGACTCTAGTTGCTACCTTCCATTGAGGATTGTGTCTTGGACTCACGAGGAAAATTGGAGGAGGATGTAGTGTTGCAACAGAAGCTCAGAGAGACTAGGAGAGGTCCACATGAGTCTTGGTAGATTAGACTGAAAGGAAATACACCAAGGCAGGCCTGGTGGTACTCGAAGGAGAAAGTGAGGTAATTATTTCATCATCTACTCCTCTAATAAGCTTTTGTGGGACCAAAATCCTCCTAATCAGGGGAGGTGTGATCCATAGGGATCCAAAAGGACTCTACTTCATCATATCAGTTAGCACGAAGAAGGAAAATAAATACACAAAGGTTATATCTTTATAGTAATAGGAATGCCACTTTATACAGAGTGGTGGTTACAGAACCACCGCCCAACAAGGGCGGTGGTCCTGGGACCGCTAGTTTGATTGGGCAATGTACATCTTTCTTTTAGACATAAAATAAAAACATGAAATGAACAACCTTAGAATTTGAAAGGTTGTTTGTGTCTCTTCTCCTCCATGACCTTTCCCATTCTCCAATGCATGGGAGGACATGAGAAAGGCTATAAATACATGTTTTTAGAAGAGAACAAGATCATTGAAGCATGAAATCAAGTGAGCAAGAAGTTATTAGTGTTGGAATTGTGTTTTGTAGAAGAAAGGAGTGTTGAGACAGAGCAAACAAGTAATTGGGAGGAAGTGTGAGATATTATCTACTTCTCTTTCATACTTATTGTAATTTTTGTACTTATTGTTTGAATTGGCCAATAAAAGTGGGAAGAAAGAGCAATTTCCCTTCCCAACTGGTTTTTCCTCCTCTAGAGGTTTCCAGGATAAAACTTGTTGGTGTTTGTGAGTTTATATTCTTTCCTTTCCTACAATTTTGGATTCTAAGCATAAGAAAAATTCATTCACTAGTTATCTCTGTCATTTTCTAATCAAAAGTAGAACAACAATGTTAATTTTTATGTTGTGGATAATTCCGAAGAAGGGTTTATAGATCACCAAATCTTCTTGTGTCTTGTATATGTCACACTAGCTTGTAAATGCTTCCTTACTTGTTAATGTACCTCATGCATGGTTGATGAAAATTGTTCTCCTTCAACACTCATTTTCCCCATATTTCTTATATCCCTAAGCCAAGACACACCTCTTGGTTGCATTCCATACTCTACCTCTGAAGTAGGGTCTTCTACCTCTAAAACCACCTCTTGAACTAGAAGGCTGATCTTGTTGTGTATGGCTTGACTCACCTTGAATCCTTTGTGATTTTCCTCTTCCTCCAAGTTTTCCTCTACATCTATAACTCCTTCCTCTTCCTTTGTTTTTCTGATTATGCCTCTTATTCAGTTTTTCTTCAGCATTCAAAGCAATTTGGTAGCACTCTTCTAGACTCCTAATACTATTCAAGCTAAGTTCATCATGTATCTAGTACCTTAAACCATTCAAATTATTTGCTAAATTATCCACGTCATCCTCTATATAACCTGATATGATGTTTAACTTGTATATTTATTCACTGTACTCCTTAAGTACCATCTCTTTTTGCTTCAAATTTTGTAATTTTCTATACAAATTTATCATATAATTAGCATGTAAGAACTTACCTTTAAGTTTGGCCACCATCATGTCCCAAGACTTAATATTTTTCTTGTTCTTATTCCTCATATCCTCTTCAATGTCGTCCCATAATAGGTATGCATTCCCTTTCAACTTTGTCCTAGAAAAATTCACATGTTGGTCTTCAGGCACATTCTCAAAATCAAAATATATATCCAAGTCTCGTTATCCAGGTCAAGGAGTTCTTAACCATTAAAACTTCCTGCATATAATGGGAGTTCCAGTTTGGGATTAGATCCTTCTCCTTTCACTGCCTTAAATAACCTCTCAAACCTCAACTCTTCACGGTCTCTTTCTTCTTCAACTTCGTTGGTTGTCTTTAAGCCCATTCCTCTTCTTGATCACTTAAATCTCCTATTTCCACTCCTCTACTCTAGTTAGCCACTACTTTTTTGATCCTAATATCAAAGTTAACTCTTGGATTCCTAACTCTTGAAGGATTAATTCACCCATATGCGGTGTGGTAGATCTCTCCCCTGCCGCATTCCTCCTTGGTGGCATCTTACCTTTCTTGACCAAGTACTACTTCAACTTGTCTTGTTCTAGTACATCATGCTTCTTTCAACTTCCTCAAATAACTACCTCTTCTCTTATACCAATTATGATGTAGAGAAGGTTTGTGATGAGACTCTCACTTTGGTTTCCAACTCCAAGTTTTACAACTCACCTCTTTGAAGAAGTAGCTTTACGCTCAATTTTGAGTTGCAATATTACCATTAACTGATCTAAGGCATAAAATGGATCTACTCACCTTTTCTTAAATCCTCCTAAAAGTACTATATTCTCTCTCTAGGCCAAATATTACCCTTCTTACCCCAATACGGTCTTGATGTCAATTTAGGCTTGTACAATCCTTGTAGCCTTGAAATCCTTATTGTTCTTGTCTAATCTCAAATTCAAGAAGTTCCGAATTCAAACATTGATCAATTTTGATACCCAATTAGCTTTAATTTCCACTCCAAGAAGTCTTCCTATGAAAATATGGCATACTTGAGGGTTTTATACAACTATGTCTTGTATAATAAGGCTTATCATGTTTCACTCATAAGACTGTCAAGAATTCCTCATGAAATAACAAATGTCTTGATATAAATCCTTTTAAATCTCTTAGATGACAACTACATAGAGGTTTATACAATTTTTTAAGCAATTCCAATGGTTCATTCCTAGGAAAATCAAGTTTGTGTCTCTCAAACCCTAGTTGAAGGGTTTCCAACTCTATGTAAGCTTTGAGAAGGTAAAATTAAATGATTTTGAGCTATTTTCTCGCCTTATTCACTCTTGTAATCTCTAGAAGGTTTGTTCCAGCTTTTAGAATCTATAAACATGAAAATCATTATATGAAACAATTCCTTCCATTCTAAAACCTTGTTTTAATTAGGAAATTATGAACAGATACTATATTTTTAGGCCTAAGAGATTGTTATCAAATTCTTGATGGTTTCCTTCAATATAAGTTGACTTTGGGGGAAAATTTAGGTTTAACAACAACACACATAGCCTTTGCAAAACAAATCTCCTTCGGATGATCAAAAAAATTTGCCTACACATTGATTAACCTCGTTATAACTTACTAAAGTGCCACACAAACTTTAATCACAATCAACAAGAAACTCATCCAATATCTCAATAAAATTCAATAAAGATAGTTTATTTTCACTATTCCCAATAGATAATCACCTTCATGGAGAAAAAACAATGTACTCACACTCATAATTCATTCATGCAAGAAATCCATTATAGCACACAACTGTTTCATACATACAATGGTCAAATTTTGGAGGTTCTCGGAGTTTTCTTGTGTATTTATTCAAATAGAGTGATAAAATACAATTAAAAACCTCAAACATGATCTCTCAAGTTAGTTTCCATTGAGCTAAGCTATCTAGACCCTTTAACCACATACCTTTTGTTTTAAATTACATGAATTTGAAGAGTCTCTAAATGCTAGAGTCTAAAGTATGAATTTAAATACCGAGATCATGATTTTAAGTCCTTAGTAGGACCCTTAAAACCTTGTTACATGTTAAATGTTCCAAGAAACACACCAAAATGTTAAGAACAAGCCAAAATTGCCCAAAAATTTTAAATTTCACCTTTTGAAAGGAAAAATCAAAATTCAAATTTTGCAAAGGCTAGACCAAAACCAAACAAACATAATGATGAACTAAGACCTATCAAAGACTCCTAGGCCCTCCCGAAACACATCCAATCCAAAATTGAGAAGAAAACCAAAAATTTCATTTAGAGAGAGATTCTCTGCATCACCTTCTAATAGAGATAATAGTTTAAAACATCGATAGAACATGTGCTAACAAATAGTACACATAACATTAGTAAACAATTCATTGTTATGAATGTTACATTAAACTCCATTATAGATCAAAAATAAAGTTAACAATAAAAATAATAATAGAACATGCAAAAAAATGCACATAACATTATACATTATACATTTCATTAATATGAATATTGCAACAAAATCAATCATAAATAAGAAATTTGAATTACAAAATGAATGATAGTATAACAAATACAATATCAAAATGCCAATAATTTCAGATTAGTATCTATAACCCTTTTAAATGTAAAATACTTCACACAAATAAAAATTAACACCCTCAGGAAATTTGTGACCTCTACTAATAACATCCTTGTGATTCTAAAAAATTCTTACCCAATAAATTTGTTGTCTAGTAGAAACATCTACTAACCATCGCGAAACTTCTACAGGATATGAAATGTTCAATGAGGCTTCTTTAGATAAACCATAGATTTTTGTAATAAATGTAGACATATATGCATGAATTGATAGTAAAATCTACTAAATTTGAGGTTGGTATAACAAACCCCTCTAAATGAATGAATTTCTTCCGATTAGTTTTGAAAGAAAACCTACACTCTATAATGGGAGAACATCTAAATTGGATCCCACATAATATCCTTTCTTAATTACACTAACATTCTTGTTTATTTTTACATCAAATTATTCTAAATTAGTTAAATTCAAGAGATTTTTTATTTCACAATATGAGGGATGGTGTAGCATAAGATTTCCCTCTTCATCTACATAAACCATATGCACAAGAAAACTTTTTGAATACTTTTTGTCCACAAATCATTCATACCAAGAATATAAAGGTTGGGATCATCATCACTACAAAGTCTGCAATTGTGTCAACTCGGGTTTCCTATATGAGACTCATCAATAATTTTATAGATAATTACATATTATGAACCATATCTATCATCTTTAAGAAGAACAACAATATCAAATGTTGGTATAACCCCATTGACATAAAGGTTGTTGGAACGAGCATGAATATGGTACGACACGAGATTCTCATTTCCTTCATTTTTGAATAATTGTAAGTGATAGATGAAATTTTATTATCAAATGAATATTTAGGTTCTAGTAATGAGATTCTTGACTTCTGTTGTTGCTACAAATATTTGAAAATAAGAACATCGTCTTTAATCTCATTAGTATCCAAAAATGATGAATATTTTTTTATTATTGGCAAATAGTTTTTTGAAAGGGACTATACCCTTGTGTACAATAGAGGGCCTAGGAGCCAGAATAGGAATGAAAACTAGAAAAAAAGGATCAGAATCCAAGTGTGACAATGAAGCCCAAAGTAGCCAAAAATAGCTACCCCATCAAGACAAAACAACAAAAACTCTACAAAAAAGTAGCAAAGAGACCACAAAAAAAAAAAAACATACAAGAGCAACTAAAGCACCTACAACTACTTCTTGGCAGCTTTTTCGATGTTGGTTTTGATGTTCTTCCAGGATTTGAACATTCCCAAAGTTGTCATGTGGGCAGCGTCAGTCTTATCCAGCTGATCAATGGTCCTTTTGCTTTCCTTATCATTGCCCCAAAGTGTTGCCGGAACTCCGCTGAGATTGGAGACACTTCTGACATGCTTGCTCAATGAACTCCTCAATCACACTAAAAATGGCCATATTGTAATCATGATGAGTTTTGGCCTTCCCTAAACGGGAGTCTAAGGAGTTCAGCTTCTTGTAGATATCTTCAATCTGGTTGTTATCAATATCCACCTCCTCCTCCTTCTTCCTCTTACCTTTCTGTTTTGCCAAGTTCTTAACCTCATCCTTCAACAGCTTCATATCAGCTTCTAAGGCTTCCAGATTTTTGTAGAGCTCTCCATATGCACATCCCGGGACTAGCACTGCTAATATTCAGGAGGTCATGTGCAATTTCAATTTCATGAGGACCCTTCCCCACAACAAGAGTATCGAGGTTAAGCCTTCTAGAGGACCTGGTGACCGGTCTGGCCGAGGTGGAAGTGAAGGGGGGGTGGGAGCAGCATAGTAGGGGGAATGGAAGATGAAGCCTGGATGGCCGGCAGGGGGTGACAGCAGCGGTGGCGGGGCAGAGAGTGGAGAAATGGGGCTAGCAGCAGCAGAACCCGGCAGAGGGGGAACTGAGCTAGGGGAGGAAGGGAGACCAGGATACCGAAGAAGACAAAATTTATGCAAGCAAAAAATAAGCCCCTGGTGTAAAGGAACCACCCGGGTATGCTTTTGAAACTCCAAAATGGAGCGCTCAAGAGAGTTCAGCAAATAATGGGGGAAACAAACCATGTGATTCCTATGGAAGTGGTTGAGGAAGATAAGGTGCTTAGCAGGTACGGTGACAAACCTCCCTTCCAAAGAAATGAATCATATCATCATGCGAGTAACCTCATCATAAGGTGGAGGGATCGAGCTAACAAGCAGGCCCACGGTAACATGGATCAGCTTCTCAGATCCCTCCACAAATCTCCTCTCTTCAACGCATCTCTGTCGACCCTTTTGTTAAAAAAATGGTAGCCCTCCATGCCAAGGCCGGTCGCTTCAGCAATAAGCTCCTCATTGACCAAGATCTTCTGCCCCCCATATTCCACAGTTCACTCCTTCCAATCCTTCGCAAAATGCACTGAGATGCTTTGATCATGGCCCTGAACCTTCTCCATGAAGTTGGTGATGCCACCCTTGCTGAGTATATTCCATAGCTCTACATTATCCTTCCAGTCCGGGTCCGCACTAGGCTCAATTTGGCAAGGGGGACCCCCCATCTTCACCGTGCTTAACTGTTTGCAACAAATTCCAAAATCCTTGAGAGCACTGAAGCCAGTCTACTTTTTACTGTTGTAATCCACACAATGTTGAAAATGAGAGCCGTTGCTCTTCCCACGAACATCCGTGCCTGCTGATCTGAGCCTGTGGAAGTTCACATGTGGGAATAACGGCCTTTTTGCTAGCCCACTCCCTATCATCAATTACATTATTACTTGTCTTGGTATCCGTGGAGCCTTGTATCCAAATTTTAGCAAGCACAGTGCTGCCCGCATGCGCGATTTTCATATCAATGTAACTCCACTTGGACTTCCCCATATACTTCACACTATCTTGATTATTCGATAAGATTTGCATAATCATAGTTTTTAAGTCAACACGTGTGGGAGTTTTATTGATACTGATCCACGCCCAATAATCATAACTCAACTCAAGAAATTGCGTGCGTATAGAAATCCACATGAATGTTGTTTTGAAGCTGCTTAGGGATGCTATTGTTATCCCAAACAATGTGATTAACATTAATGCCATAATTAGCCAGCTGCATCTGCCAATTTATTACCCTCCCGGTAAGTATGCATGATCCTGATGTTATTGAATGTTTGACAAATACTTATGGACTCTGAGATAAAATCCTTGATGCTCCAACTTGGAGATGAGCACTGTTTAAGGAGATTAATGATATTCAGGGAGTCCCCTTCAATAATGAGGTTCTAGATATTTTGAGTCTGGGCAATTCTCAGGCCCCATAAAGCAGATAATGCTTCAAAAAATGATTGGTTTGAATTCCCATTTTCCCAGCATACGCAGCAATCAGACTACCTTTATGATCCCGTATCACTCCTCCCCCCTACATGAATCCCAGGGTTCCCCTTAGAGGCCCCATCAAAGTTCAACTTAAACCAATTAAAATCAGGAGGATGCCATTTAATCAAAGATCTATCAATGTTATTCCCGGGATTGCTATGGCTATTGACGGTTCCAATCTACCAGTTGGATAAGATATATTCTTCATTCTCTGGATATCTCTTGTTCTTGGGGGGTTTAAATCTAGCAATGTTCTCTTTGATACCATTAGAAATTTTACCAATACTAAGTTTATAGTTTTTCTTCTTATTTCTGAAGATAATATCATTTCTATCCTTCCATATCCTCCAGATTAAATGAGGGATAACCAGCTTCCAGATCCTTTTGACAACACAATGCCTAAAGGGTGGGTTCCATTGAGTCCATAGCTGATTTAGATCCTTCGGCACCACCCAGAGAGCTTCAAATTTAGAGAGGGAAAAACTCCATATTCTGGTAGCATACTCACAATGAATGAACAGATGACTGATATCCTCAGAATCTTTCTTACAAAGATGACACCTATTAGGCATTATAAATCCTCTTCTCATCAGGTTGTCAGTGGTAAGAATCCTGCCTCTGATAGCCAGCCAAAGGAAAAAAATTATTTTAGGAGTTAATTCAGTCATCCAAATCTTATTCCAATTGAACTCTGTTTGACTACTGTGGAAGAAATTATTATATCCAGTTTTGACAGAGTAGTTCCCATCATTGGAATTATTCCATACCAGCTCATCCTTGGAATCCAGTTGACTTAAGGGAATAAGATCTAATTGATCTTGAAGGGAGGAAGTAATTTGCATCAGATCATCTCTCTCCACAGAAAGTTTTTTCCAATTCTTGTTGGTGCCATTTCCCTCAATATAGTCCTTGATTTTAATGCCATACTTGCTTACAAGACTGTCCTTAACAATCCCAAATCTATCCATGAGATTTCCATTAAACCAATTATCATCCCAAAATTTTATGTCCCAACCATCCCCCACTTTCCATTTACTGCCCTGCTTAATGAAATTTCTGCTCTTAACCAGATTGTTCCAAAAGATGGAACCATAGGGGAGGTGCTCATCTTGCAGGAAAGAGTACACAGTTTGATGATTTAGGTATTTTGCTTTGATTAAATCAATCCAGGGTTGTTTCTCAGACAACATTCTCCAGCCCATTTTAGCAATGAGGGCCTCATTCATTTTCTCAATATCTTTTATACCCAGTCCTCCCATAAACTTCGGGGTGCAAACCTTATCCCAAGCAACTAAGTGAAATTTGAACTTCTCTTCCATGCCTTGCCATAAAAAAATTTCTGAATCCTTTCAATCTTATCTCTGAAGGAAGAGGGGATCTTGTAGAGTGACATGACATAAATGGGCAGATTTTGAAGAGTACTTTTAATGAGCAGGCACTTACCAGCACTAGATAAAATGGCTCCTTTCCAACCAGCCATTTTTTTTTGGAATCTCTCCAATAAATCATCCCACACCTTGCTAGAGACTTTCCTAGTGCCGAGAGGAAGGCCCAAGTAAGTGGCTGGAAGCACACTTATTTTACAACCCAGAATTTTAGCAATTTTAAGCTGCCTTTCCTCAGGAGTGTTGAAAAAGAAGATGGAGCTTTTATCATAATTGATCTCTTGCCCAGAAGCAGATTCGTAGAGCTGTAGTAAAGCCTTGGTAGCCTTGGCTTCAATGACTGACGCCAGAAGAAGGAGGATAGTATCATCCACAAATTGCTGATGGGAGACAGCTTGACTGATGGAAGTGGGCTTAGAGCCATTTAAAATACCGTCATTAACTACTTTGTCAATTGTTCTACTAAGGCTATCAGCCAAAAGAATGAAGAGCAAGGGGGAGATAGGGTCCCCTTGCCTAAGCCCTCTGCTGCTAGTGAAAAAACCCACAGGCTCACCATTAACCACCACTGAGAATCTGGCCGTAGAGATACAAGCCTTAATAATTTTTCTAAATTTGTCCAGAAAACCAAATTTAGTTAAGACTTTGTCAAGGAATACCCAAGAGACCTTGTCAAAGGCTTTATTCATATCAAGCTTGAGGGCCATATTTTCCTTTTTATTATTTTCCATAGAATGTATGGTCTCATGAACCATAATCACTCTGTCTTGTATAATCCTGCCTTTGATAAAGCCACTCTGCTGCCTTGAGATTAGATCATTCATAATGAGTTGAAGCCTAGTAGTAATAATTTTGGTAAAAATTCTATAGATGGCATTCACAAGGCTGATAGGTCTGAAGTCTTTGAAATCTTTAGCATCCATTTTTTTGGGGCCAAAGACAATGTGAGTGTTGTTTAGCTCTTTCAAAAGATTTCCCATTCTATAAAATTCATTCACCGCTCTGAGAAGATCCTCTGAACAAATTTCCCAAAATTTCTGGAAAAAATTTATGGAGAACCCATCCGGACCAGGAGCCTTGTCACCCTCTAAAGAAAATACAGCCTTTTGCAGCTCTTCAAGTGTGACCGCTTTGGTGATATTTCTAAATTTCTGTTCCTCAATTTTATCTTGGGGAATGGCCTCCAACATAAAAGAAATAGCTTCAGAATTGATGATATTCCTCTCCTCAAGAAGCTTTTTATAAAAATCAAGCGCTTCTTTCTTGATGCTATTGGGATCTTTTATGATATTTCTGTTACTTTTAGATACTTCTAAGATCCTATTACAGGCTCTGTGCTTCAAAGTGGTCATATGAAAGAACTTCGTATTCCTGTCTCCCTCTTTAAGCCAAATAGCTCTAGATTTAAGTCTCCATAAAGATTCCTCTCTGCTGCAGATCGTATGCAACTCTGAAAGAATATTCTTTTCATTAGCTTCATCTTCAGCCGATCTCCCCATAGTATCCATTTTTATTTCTAGATCCTGAAGTTTTTGTTTTAACTTCTTTTTATTATCAAACACATTGCCAAAAACGCTTTTATTCCAGATTTTGACTTGCTTTTTGACATTTTTGAGCTTTTGAACCAATCTAAATTGAGCAGTGCCTTCACCATTCCATCCCCACCATTATTTTATCTTGTCATAGATATTGTCATGCTCCATCCACATCTTTTCAAATTTGAATGAGCTTCTGGTGGGTTTAGTCCAATTGAGAAAATTTAAAGCAATCGGATTGTGATCCGATCCAACTCTGGGCAAGGAAGAGAGGTGGAAGTCTTGACTGAGAATCCAGCTCACTGAAATCAGTGCTCTATCCAATCTCACCTAGATAAACTCCTTTCCCAACCTTCTATTATTCCAAGTGTATTTATTTCCATGAAGATCCACATCTAAGAGATTATGTTCAGCAATAAAATCAGCAAAATCCTCCATACCTGTAGAAAAGCTGGAGATTCCTCCATACTTTTCACCTGGGTTTAGTGGAGAGTTGAAATCCCCCATAATAAGCCAGTTAGCTGAACAATGTTGGTTTCTAAATGTTTTAAGGTCAGCCCAAAGTTTTCTTCTTCCACTAACCGTATTAGGGGCATATATGTTAGAAAGGATCCATTCACCATTATTCTCAATAGCAATAAATTTGATTGCAAGATGATTAGTACTAGCATTGAGAACCATACCAGTACAGTGCCTTTTATCCCAAAGAGTAGCCAGTCCTCCAGAAGCTCCCTGGGAGTCTACAGCCACCATTTCAGAGTTATCCCAGAAACTCTTTTTATTAGTTTCAAGGGCCTTAGCTTTCATCTTAGTTTCCTGCAGAATCAAAATACTAGGATTACTAGAATCCCGTAACTCCTTGATGATTCTCTGCTTGGAGTTTCCATTTAGGCCTCGGATGTTCCAAGAAATAATCTTCATTTGGAATGATTGGTAGTTGGAATTTCCTGATGGTTCAACTGACGCTGAATGCCATCTGCAATGTCTCTCTCAATTCTCTTAGATCTAAGAGCCTTTTTAGAGGGCCTTCCTCTTTTTGTGCTTCCTCCAAAGTCAACTAGTCGTCTTGCAGAAGATCTAGTTGTTCTGGATGTTGAGGTATCCCAGTTGTCTTTTTTCTTTTTCTTATCACTGTAGAGTGATTCTGGGATCATTTCAAATCCTTTCATTCTTTTTTTCTTTTTTGAAATGACCTTTGTGAATCCAGAATCTGGATCCTCCTCATCTTTGACAGGCGTAACTTCTCCCTCTTCACGTTCTTTCTGAATCCTGTCAGGTGTGTGTGTATCAGTTGTTCTGGTGCTGTAGCAAGTAGGTGAAACCGCTGATCTGTTGCTGGAGCAAGGAGGTATATCTACAAGATGATTTACCATCTCCCCTAGGAGTGCTTTTCTGTAAAGATTCTTTAAAAACCATACTGTCCTTGTTCGATGTTTCCTTAATGATGCACAGATGATTATCTATCTCGGCTTCCTTACTGCTCTGAAATTGATCATTAGGGACTATATTAATCTTCACAGAGCCTTCTTGCTCGTTCACCACCATGGATACCTTTACAGGATTTTCCAAGTCCTCTTTGTTAGGTGCTTCAGGAAAAGCTGCTGCTGAGATTTTGGGACGCCAGACCAGATGTTTCCTTATTTGAGTTCTAAAACCCCTTTTTTTCCCCTTTCTATTGAAATCCAACTCCTTCTGACTAGGGGCTTTGTCTTCATTCCGCTATCCGTGTTAGGAACCCTACATTCCTTGCTCAGAACTGAGCCCTCCACAGGCTGTTCAGCTTCCATTGTAGAGATCTTCTTCTTGGAACAACTTTTGTCAGAGTGTCCTATGCGATGACAATGTTTACATCTCAAATGAAAAGTTTCAAACTCAATTTTTTGAGTCCATATCCCATATCTAGATTTCAAGATGATGTGCTCTGGTAACTCCTGTTCCATTCTAGAAAGATGCAGAAATGAGCAAAAGCAAGTCTGGATCTGTTTCTCGTGGGCCCATCCAGACCGATAGGAGCACCTAAGGATTTAGCAATATTTAGCAGAATTTCATCATCCCAAAAATGCAATGGTAGTCCAGGTAGCCTACACCAGATTGGGATGGTGTTTATATTTTCAGTATTAGGGTCAAATCCAGGATACCATTTTTTCAAAAAGAGGCCCATATTACCCAGCCACCAAGGTCCTCCTAGAAGCACCGATTCCAAATCCTCTTGCTGATTAAATTTTGCCAGAAAAAAGCCTTTTGGCATGATGGTAATACTCAGGGCTCCCTTAGGTTTCCACTTTCTCAAAGCCCATTTTCTAATGAAATCAATATTAGGTCTAGAGCCAAGAAACTTACCAACAAGGGAGAGATTCGCTTTGCTTAAAGCTCTATCAACACATCCATCTGGGACCCTCAGGTAGGTGGCACCCTCGTTGTCCTTTTCCCACGTGAACTGACCAGTATATTTCGGACCCACTTTGATGTTAGGGCTTTGAAGCATCTTATTCCAGGCCGTAGGTGTGGATCCCAACGCATTTCCACTTTTTCATTTTGCAGATTTACAACCATCTGATTTTGGCCAGAGATCTACCTCTCCTCAGCATTCTTAGGTTTAGCGCGCAGACATTCTGCAGCCAGAACTGCAGAAACTACACTGACAGTACCTCCATTGCTTTCTCCTTCGCTCGTACTCATGCTTACAACCATCCGATTCTGGCCAGAGATCAGCCTCTCCTCAGCAATTTTAAGCTTAGTGCGCAGACATTCTGCAGCCAGAACTGCAGAAACCGCTACTGACAGTATCTCCATTGCTTTCTCCATCACTCGTGATCTCCATTTGATGAATATTTGATGAGTCCTATATTTAGCAATATTATCAATATTTTGTGCTTTATTTAACTATTGTTAAAACCCCCAAAGAGTGAAATTATCTCAAATCTCAATACTTTAAACTCTAACATAATTACTATTATAACATTCTACACCAAATTGAAGTTCTTCCTCAACAACTTAATGTGATGATTAAATAGTTGTTGAGGGTAACGATTGATGCTTTGTTCGTAATTACTACCCATGACTAATCACAAACAAAGAATAAAATTTAGTCATTACATTAAGTATTAGATTAAACAATCATTCATATTCATTTTTCCCAAATGAAGAAGAAATTCATAAAAAAGGGAATATCGAGCTAAATAAAATACCTCAATAGATATATTGGATCAAAAAGATTTATGTTGGGGTTAGCACATAGGTTGTACAAATAATATATCATATCTAAGCATACATCCAATAAAATCAAATATTCTACCATAAGAAGTATATAAAACAAGAGATATAAATCAACACCGGATTTAACACGGTTCACCCAGTGTGGGCTACATCCACCAAGAAACAAGCCAATCTATTATCCAAATATGTCGAAAATATACAATGAAGATTTACAATCTTCCATATCTATCACGATGTACAATAATTTCTTTCTCTAAAGATTTTCCTTCTCCAAGAATTCTCTCTCTCACAATTATTTTCACAATAATCATTAACTCACTCTTCTAACCATAACTTTCTATCTTATAAATACCTTATACAAACTTAGGGAACTTAGCCATGCAATTATAATCAATAAATCTACTTTAATAACAAAATTAGATATAATTCTTGTGAGTTAAATAAAACACTCATGCACAATTAACCGATGTCGGTTAGCCCTAACCGATGATGATTCCTACTTACTCGACAGATGCCGATCATAGGTACCCATGATGGTTACTGTGTTTTCCAAAGAAGTTTAATATAGCATGCTAAAATTAATTAATTGAGTTCCACATCTCAACAATCTCCCACTTGGAGATAAATTACTACACTATACATGTACAATGTCATTCTTGGATCCTTTCCTTAGCTTTGTTTCTTCCTCTTCAAGTCTCAAACTCAAAGACTAACATAAGTGGAGTGTAGCTCCAACTTCTCTTTTGCTAATGGCTTCATTAGCATATCCATAGGGTTTTCACTCGTATGAATCTTCTCCAGATCTTACCTACCCATCCTCCAATACCTACCGTATGAAGTGATATCTCAATCGAATGTGGTTCATTATAGAATGAAACACCGAGTTCTTTTCCAAATGAATTGCAATTTGAGTGTCACCGAACAATTTGTAATCATCTTTCTCCTTTCCCAAATTTTCTCGTGAACCTACTCATCCATATCACTTCTTTGCTAGCCTCTCGTATTTGCAACATATTTTTCCTCTATAGTAACAAAGCCACAACCTTCTGCAATTTCAAAATCCATTAAATTGACTGTCCCCACCTACTATGAAAATATATCTAGTAGTACTCCTTCTACTATCCATATCTTTAGCCATATCTAAATCAACATAGCCACATAAAGAAATATCTAAACCTCTATAGCATAACTTCATGCTAGATGTCCTTCTCAAATACCGAGTATCTATTGACTACTTTCCAATGCTCTTTACCCGAATTGGCCATAAATCTACTCATAACTCTCACCGCTCGTGCAATGTCTCAAGGCAGTACAAACCATATCATACATGAGACTCCTAACTATTGAAGCATATTATACTCATGTCATGTATTTGAACTCCTCATGTGATTGAGGACACCGATATTTTCTCAATTTGAAGTATCTAACCATAGGTGTACTTACATGTTTTGAATTCTCGCATTTTAAACCTTTCTAACACCTCAGTAGATATAATCCTCCCGAGATAAATACAATTTCTTTTTCTTCATGTCTCGTGTATTTGCATGCCAAGGATTCTTTTTGCATCTCCTAAATCCTTCATAGAAAATGTGTGAGATATCTTTCCCTTAATGGCGTGCATACTAGATCCCGTAATAAGCATATCATCCACATACAAGAACAAAATAATATAACTCCCATTTCCAAGCTTCTTGAAATAAACACAATGATTAAATTCACATCTCAAGTAACCATGCTCATGCATGAAACTATCAAACCTCATGTACCATTTCCTTGGATCTTTTTGATCCCATATACGCTATTTTTCAACATGAACACTAATTTCTCTTTACCCTTGACTTCATACCCAAGCGGCTACGCTACATATAAATCTCTTCATCTAAATCACCATGAAGAAATTTCATCTTGACATCAAGTTTCTCTAAATGAAAATCCTCTACTTCAACTAAAATCCATACAAGATGAATAGAATTCATCTTTACAACAGAGAAAATATTTCACCAAATTCAATACCTACTCATGCAAATCCCTTTACTACAAGCCTTGCCTTGTACCTTTTTTGTCCACCCTCTTCTTCCTTGATCCTATAAACCCATTTGTTCTGCAATGTCCTCTTACATGTTGGCAACTTAACCAAATCCCAAGTCTGGTTTTGTTCCAAGGATTCCATCTCCTCATCCATGTCATGCTCCCATCAGATGTGGTTCTCATCCCGCATTGCTTCTTCAAAAAAAATCGCTCATCATTATCATCCAATAATAAATAAGATAGAGAAGATGTAAACCTTTCTAGAGGTTTACTTACCCTTTTTGACCTTCTCATAGGATTTTTGGATACTGGAGAGGCTCATTCTGACCTCCCGGACATTTGTTTCCAATTAAAGCGACGTGATGTCGGTCACCTGTAGTCAACATCGATCTCGCTAACCGATGTCATTTTATTTCTTCTCGTAGACCGATACCGGGCTTCAAATGACCGATTTCGCTTAGGGTCAATCGACATAAGTTACTATGTAACCCTGTAGGTATGATTTTTAAATCTAAGAGTTCATTTTCATTCACAAACTTCTCAATTGGTTCGTCCTTGGGTACCAAAATTTGATCCTTGTACATTCTCTTTTCATTCCATTCAATGTCATGACTCCTAATAATTTTAGAATTCTCTAAATCCTAAAAATGAAATCTGAAATCACCATATCCATAACCAATGAAAGTGCATCTCTTGGATTTTACATCCAACTTTTCCTATTTTCCTTATCAATATACACAAAAGCTTCGAACCAAAAAAATTTAAGAAAAGAAATATCTACCTCTTTTCCATTCTAAGATTCCTCTAGTATTCCTCCATCTAGTGAACTTTAAGGCCCATGGTTAATCAAATAAACTGCATTGTATTAATCGCTTTTTCCCAAAACTGGAAGGGAAATCCAACATATATCCTCATACTTCTAAAGACGTTCTATGATTGTCATGTTCATTATTTCGTAATACCATTCTCTTGTGGTGCTCTTTGAACTATCATTTCTCTACGTATTTCATTCACTCGAACAATAATCATTGAAATCCTTTCTATAGTATTTACCACCATTGTCATATCTAAGGCACTTTAACTTTGAATTTGATTCATTCTTAACAAGGTATTTCCATCTTTTAAAAGTCTCAAAATATCATATTTATGTTTAATATAATAAACTCATACCTTTCTTGTAGCACCATCAATAAAAGTAACATAATACTAGGATTCTCCATGAGAAGCTACTTGGGCTAGTCCCCACACATATGAGTGTACAAGCTCCAATTTATGTTCCTTCTTAGTTGCCCCAACTTTGATAAATTTCACTCTCTTTTACTTTCCAAAAACACAATGCTCACAAAATCAAGATATAAATCTTTCAAATCTAATAACTTACCCTTAGCCTTTAAGATCTACATTCTTTTTTGACTCATATGGCCCAACCGATTATGCCACATGTATGCATCTGAATCTAAAGTAAATAATACAGAAAAGGAATCAATAACACAGGTAGATAAATATAACGTCCCTACCTTCTTGCCTCTTGCCACAGAAAGGCACCCTTGTGACTTTCCAAGAGTCTACTTTGAATGTAGCCATGCAACTAGCTTTACATAGTTTCCCTGCACAAATAAGATTCCTCCTGAGGTTTGGCACATGCCTCACATCTTTCAATACCCATGTATTTCTATTTTGTAATTTTAGATGAACTTCCCCTTTACCAGTAATACTGTAAGGTTCATCATCACCCAAATAAACATGCCCAAAATTTTCCTGGACATAATTTTTGAAATAACCCTTATTAGGGGTTTCATGGAAATAAGCTCCTGAATCTAAAACCCATGATTCTATTCTATTATCTAAAGAAATAATAAGAGCATCTTGCATTACCTTTGTTGTAATATTTACCTCTTTATTTTCCTCTTTACATTTTTTTGGGTGTTGTTTCTCTTTATCCTTTGACCAAAAATATTTCTTTGCATGTCCTTTCTTTCCACAATTCTAATAGGTAATTCCCTTTACCTCCTGGATTTAGATATCTCATTCCTTGACTTTCATTTCCCATTATTCTTACTCTTGGATATATTCTTTTACCTACCTTTTCTTTCTACATTCAAAGAATTCCCAGATGATGATTCCTCTCGTACTTTTCCCGTGAAATTCTTCATTCAAGATTATACTAACCACATCATCAAACATCAAAATATTACTAATGAGATATTGTATTACTAACAACCATTACTAAGTTATCCTAACTATCGTGAAAAGAACATAATAATAAGAGTGCTTTCACTTCATCATCAAATGAAATATAAATTGATTTTAATCGATTTACAATAGATTGAAAATCATTCAAATCACTAGATTTAGATCCACCATGAATCTTAAAACTAAATAGTTTCTTCATCAAATAAAATTTATTTGAAGCACTAGGTTTTTCATATAAATTAGCAATAGATTTCATTAACTCTACCATAGATGTCGCTTCTATAATATTGGAAGCCACAGATGCTTTGTCGACTCAATCTTATAGATCCCAAATCTTTTTGTTAAGAATCTTCCTTTCTTCATCACCATCTTGGTAGGTCTAGAATTTTCATCCAACAAGGTAGTACAAATCTCTTTGGTACATATAATCCTCAATCTAGCATCTTCCATAATTGATAATTTCGGTTGTCAAACTTCTCTACCTTGTATTTGTTTTCTTTTGCCATTGTTGTAGCTCCCACTCAATTAGAAAACCCTCTGTGAATAAATTTTTCAACACACAAAACCCTCAAACAAAGCTCTGATACCAGTTGTTGGGGTTAACACAAGGTTGTACAAATAATATATCAGATCTAAGCATACATGCAATAAAAGTGGATATTCTACCAGAAGAAATATATAAAACAAGAGATATAAATCAACACCAAATTTAATCAGTTCACCCAAATGTGGGCTACATCCACCAAGAAACAATCCAATCTATTATCCAAAGCTTTCAAGATATACAATGAAGATTTACAATCTTTCACACCTCTCACGATGTACAATACTTTCTTTCTCTCAAGCTTCTCCTTGTTCTCCAAGAATTCTCTCTCACACAATTATTGTCACAATAATCATTAACTCACTCTTCAAACCCTAGCTTTCTAGCTTATAAATATCTTATACAAACTTAGGGCACCTAGCCATGCAATTACAATCAATAGATATGCTTTACGTAACCACTAAGGGAGATATTACGAGTAGCATATTGCACACTCACATGTTGACATAAATATTTTTTCATGTGCTCCTTGTCTCATGTTCACACCAAGGAGAGAATCTTAGGAATTATGTAGTTTGAACATTAGAATGTAGTGTGAGATAATAATATTATGTTGTAATAGTGAATTATGAGTATAAGTAAGTTTTTATAAAAACTTTTGTAGATAGGTTAATTAGTTGATTGGATTGTTGAACCAACCCAATATTTTGGGTAGGATAGATATTACATGGTATATGTTGTTTATTCTCCTTGAAAATAAGAGCTTAAAATTTCTATATATTTGTAATGTTGGTTTTAATATAATCACTGAAATATTATTGTGTGTTTAATTGGTCAATTGTTTACAAATTATTCCTTTCCTTGCAGGATCAACTATGTAGTATTACACAATTGGCCCCAATAGAAATTTCTCACTCTCCCTACAACATCAATCATTTATGCGCATACATCATCATTCATTCTAAAAATCCAATTCCATTGGCCACACTACTATTTGGAATATTTATTATGTCTACTCTTGTCTAAATCAAGATTCTTTGACCTTATTTATCATTTAATCCCCTACCTAACACCGATGACCCAAAATTTTAAATGCTAGTAAACCAACCTGACACAATCGACCCAATCTATATTTTGACTATAATTTGGGAAATTTTGGTTATTTCTATTTTCCCCAACACAAATTTTTCTACTTTCATCCTAGATATCCTTTCCTAAATTTAATACAAAACCTACCTCAATATTTACACCATTGTGTCCTATATCTCATCCATAACGATCTCCTCTTTGTATTCTCACCATCAACATCACATTCACTCTAATTAGATAGTTTTAGAGATCATAGTATCTTAATATCAAATAGTAAAGTGACAAATTACTTACATTTCCTACTATGTATTAAATTTTCTACTCTTGATTTCATTAAATTTCCCCCAATTTTATAACCTTCATATCTTTTAACAAAAACATAAAAAATATTACATAAGTTGTGTCATGTTTGTGGTGAAAATCCTATAATTTTGACATATTAAACACGTATCTATAATTTTTACTAATTAAACATATTCATCACACCTCTTCTTCATTCCTACATCCCTTCTCATGGCCTCCTATTTAGGTTATTTGTGTTTTTTTTTACTAATTATCTTCTAGTATTTATTTTTAGTCTTATCACTTTAGGGTTACATGAGACCATTGCACTACCACAGAAAGATGAATGACATCAAAATGTAAGTATGAGGTAGGTATATTTCATTTAGTGGAGATCATTATATATTTATTATACTTAAATTGTCACTTCATTTCTAGCATCTAATTTTGATTTTAGGAATCACGTTGGTATTTTTTCCAAATACCATCTCATATTTCACTATTGTGACATGTGATGAACTTCTATTGGGGCATATACATACACCTCATGTTTTAGACTTTTTAACTTTTTATCTTTTGTAAGTAATATTGATGTATTATCCTCATAATTTATTTCCTCAAGGGGCCTACTGAGATTGGGGGTGATTGGTCTTGGTCACATGGGCTATACCACAACATATGGAGGATCTCTCTATATTATTTGTTATAACATAGTTACCTTCTCCTCACTTTTTTGCTCCCTTGTTTACATGTTACCACAATTACATCCACTTTTTTTCACTCATTCCTAGTTTTCCTATTGTTTTTATCCATCCTATACCTTCCCCATATCTCCATTATCTCTTTGTTCTATGTTCCCTATTATTTTACACCCTCGAATTTAGGTTTTTGACCCGAAAGTTGATGGAATTGACCATTATAAAGTACATCTAGGATTTTTATTTTTATGGTTGATAGGTTTGACTATGGTTGATCTCATTGGGAATATTTCAAACTCACACCTATATATCATCTCTTGTCATTTCGGGATCAAATAATCATATCACTTTAGCACATTGGACATTTACACATATATTCACATTTACTTATTATATTAAATGTTTTGGATCTTTCCATTTTGTATTTGGGTCACCATAGTGAGATAGTACTTGATTTATCCTTCTTGTGCTTCCCCTTATTTATTTATAGTGATTATATCTTAATCCGAAGTGTCTCTCGGGGATGATATATGCATCAATAGTCACACCATAGTTAAGTAACTTGACGCTTATTTGTCCTTTATTTCATATATATTATGTGGATGGTTGATCATCCATTTATTTATATTAGATTAATTGTATGATTTATTTAATGTATTGTTTCTTCTTTTTTATGTCATGCCCCTTTTGTTTATCTACCTATTGACCTATCTATGTTTTGAATCATAGTAGGATACCTCTCTTTACTTTAGATATAGACCTTGGAAACCTATGGCTATCATAGGGTTTGGTTAATATCCTCTTTAATTTCAACCTTTGCACTTAAGAGCCTTTGGTATCTACATCTTATATGTAGGCATATAGTTTATACTCAATAGTAGAGAACATGTGGGGATCCATCGTATCTCATTATTTAATACTATTATTGAGAGGTTGATTAAGAGGTGGATTGTACTATTGGGAGTTATCATTACAATATAATTTTTATTAGGGGAAGATGGTATGAGGATTTCATATTGAGGTATTTTATATGGAATTAAATCATTAGTAGTACAAACAAGTGATTCACAAGGTGCATGCATAATACTTTGATCATGACATTAAACAACTAATAGCCTATCATCACATGTAGATTCTAAATATATGTTTTCATAAACATCATAGAATCCAAGAGAAGGGTTGGAAGAAGTATCAAAATCATTGGAATCATTTCCCAGGACTGAAAAAGGAGTAACATCACCATTATTTGTATCATTTCTTAATCCAAGAGAAAAACTACATGTATTTGTATCCTTCCACATTTCATGATAGTAAGAGAAATAGATATTGCATTAATGTGTAACCTTTTTAATTTCAAGAGAAGGAGAGATATGATAAATCAATTTGTAAATTTTTCTATTTTAAGAAAATCGAAAGAGGGATGTTACATTCATTTGTAACTTTTTCCACTCTATGATAGGAGAGATATCACAATTTTGATATCATATTTCATGTCACAAACACTTGTATCATTATTTATTATAGTAGACGATAGAGGAACACAACAATAATGTGTAACCTTTTTTATTTCAAGAGAAGAGAGAGGAATATTCAAATAATCTGTATCATTTGTAACATTATTGGGAGCTAAACAAGACGTGTTATTATTATTTTATTGTATTGCATAATTTAGATAAGGAATAAAGATACATGTGTGATATACTTTTTCACTATATGATCATTATAGGAATCATAATGACAATCATTATAATTGTAATAGCCCTTATGAATATTTATATCATTAACATTAGTGATTTCACTTTTTATCGTGAATATTTCATTCATTTTTAATATTTGAGAATGTTTTCTAATTAAACATACATAAAAAGGATGAAGTAATGTTATAGGTGGTTATCTTGATTTAATTAACTTCCAAAATTAAGCTCAGTACAAATCGAATAACAATTTTCAAAGTGCCTATTGATCTGTAACTATTAAATCACATGGGAAATATTTCACTTAGTTATTATGGTTGGATCTTGAAGAGTTTGGGTGATTTGAGTATAGGAACAGACGAATCTAAGATTGAAAATGCTTCGTTGCTGAAACTAGAACCTGAATCGAGCCTATTCAAAATTATACAACTAGGTCCAAAGTGTTTGTATGGTACTAACCCTTATGTGTGGTCTTGGACCTACTTGAAATATGGGTCTGCAACTTCTTAAGTGCTTTACCTTCTAGAAAATTGTTGTCATTGTGTGTCGGTCTTCTTCACTCACCTTTAGAATGGCTCTATAGACTCTTCTTAAACCCTAGAACCGTTTTAGGGCAAGAAGGAGCTCCTGCAAAATAAATTTAGGTGAGTTTTTGGCACCCTTGTGAACTTCTTAAATCATCACTACTCTAAAGAGGGATCTACCATAGTGCAATCAGAACTTGATAACCATGCTTTGATAATACTTCACTTGAGTTTCAAAATTTCTCAAATACTTGGGAAGGGTCACTTGTAGAATGAAGATGGAAAATCCTATACATAAAAGGTGACTTCATACCTATAGAGAGAGTTTCCTAACATATGTGCATGAGTTATTTCACGGTTTAGGGAGTTTGGAGTGCCTTTTTTTCTTACTTTTACACGATGAGTTATTAAAGTGCCGATTACTAAATGAGGTGTGATTTACTTACTTATATATACTTTTAAAGGTTATTATGTCATAAAAGGCTGAAAAATGAAATATATTTAATCATAAAAATTTGATGGAATAGAAAAAATTAGCTCAAAAAATGTCAGTCAAAAACCGTATAATAGGGCTAGGATTGACATATGTCAATACTAACTGAAACCGACCTTTTTGGACCAAACGGAGAAAAAAATATTTTGACTTTATGGGCATAAACATGTATGTTTCTAGGTGTATTTTATGTAGATAAAATTTAGAGATTATTGATAAGGAGGCGTGCAAAGATAATTAATTTCAAGGAGTATTATTAGAGTGTCTTTAAGAAAGAATGATGAGAGTGTATTTTTCTATGTAAGTGTGCAATGTCAAGATCAGCAATGTCAAAGGATAGAATTCCAAATTTGAGTTTCTACATTTCCACCCCTTTAAGTATGAAATTAAAATTACATTCTTAAAATGAAAATATACCTGAGTGTGTAGATACACTTTATCTTTTCTCACAATAAATTTATTTTGTAGTATCTTGTTGTGTTGGTGTTGGCATGCTCCAAAATGAAACTTGCAACATAGAGTGTAGTTAATTCCCAAGATAGGAAATTGAACCTTAACTCAAATGTAATGAAAGTATTATAAATAAATGTGCAACAAGAAATTCCAAAAGAGATGCAAAACATGGAAGGAATACACCTATTTTTTGTGTGGAGGGAGAATTATCTTATTCTTGTGCCTTGGAGATTCTAGACTTGATGAACTCGATGAAAAATTGAGGGTGATTATGAAATGATGACCAAGGGGACATATTTGATCATAATAATGTGATGGAATTGAAATAATTATCTCAACACATGTTGGTCAAAAGCGTATGATATAATCAATATTGGCATATGTCAACACCGATTAAAAATGACCTTTTTTTGGAGTGGAGGGAGAAAAACTTATTTTGACCTTCTAGGCCTAATCATGGATGTTTCTAAGTGTATTTTATATAGTTAAAATTCAGATGCTATTGACAAGGAGGTGCACAAATATAATTAAATGCAATGAGTGTTATTATGGTGTGTTAAACAAGAGTGAGGAGAGTATATTTATCAATGCAAGAATGCAATGTCAATATCAATAGTGTCAAAGGATAGATTTCCAAATTTGAGTGTTTAAATTTACCCCCTTTAAGTATGAAATGAAAATTACATGCTTAAAAGGAAAATATAACTGATTGTGTAGATACACTTTGTCTTTTCTTGTAATAAATTTATTTTGTAATATCCCATTGTGTTTGTGTTGGCATACTCCAAAATGAAACATGCAACACAAAGTCTAGTCAATGTCTAAGATAGGAAATTGAACATTAACTCAAATGTAATGAAAGTATTGGAAATAAATGTGCAATAAGAAATTCCAAAAGAGATGAAAAATATAAAAGGAATAAACATGTTTTTTTGTTGAGGGAATGTGCATCCCATATTGTGCCTTGGATATTTTGGATTTGCTAAACTCAGATGAAGAATTGGGGATGATCAGTCCCCAATTGTGTCGAGGAGAGGTTAATGTATTAGGTGTACTAACCCAACACATGAATTCTAAAGATAAGAACCAAAAAGAGGAGCTGAAGCACCCCTCCAAGGAAGAAGACTGTGAATCAAAGTCATTCAAAACTTTTATATTTTCCCCTTAAGTGCAAAGAGGGTAGGAAATTCTTGCCTATAAAGAAGTTAGTTTCTTCGATACCTTCCATAAATCCATTTACTATATCATTATAGGTGGATATAAGCCCAATTTTGTAAACTAGGATACATGGTAGAAAAGAGAAATAAGCTCCCCCATACTCTTTCCATGTGCCACACAACAAAGTGGAAACCGAGTAGAGGTTATGCATGTTGAAATTTGATTAGAGAAAGGAGAACCATGCCCCCAATGTTTCCAAAACTAGAAGTAAAACTGAGTACCTTGGGGAAAGAGAGAATTAAATACTTCATGCCCCTTAAATATATGTCAAACTGAGTTAATTTGAGTATAAAACCATATGAAAATGTTGTGTTAGTGATGAAAACGTGATAAAGTTGACAAATCTAGAGAAAATGACCATGGTAAAAAAGTATAATATGGTTAGAACCATTTGTACGGTCCCGACTAGGTTGTACTTTTTTACCCCTATATATTTTACCAAGTTCTTGTGCCTAAGTCCAATTTTGAGACATTTTTTCTTCCTGTGCATATGTTTGTGCCCAGGAAAATGCCTATCTACTAGAAATGTAGAATAAAACCTCATATTTTTTTCCCCTCTTTTAAGGTGTGTGCAATGAATAATTTGAGCATGCGACTCAAAATAAAAGATGTATACCCATGTTTGAGATGTTGAGAACCTATGTATAATCTCTAAAAAGCTAATGTGGTGGCCACCAAGAAGAAACTATACCTATAAGGGGGATGTGTGTGGTAGAAACCATGACACAAAACAAGAAAAACAAGAATAAGAAACATGATAACCATAATAGTGTCAAAAATGTAATAACAACAATAAAAACCATGTGTTAGTAGAAAAATAAGTGCATACAATGTAGAAAAAAGTGTAAACATGTCAAATAGTGTCACACAAAAGGAAAAAATACCTACAAACATGGGACACCCATGGTGTTGCAAAGACAATCAAGGCCCTTAGGCTAGAAAATAAGAGATGCACAACCACACACAAGGCATTATGCCATAAACATAGGACACCCATAGTGTTACAAGACAATCAAGGCCCTTAGGCCATAATCAAAGTAGAAAACAAGCATACACACACACAACTAGAAAACATGTATGAAAAGAAAGTGTATCAAAATGTGATGAAAAACACATAGCATATGATATAAAAGAGCTAGTGAAGCAATAATTGTAAGTGTTGCATAAGACACATGTGTTAGTCCTATTAGTCCAAAATATAGAAAATACACAATATATATGTAACCAAACATAATGAGGAAAGAAAGGAACTATAATGGAAATAGAGCAACTTGATATAATATACAAAATTAGATGCCCCTAGAGGTTAGAAATATGGGAAAAGGGGAGGAAAACACCTATCATCATGTATCACTCTATGTATGTCTTACATCATGTTCAATATACCATGTGAACACATGTGTGTAAATAATAAATGTTATCTATCAAACCAAAGGAATAAACAACATGTATAATGTAAAGTGAAAATAATGTATGCTATAAAAATAGGTCTTGATTTTGTATTTTTGCAAATATTTGATTTTTTTGTATTTTGAAATTATTTTAGTTTGATATAGAATAAGAAAATAAAGATGGGAAACATGATTTATCCCTCTGTGTGTGTGTGAACGAGCACACACACATAAAGTGAGGTTCAAGTATATAATTTCTCCCTAAACAATCAAGATAAACATATAAATAGAGTGTGCCATCGGGAAATAAGGGGGGAGGGGTAACACAAGAGCTATCATTCAAAAAAATTCAAAAAGGTGAGATTAGAACCTTATAGAGTCCAAGATCTCAACTGCATAAGTAATAGGTGTAGTGACATAAACAATAAGAGTGTGTTCATTAGGAGAAACTAGAATAAGTGGAATATTGGGATTGTTGGCAATAATGAAAAAGTAAGTGAAAACTTAAGGATCAATTTGTGATTCAAGATATGTGAAACACACGTAGTGGTAGGATGATCTCTGGTATCAACCTCAAGCAATGGAGGAGAGACATAAAATCCGTCATAACCAATAGGTGCAATAAGGTAAGATTGGAAGCATTAGAGTTGTATGTAGTATCCCATATAACTATATAGAGAAAAACATGTGGAAAGAGGGGGAAAGTAGGATGCCCTCCGAGTATTGGAGAAGAAGTTACATAGTGGATGTGAGAGAATCATACTTATGATTTATCCTATATTTACCCATGCATGTAGAGACCCACATATCATCAGGTAAGTCATTGATACTTGTTTTGTGAGAATTTGTAATAGATGTTTTCATGCTAATAACAAGTGTAGAATCATTTGTATTTTTATTACAACATGTACTTGATAGTTGGATTAGAATATATCATATCATGATGTAGAGCAGAGATGTATACTTAGAAGAAAGACTAACATATTGATTTTTTCATCATTGTTGATATCATAATCTTGATTATCAACCCAATTATCATCTTTGTACACATGGATCCGTGTTGGTAATACAATGCTAGCCTTGATATTTTCTTTTGTACGCTTTATGTGATCTGATGCCTTGTGTAATTGGTAATATTTTATTAGTGATGATTTCATGGTAGTTTATACAATAGTAGGATTTAAGTCTTCAATTAATATTGGTGCTTCTAAAGGAGGTATGTCATTCTTATCCTCTTCTTGAATAGGTGGCTCTTGTATTATTGCAGAAGTTACAACATTTGATATTGCATTATGTGCACTAGACATAGATGGATCAACTTTATGACTCCTTTGAGATTTTCAAATTAAAGATGAAGGTGTAGTAAAAATGTTGTGTATCAAAATAAATAAAGCCCTTACACTCAATTTGTTGGAATTTTTAATGTAAAGCATATATTTCATTGTCACAGTGTCCATTAATTCCATGTTTAGTACAAAATGGTTGGCATTTGAGTTTTATAAGCCGACAACAAGGGTAGTAATGAGTAGGGAAAAATTAATTAACCTCTTATCTAGTAACTCATATAGGACATCGTGTTATGTATCTTTATTGTCAAACTAGATAGGTTGGTATCGTGGAATATATACATTTTTGCCTCTATGTAGGACTTTAACCTCACTTGTACGAGCCTATATAGTAGATATAAAATGTGTATCACATAGCACATCTTTTTCCTTATAAATATCATGATGCATAGAAGGATCATTAATATGTGTATTGGAAGTATCCTTGAGATGTTGTATCTCATCCTTGAGAGATGTAATCGTAGTATTCATAGCTTGAAATTTATCTTGAAAAACATGGTGTAAAACTTGAATAGACTCTAAGATATCCATATGGAATGTGTTATCATTATTAATGGACGAAGATTAAATACAAACCAAAATTGAATTCATATGGGAAGATCTCGTATTGTTCGGGAGCTTGATTGTGTACACTAGGATTGTGAGAGTATCTCTACATGATGGGTGTCATTGGATTAAATGATATAAGGATAATGGAAAAATGGTGGTATGGTCCATGATGAATAAAATATATTGAAGAACACAAACAAATAGTGAAACCCTAAGGCTACTACGATTAGAGATATAATGTTTGATTTGAGATGGTCGAGTTCACCTATTTTCATATAACCCTAGTTGCTACTACATTATTCTTTCTTTTTCATGGTTTTTCTTTCCACGCCTACTTTTTATCTTATTTTTGGTGGTGCATAGTTTCCTTTCTGCATGGTGTCAACTTTACCTTTATTTGAATATGAAGAATATCTATTTCCCTACATTTGGACCTTTCTTCAATGTTGAATGCATATCGGTAGGATTCCCCAAGAGTATTGATGCATGTAAAATACATCTCTTCTTTGTGTCCCATGCACCCACTTTTTTAGATATGGTATGGAACTCATTAGTGTAGTCTTACACTAGATTATCATGACCCGATGTAAGTGGTGTAGTTTCTTAAATTAGTCCCCATAGTTCTCTATTGGATAATAATTCCTCTCAAATAACCTCCTACAAAAACACTCCATATTTATGGGGGTTTCACATTAACTATTACATAATCACTATCATCATATTACAAGAAGTATGATTCCCACCATTGGTTGACATGTAAAGATGATTTCAAAAGTGCAAAATTTATCTTTTCATCATTAGATAAATTGTTTATATAGAAATTTGATTCTAGTTGATCTAGCCATTTAGCTAATTCATCGACATTATTTTTTCCTTCAAATTCATGAAATGCCAAAATTTACTTCTACCTTGAATGGTGTCGAGCCCACAAAGGTTCTAATTGATGTAGCATAACCGTAGGGATGATCCGAGAGAGGATCAGGATGAACTATGTCATAATATCCCTCCTCTGCCTCTGAAGGGCTTCATAAAGTAATTCCTTAATGGTATTTCACATTTCCTCTTGCATTGTTTGAGGTTGTTAGAAGCGACAAGGAAGGAAATATGATAGATCATGAGTTTGAATGCCATGCTTTTGGTATTCGGCCTTGTATGTTCGACATGTAAGAGTGGAATGAATTTTCTATGATACCACTAATTCAGATAGAATTACAACCTAGCAGAAAACACACTAATGATGGTGTATAATGTGTTATAACAATAAATTCACAATGAAATAGCTATAAAAAATAAACTAATTTTATTCCCATTTAAAATGTACACAAACTATAAAACTCCATATGAGAGATGTATGCCTCGAGATCTATCTCTTTATTCAAAACAAACTTCTTTATAGCTATACAATGAAGAATATGAAAAACTGCTAAAAATAGAATATGAAGGGTTCTAAATGGGAACCAAAAGGTCATCTTATATAGATACCATTTGTATCCACCTTAGGGATGGATTCGAAAAGGTAGAAGTGAAAAAAAACTAAAATCTATCCTATTATTTATATTATTTTATTTATTGCTCCTTATTGGGGTTATATCTCCTAGAACATTGATTAGATTTGCTAACCATAGGATCCATTAGAAAGATGATGGAATGTAATCATAAAACATCACCAAGACGATAGTAATTAGGCTATCATCATATAGTTTGAAGCCCATAAATGTTCCATAGACCTCGAAAAATATAAAATACTAAAAGTTGCCAAAAAATTGCTAAAAGTAGATTTCCATAACTTTCCAAATATAACTTTTCAAAAATCATGTTCTGGATCAGAAGGAGAGAAACCATAAGAAAGAGGATGTCCGAAGGTAATGGGCCTGATGTTCTTCCAATACGTAGCAATAAAGTAGTTTGGTGGACATCACACATGTCAAGTTTATAAGGAATAATGTTTTCTTGACAATGACAACTACACATCCACCGCCTAGATGTGTTTTTTTCTTTTATTGTCCAATTCACCACCTCTTTATGCCTTGCAAGTTGTCCCACATTCGAAGTAAAGTAACACGTGTTCTCATCACAACCTCATCGAAATCTTTAAGAATAATGGGGTTAATTATAGTGGATGTGGGTTGGCTGCCATTATACTCTATATTCATGTTTGATTGTGTCTTTGCACTTGATTAATCACTTTCTCGATGTTTTTCCACGTCATGAGAGGATGAGTTGGCATGCAAGTCAAGCTTTTAATAGTAGAGGTTCTGTCAAGAGGACATATTGTCTATAGAGTTAGTGCAAAACCACATGGACTACCACTTTTGTGGTTATTATGTTAAGGATCACTATCCACAAAACTCAACGTTCGGTTGACATCACTTGAGATAGCATTTGATATTCATAGTGTTGAATGAGAAGGGTTTACTTTCAAAGCTATCTATAGGGTAGGTTGCCACAAGGCCATGTGCATCGTACCCACTTTCTCCTTTGTGTGGTTTGCAAAACAAAGGCATTCGGCCCATATGTTCCTTGCTAAAAGAAAGAAGAGGACCGCCGAGGATCCTTCCAATAGTTTCACTGCCCCTGAAATTCTCCTCCCTCTATCACCCCTCTTCCTCTTATAATGTCTAACCTTTGCTCATTTAACTTCAACTTCTTCCATGTCTCCCTATCAGCGTTTTCATTGCACCGCTCGAATGTGATTGCTAGTTTATACTTATAGACACAATAGATTGGGATAGGTACAAAAATTTATGATGAATAAAAGTTATTCAAATTTTTATGGCATTGTGATAAATTATTTTATTGCCATAAAATAATTGAATTTTACAATGTAGGTATGGTCCTCGTAATGGAGTTCGGGTCTATATGTGTGTACTACCTACCGTGTATTACAAAAAACAAAACGAACACCACTGAAGTATTGCGAGATGTATATGATAGCGTGAATTTGGTTCAGGTGTAAGTAATAGTTGATTGGATGTAGCTGGGAAGAGATAATATCAAAGTTCCTAAGAACGTGTCAATCCGTTGTAGTCTAGTTGGTTAGGATACTCGGCTCTCACCCGAGAGACCCGGGTTCAAGTCCCGGCAACGGAAAGTATGGAGTTCACCCCGAGTGTTTGAAATTTATTTTTATCGTTATTTGTAAACAGCAAGCCGCAGCTATTATTGTCATCACAGCAAGTCGCAAAACTAAAGAGAATGAAAAGCTCGTGCGTCTGCCGGGAGTCGAACCCGGATCTATTGCTTGGAAGGCAATTATCCTAACCGTTGGACTACAAACGCTGTTAAAGTTCCTAACGACACCTAATTTTCTTCACCCTTTGCACTGCACTATATAATATAATTAGCTTCTCATTCGCAACTCTGTAATGCATCTTTCTTCTCCAGTAACAAAAATAGCGAATGAGATAAGGCGAAATTATAATTCATCTTTTTCTCAAAAACATACAGATGAATTCAAATTGCTTAATTTCCATCGTGTCTGGGTGGTGTAGTTGGTTATCACGTTAGTCTCACACACTAAAGGTCCCCAGTTCGAACCTGGGCTCAGACAAATGTTCCTTCTTTCTGTTTTTTAAACGTCTTTCGGCTATCTAGATACTTTACTTTTCAAAGTTCATAAGGAGACAGGATCAGAGTGGCGCAGCGGAAGCGTGGTGGGCCCATAACCCACAGGTCCGAGGATCGAAACCTCGCTCTGATAGAGTAACAGTTCTATTGACCTTTTGGTTTCTCGTTAATTTGTTTTGAAAATTATTGTCTCAAGAGAGTTGAGTAGAAGGAAGGGATAAATCATTTATGTACAAACTACAATTTAACACATGGTGAAAAAAAAGATTACTTATTATAATTAAATTTTCTTTTCATTTTCTCATTAATGCTTCATTCTATTAGCCTAGAGTCACATAACCTATAATTCACTTTCACATACTTTGCGCACATAGATGAGAAAAGCACGTTATAGTGCGCTTGAAGACACGAATAGTGTCGCCGTACAAAGTGTTGTTGCAAAGTTTAGCGCAACCTAGGCCAAGTTCCAATTTGGTATGCATATTTGATTAAAAACTATCACTTCTTAACACTTTTCAATCAAATGTTGAGACACTACCATTAAAATATAAGGGTAATGATTTCCAATGACCTTTAATGTGTGCAAACCTAGGGTCAAGCTCAATAACATCACTTTTTGGGAGCTTCCAACAATGTTGTGTCAATCTTCGTATTGAGTCGACTATATGAGTCTTCGATCGGTTGCGAGTTGGCGATGATGACAGAGATGGCTAGCGTGTAGGTCTCATAGCGTAATTGAGTAATGCTAAGGTTGAGAGTTCGGTCCTCTTGACCCCACAAAGATACAATTAGAGGGTAGCCATAGAGATACGACAACCCGTAATGCTCAAAAGAAACATATCTTTTAGGTTTCATAGCAGTGTGCTTTGTCCTAAATAAGTTTTTGTTTATTGTGATTGTAGTGGACCACTCTCTACCTTGGACTTCTCTTTCTTTTTTAAAAAATATTCTAAATAAATTTGACTTTTACAAATATATAAATTAGTCTATTTGATTTCAAATAGTTCAGTTCAATTCATTTGCAATGTTTATTCATTATTGTAAAATGTTTCATTATTATTAGGTCAATTAATTTATTTCCCCAACAAATATTAAAAACTAGATTTACTAATATATATATATATATATATATATATATATATATATATATATATATATATTTTGTGTTTTCTAAACTGTTGCACAAAATGTAATTATAATATAATTATCGGTTTGTAATTTCTATGTTTTTATATGTTTTGTTAAGATATTTTAAGATGTCATTTATTTAAAAGGCCTTTTGTTTATCTATTAGCTCATAAGTCCTATTTGAGTTTTCTCTTAAATTGTAATTATAGTGTCTTTGATTTAGGTCACATGGAAAATTATTCCTAATTATTAGATAATGTTGCATGATTAGTGTTCTTTAGGGTCAAAATCAATATTTAGTGAAGCTTTTATTTGTAATTGTTAGCTTCATTCCGATGCAAGTATCCAACTATGATTTTTATATTCCTTTTGTTTTTAGTGCAAGCTCGCATTGTATAGACATACAAAATTCAAAGTTCAAAATATTACATTCACTAAATATGTAATTGCGTAAAAAATTGATGCAAGAGAGAATGACAAAATGTCCGTGATACAATTAATAAGTAGAAAAAATCAAGCAATATACTACAATGACAATACAATGATCAAGCAATAACTTTATAAAAATATATTTGTCAGATATAATTTCTGTACTCATGGGTGCCTATAAGAGCTTATGTTATTCTCGTCAAACCTACACAATTTCTCTCTCTTAATTTTCAATGCAAATTTGTGTGGAATCATTTAGAATGACCACACCTATAGGAAAATATATGTTACTTCCTTAGGTAGCACTTCTCCTCTCGAAAATCTATCTTTCTAGGAAAAACCTTGTGTAATAAATAAATATTAGTTGGAGGATGTGTGTTGGGATTTCACTACAATTTTATGAAATCGTAATGGATTTCAAAGATTAATGTTCTTACTCTAGTAGGGTATGATGTTCTTTGTTTGGTCGAATAGATCCCTACACAACCAAAGTTTTCAAATGATAGAGTCCGGTTTTTTTGTGTATGGAAGAGGAAAATGGGTTATATGGTATTTATTAGGAATACTTTTTTTCATATATTTTTTCTCTAAAGCCAACAATTACCTCAATAAATCTTATTTATTTAGGTCTTTTGTCATTGACACAAAGGAATAATTCACATGGCGCTTTTCAGGTTGGAGCTTGCAATGACTAAGATTCATTCCCTTACCCATTGTTGTCTCAATTAGTATAATTGCATACATTTTAAATGATTCTACAATGGTGGTTATGCTTGTTGAAGAGGTCATGTCCATTTTTAGGAGTGAGGGTCGTCATTTTGAGGCATTCATTGAGTTTTATGTTATAAATTATAATGGGTCAAAGAACATAAGCATGTCCCACTTTTTTGCACTTTTTGTACCTCTAAACACATGAATTTTTGACATAACTAAAATTGTAGAGGTGATCTCCACAAAAATGTACACAATCTTTAAATGACATGAATGATTGAAATGTCGTGTTTTGAGTGTAAAATGCTTGTGAATTTTTTATGTTCTTTAAAAGTTGACGTTTTGGATTTTTTTCTTAATTTTGTTTAATGGTTGTTTCTTATTTTATAGTAGAGCGACATTAGGCTGACATCCTATTAAGTAGTCAAAACCATTTTTTTCACCAAAACAAATTAGGCATATGTTCTAGACTCAAATATGGAGTGTGTGGTTATTTTTGTAATTATATATTTTAAAATTAATTTTGAAGTGAATATATTTCATGATTTAGGGATGTACAGATGTTTATGGTGATATATCCATATTTTTATCGAAATTGATTTTTTTCCATCATTACAAAGAAAACATTAAAACATAGTAAAATATTTTTCATTTTTTTGAAATTTTCTAGTATTTTTCATAGTATGTTGAATGGGTAGTACTAAATTTATTAAAATACAATACTTTAGAAATAATTTTTAAAAATAGTAAAACTTATTTTCAAAAATAAAAATTATGTATTTATAAATCCCATAACAAACTAAATTTAAGTATATTTTTCATAATTTTATTTGCCTACTCTATTTGAATTTATGGCATCTTTAGGCCTATAATTACCTTTCAAATGGATTAAGGGGAAAAACATGCCACATAGATGCCACCTATGTTCCACATAATGGGGTTTAGGTGAACAACCCTTCGGTGAAACCCCTTCATTTGCATGCGACACCCTCCACAACCCAAACACCACCAACTATGTTTTTTATTAACAAAAGTTTGTTTTTTATATAGTTCTTAATATATTTTCAAAAAAATTATAATTGGTTTATTTTTTTAAATTTTGTTGTATTTAATTAATAATTTAAATATTTTTATATATTAAAAAAATACAATACTTTTCTAAATTTAACAATAAATAATAATTGTTATAGTATAGAGACCAATTTTTTCATATCATTCCTCCCTTTCACCCTACATTCACTCTCCCTCATCATGTTCACCCATTTGAATCCCTTTTTCTCCCCTAAATTTGAATAAATCCCATTCCCATCAAAAACACATATTCCCGTAATCATCCTTAATTAGTTAATTAATATTATTCACTCATTAATCTTAATTATATGTTAATGGGCTCCATGTAATCCCATTTCCTAATCAATATTTTTAACTAATTAACATCACCTCACTTAATAAGTAAATGCTCCAAATTGTTATTCACATCAGGCATCCAATAAGTCACAATAATCCACATGGATTCACTATTGCACCTACCCATTCAAATCCTGCACCCCACTCATCCAAAATCACTCAAATCCTACACCCCACTCATGAATTAAAAAATTCAAAATAATCCACATGGATCCACTATTGCACCCACCCATTCAAATCATGTCTCCCCCACTCACTTAATCAGGGTTACTTTGTCCAACCCAGGTTGTTTGATAACCCCTAATCTAACCCCATCTCCAGGATAAAAATACAAGCCTTTCCCCCCTCTTTTAGGCCAAGTTGGAAGCCATAGTGAACCTTTGTTATCATAGCTCTCCATTTTTCATACCTTAATGCCATTTGTATCACCCTTGATCATCTCCATGCTTTTGTAGTCTTCGTAACAAGTCCACCATAACATCATCCAAGTGCCTTCGTTATCCCCTAGTAATCCCACCAACATCACCATAATATTATCCTAGTATGGGTTATTGGTAAATGGCAATTGGAGGCCCCTCTCACAAAATCACCAGTATTCATTCTTTTCCAGTAGTTCAACACCCTTCCGTTTGGGAACAATACGATGTATTGCATGATCTGACTATGTGTGTAATCCATCACGCTCCTTTAGAGGAACTTGACAACATCGTTGAATTTACTCATGCGATCCACCAGAAGTAGAAGATTATTGGTTTGCATATTTTGAGCATCTTCTCATTCAACTCGCATTTGCACAGGCTATATTCGAAACTAAACATGACTGCATTTTGAGTTAGATTTTGAGCCATAGTCTGGTTCTTAACTATCTCTTATCTATCTTTTAGTTGCTTTATATCATATTGTACATGTTATTTATTTTATTGTCAGATTAATTTCTTACATGGGGGTTGACATCCACCGAGGAAGAACTAACGCTTCTAGGTCCACTTAGTCTGAAACCCCACATAAAATATCTAATCAATTTTCTTTAGTGTCTTTGAGTTGTAAGTTTACCAAGATTGCAGCGAGGAGCTCATCATCTACTTTTTGCCCAGTATCATTCATCATCATCTTCTCCCAAGGTACTAAGCCCTTGCATATTCGAGGTTGTTTGGTATTCTTTGATTCTAGCTCACTAATTTGGACAGGAAGAAGAAAATCGATCAACATATAGTATTAAAATGTATATTATTTAATTAATTTAAAGCAATGTATAATTATATATCTAAAAATAAAAGAGAGATACTATATAGATATATAATGTTTTTCAAGAATATGGACATATTCCCGTCCAAGCAGCTTAAAAATGCAGCTCTCATTAGAATCTAATATTAATATTTTTGAATTCCAAAACTTTAAATATTGGAATTTACTATATTCCAAAATTGAACGTATTTGGAATCCAAAATCACATATATTGGAATCCAAAATTACAAATATTGGCATCCAAAAATTGAAATATTGGAACCCATTATACCTCCTTCCAGAGTTTGATATATCATATTACAGAGTAAATTAATAAATCTGGGAAAAAACATTTAATGATTTCAGAGAATCCGACATTGAACTGAAAAACAATGAATAAAACATGTTTCTATTTTATAATCTTTGAAGAATCTAGCATCTATTTATGCTTTGAAATATGGTTCTTATAAATTTTAAAATACATTTAAGATTAAACTATGGTTCTTATCAATCTTAAAATGCATTTAAGATTAAACTATGGAAGAGGGTTTGGGTGAACAACCCTTCAGGAGAACCCCCTTCATTTGCATGTGACACCCCCTCCACCACCCAAACACCACCAACTACATTTTTTAACCAAATTTTGTTTTTCTATAGTTCTTAATATATTTGCAAAAAAATATAATTGGTTTAATTTTTGAAATTTTGTTGTATTTAAATATTTTGTATATATTGGAAAAATATAATACTTTTCTAAATTTAACAATAAATAATCATTGTTATAGTATTAAAATGTATATTATTTAATTAATTTTAAGCAATGCATATGTTGGAAAACATTTCCTCTTTCCTTCTCATATTAGTGAACTAGTACTAAAGAAAATAAAGCAACTTGAAATATGAAGGGTTTATGGTACCTTGAGATGAGATGAATGGATGCGAGCGCGAAGATGAACTCCTCCCATGAAATGGATGACCCGCACAACAAAGAAGACTAAGAAGAAAAATGGATTAGTAGACAAGATGGAGGGTTTCCCAACATAAGCTAGTTCCGAGAAGTGTGAAATATGAAGGGTTTATGGTACCTTAAGATGAGATGAATGGATGCGAGCGTAAAGATGAACTCCTCGCTGTGAGTTGGATGACCTGCACAACAAATAAGACTAAGAAGAAAAATGGATTAGTAGACAAGATGGAGGGTTTACCGGCATAAGTTGATCCCGAGATGGAGGGTTTCCCAACATAAGTTGGTCCCAAGAAGGATGGATGTCAACCCTTTTGTAGATAAAGATATGATTAAATTGATGATAATGGATGCGGATAATATGCAACATCCGAGATAAACGAAAATAGAAATGCATAGATGTAAAAAAGTACATATCGATCAAAATAAATGTAAATTAAATCAAACTCTGCATGTTGATGACAACCCGAGACTATAGAGGGCTAGTCGACAAAGACTAGGGCTAGATGAGAGGAACCTACAAAAAGACCTGCAAGATCTTTTGTGGGTGGATCTGGATCTGAAGACGGAAACCTACAAAACATACTAGATCTGGATCTAGATAAAAGTATATAATAAAATTAGGCAAATTGATGGTAAAGGGTATGATAACATGGCTTTGGTAGATGGCGACCAAAGGAGATCGAAGACAAATGGGGCCTGACACAATAGCTTTGGGATGACAGAGAGGCATGATGGTGAGATCTAAAAATTGGATGGGTATAGAAGCGAGAGATATAATAACAAAGGGTCGAACAACAAAGAAACAAATGTGGATGAGGTTGGGTCGATGACGATTAGACATGATCGACAACTATCAAGTTAGGTTAAGGCTTTAACAAAAATGGTCAGCTGAAATGAAGACCTACAGATGAAACAAAAGGCTAAGATGGCCGAAGTAGAGTTCTTGATGATAGTTGAACCTACATAAAATGTTAGTGACAAATATATATGATAATATTACAATAAAAACACAAGATATGCTAAGGTGAAATAAGTCTCCCCAAATCTCCAAAGTTGGATGGACACAAAATCTCCAAGAAGACTCCAAGATTCTAAAATTGCATCCCTTGATCTCTTAAAGAAGGAGGGGGTATGGGTGTATTTATAGGGTGAGTGGATGGATGTTGAGGGATATGAATAATTTAATAAAGGTAGGTGGGAGGTAAAATTATTAAATAAAGGCAAAGGGAGATGAAAATATTAAATGAAGGTGGGTGAGAACCTAGGGATGGATAAAAGGTTGTTGAGAGGAAGGAAAATATTAAATAAAGGCCAAGGGGAGATGAAATTATTAAATGAGGGCCTAGGGAGGATAAAATGGAGCATATAGGGAGGATAAATGATAGGAAAATATTAAATGAGGGTCTAGGGATAATAAATGGGATGTGATTAGGATAATAAATATGATTAGGGATTAATTAAATGGGATTAAGGGTGAATTAAAATAAATTATGGGGTAATATAAGAAAGTGGGAAATTCGAATAAATGGGATTTATGGAGGGAAAGGGGAATTCAAATAGGAAGAGAGGTATGCATGTGTGAGATGAAGACAAAGGGGAGCAAACGTGGGATGAGGGGTAGCGATACCAAAAATTGGTGTCTATATTTTCCCCTTTTTGTTGAGTGGTTTGCATTAGGCAAGCCATGAGACAAAAACTAGAAGTGATGAAGGATGATGGGAGGAGACAAGAAATGATGACAAGGGTACTCCCCCTCAAACTAGGGATTGATGATGCGAAGAAGAATCAATCACAATTTTGAAAGAGATAGATGGAGAAAGAGGAAAGAAGGATGAAAAATAGGAGACACGATGAGAGAAGAAGAAAAAGGATGCCCCAAGCGTAGGGGAAGGACCATAAGATTAAAAAAATAGTGGTGATCCTGGAAACACATCAGTAGGGACATAACACAACCTACAATGGAGGTGACGTTAATGGCCTATAGACCCTGTGAGTTAGAAAAGATCATTGCAAAATGGAGAGAGTCCAATGGGAATCTACTCGATGGATGTACAAGCTATGGGACCAATGGGTCAAAGGAAAACATCAAAATATGCACAAATAAATGTGGGGATGGTCAAGACAAAGATTTGATAAGGCCAAGAGAAAAAAAAGAAAGCATTGTCCTTCAAACATGAGGAAGCAAAAATATGCGTCTGGGTGGGATGAGGATAAGAGTGGATAATGGTTCCCTAAGAGGTAACACAAATATGGCCACAAAGTGGACTTAAGATGAGATATGGATGATAGATCATATAAGATTGGATGTGAAGATGTGAGCAAAAAGATGACAGATTGGATGAGATAAAATACATAAAATATTTAATGAGATAAAGGAATAAGATAAAATATGAGATTAGATGGCTAAGAGGATGCATGATAAGATAAGATAACAAACTAAATAGGATTGTTGAGATAAAATTAGATGAGATGAGATAAATTTAGATGTGGATTTGGATTTGGATGGGAAAGATTAAATGCTAGTTCGATAAGGTGAACCAAAGTGTAGAATCATACACTTCATCGTAGTAAGTATGGATGAAGAAACAACACTCTAAACTAGATTGGAGGTAAACAAGAAAGGGAGCCAATTAAGGCAATGCACTTACAGAACCAATAACAAGTGTTAACACATAACCAATGATAGTTAGTTATTCCAAGGATCATGAGGAAAATATGGAAAGTGAACTTATGAAACTAATGTCAACACGACAAAGGGGTTTAAATGTGACTCGTACATGGGAAAATAGGTTCTCCATAGGTGGGTTTCCCTAAGTCTATGCCCCAGCTCTGGGCAAGGGGATGCAAACTTGACCAATGTGGGAAGTTTGTTATAAATGAGAAATCTAGTCGATGGAGGAAGCTTTCTTAGGATGCTTGATTTTGAATTTTATGTTTTGCTTTATGAGATAAAAGGTTGATCAATACGGGAAGCCTTCACTATCATGATATAAAAGGAGTAGCCATCCTTCGAGGGAGTGGTCTACTTTTTCTTTTATGCCTTTTTTTTTTTGACTTTGGAATTTTTACTTTTTATAGATGGTAGGGATAATATATGCATGATAGTTGTCCTTGAGAAATCAGTCTATACATGGGTTTTTTATGCTTTTATGAACATATGTCCTTCGAGGGAGCAATCTATTTTCTTTTGACTTTTTATGAGAATACGTGGAATTTTGACTCTTTCATGGGGAAGAGCTGGAGATAGTTAGGTAGACCACTTAGGAGGGGATAATAAATGTACAAGTGACACTTGTGGACCCTTAGCGTGGTTCCAGTAGGTAAATAAAAGGGTGATGGATGTAATGATCATAGAGTTCTCATCAAGAAGGATGAACCTATCCATAAGGAATATGCTATGAGAAGAGCCATGGTGCTCATATTTAAGGTCGCATCTAGGAAAGTGATAATAGACCACACAATTCTAAATCATTACAATGAAAAATGGAAGTGGATAATGATGGATAGATGACCAATGGGAGGACTAAGTGCACATTGGTAGGTATGTTAATAGTAGAAAGGCCACAAGTGCAATGTGTTAAGAGGTTCTGTTTCTAGTTTACCATCAAGGAATCCTAACAATAGGCCCCAAACCCATACTTATGTGTGATAATATAAGTTCCAATCTAATCGGGAGCAAACTTTCCACATTGGGTCCTTTCTAGAGTAATTACGTTTTGATTTTCCTTAAGGACAAGGTCACTGATGTTAAATTCGCGTCTTTTTTAGAGGTGAGAGTGGATGGGATAAGATGATAGCTTGTGGAAAATAATATGGGGTGAGAAGGTAAGGGGAGGTAAAAAATTATTCGCTATATTTCGTATATTGAGAAAATATGCGTCCATGGTGAGACGAAGATGGCCACAAAAGTGGGCTTAAGATGAGATATAGTGCCTTGAGAGAGGCACAAAGATGGCCACGAAGGTGGAATTAGAATGAGATGCAATAACATATAAGTATATTAGATAAAATGAGGTAACAAAATAGTCTAAGATGAGGGATAAATAGCTTTAGATTGGATTGGATGAGATTAGATGAGATGATGTGGGGATTAAGAGGAAGAGACCTATCTTGATAATAGACCAGTCCTAGAGTGATTGTGGAGATTTTAAAGAAGTCAGGGAAAAGAGACAAAACATCATTGATGTTCACGGGGTGATATAGATGGAGGAAACGTGAGAGGACTAAGAGAGAGGAGTGTATTCTCCCCCAGTGAGAAATGATGCATCACCATAGGAAATTTAGATACATATGTGGATAAGCTAGTGGATGTAGAGGGAGATCGGGTAGGATCATTAGGAGGAATAGTGATGATGCCTCTAGGTTTTTATTGGATAGATGATTGAGGATCATGATGAAGATTAGTAATGTGGATGGTGTCGATAAAGAGAGGGGGCATACCTTTAGGAGAAATAGAGCTTGGGGAGGGATTACGATGAATGATTTAGGTGAAGAATCTAAATTAGATTCCTTAGGAGGTGAGGGTTGGATTGGAGGATTGGATTTGATCATGGATGAGATGGAAAGAAGAGGGTGGTCTTTGTAGATGAGAAGGTCATATTTCGCCATTAGATTATGGATGATAATTTGGAGGGCCTTACATTGTTCAGTGTCATGGCCCGGGTACAATGATGAGTACACACGGTGTTAGAATTGAACCATGATTGTTTTTTTCCATGCGGATCAAAAGGTTTGATGGGGGAAGTGTGATTACTGAGGTTTGGAGTAAGCATTGAAGGATTTTAGTATGCAGTCTAATGGGGGTTGTTAAAGAAGAGGTTATGAATGCAGTGGAATTATGAAAAGTGGATGAAGTCAATAAGGATGATTTTCTTCGATGAGGCTTTAAGAGAGTCTTTGGTTCAAGTTTAGAGTTGGAAGGGGGTAGATATATGTGATTTGGTTTTGATGATTTGGGACTTAGATGATTTTGAAGGGGGGCAGACTTAGAAGGAGGGTTGGATTTCTTGGATTTGGTTTGGTTGATGATGGGTGTCTTAGATGAAGGGCTTGGCCCTAAGATGGATGGAGATGCTCCTAAGAGTGATAATGTAACATTGGTTTTCTTAGGCTTGGGAGGAGGGATCTACATTTTTGTGAGGATGTGTAAAGTATTTTTGGATGGGGATGCCAAGGTTCTTAGACTTATGGTGTTAATTGTACAAGCATTAGGTTCATAAAATGTGGGGTGGAAATTGATTTGTTAATAGATGATTGGTGAATGGTTGTTTAGAGACATTAAGGGGCATACTACATGGTGTGTTAGGAATGTATACTTAGATATCCCCTTGATTTATAAGTTGTTGGATGTGATATTTGAAGGAACGACACTTCTCAATGTCGTGACTGTGGACTTGATGATATTTACAATAATGCCCCTCACAATACCATATGGGTTTGAGTCGCAAGTCATCAAGAGGTCATATGGGAGGGAGCTGAATGATGTGGACTACCATCAACTTGTCAAATACAAAACTATATGATTCCCCAAGGGGTATAGTTAGGAGATGGTCTAGGAGCTCTTTGCGGAAGCTCCATGTAAAAGGTGGATTGTTGCATTTTCTTGTCCTGATTGTGGGTGATAACATGCATAAAACATTAAAACCATAATTTATGCAATTTTTTTATTGAAAAGCATAACCATATATTAAAGATGAAGTACAATGCTAATCATACAAAATCAGGTGGAAAAGATCACACCCCATAAGCAGGATCAAAGTAGCCATAAAGAGGCTATGAGTAGCAAAGTGTCATATCAATAGAAGCATTTTCAATCAAAAAAGCTTAAAATAGAAATGTAGAGAACCAGAGAAAACTCCAAACATGGAGCTAGGTAGCAGAACAAACATGGAAGAAGGTGGCGGTGGCGGTGGGCTCTTTGGACGGTCACCCCAACCACCAAGAGTAGTGTCGGGGGTGTCATCAGGCTGCTCCCAGCCATCGGTCATTGTTGCTCCTCATTTTTTTCCCTACCAGGGAGGCGAGATAGCCAAAGAGATCTGCGAAACTTTGATTGGTCGGGTGCCTGCCTCCTAGAACCACCACTGCCCGAGCCCACCAAAACCTCGGTAGTAGGTGGAGTCCAAGATGGAGGCAAAGAGACCCACCGGTGAGGAGAGGCGCTATGCTGCCCACGAGCCGGACCCCGGTCAAAGTTGCGCCACCCATGGGAAAGCGAGCGGTGACCTTACGAGTGGGAGCATTGCGAGGGGAATCTGCGAACACGGCTAACAAAGACAAGGGGTATTCCCAATGGTCGAAAGAGTTTGCAAGTGCTCAACTTCTATGTGGACTTTCTCCGCTTTTTGCACCTAGATCTAAAGGGAAACATTAAAGACGAAAACAAGCTTGTTAGAAATAGTAAAAATTCTATCCACTCGTATCTTTATTAAAAATAAAAACATTTCTAGATTTCCAAATGTGATATAAAATAGTCGCTCTGAAAGAATGACAAATGTTGTAAAATTTTGTAGGAATAAAGGTGGATCCCCGGAAGAACCATTTTCCATGTAAAGAAGGTGGGAAACAAAGGTTAGAAAAGGGTATGAATCCGGTGTTAGGCGGAGATCGAGCATGAGGGCGAACCAAAAGAGATGAAGAAGAGTCTCAATGTGGTTGCGAAAGGGCAAAGCGATGGGGAGCTCCCGGAAGAACAAGGTGCTTTCCCACGGAATCCCTTGATGAAGAATGCTCCAAAGAAAGTGCACAACTTTTGGCTTTATAGGAATGGACCAAACTATAGTGAAGTGTTGATTCCACCCAAAATGAGTGGAATGTCATCAACAAGTTTTTTTGTAGTGAATGGTCAGAATTTGAGCCATATGCCGCCATTGTGTCACACCGCTAATCTGTAGATCCAAGCGGGATTATCTACATTAATTTTGTATCAATTGTCAGTCTTCCCCTTGGGCGGTGGCTTATAAAATGACCACCTCCTCGGGCCATGCATCTATTGATGTTGGTCTTATCGCAGGAGCTCTGGACAATGGCACCGAAACAAGCGAGGAAGTTCGTCCCAAAGGTATTTGACGAGGTAAGGATACTGATACTCCTTCCTGGATATTGTTCTTGATTTACCAACTTTTGACAAAGCTTACAACTGGTTTGAATCATTTTCTCTTGTTGCTTATTTTGTGGGCTAAGTTCCCCCTGAAGGTATCCTCCGCCAATGGATTCATAATCATTGGCAACCTCATGGAGTCAAGGTAGAGGGAGTCCAAAACATGACCAAGGGTTTCTTTCTATTTCACTTTACCAATGTTGAACATTGAAAATCCATTGTTAACCATGGTCCTTGGTTTATTCACAATACCCTTGTGGTTTTCTCCCACTGGATTCAAGATTTTCAAGTCTCTGAGCAAGCCAAACTCAAAATTCCTATTTGGGTCGAATTTCTAGGCCTTGCTTTGCCTATGTGGGGATTCGTTGATCAACTTATCAAACCCTTAGGTTGCCTCATCTACCACAAGAAAAATAATTTCTACTTGGCTCGACCCCGAAACGGGTGCAGTAGAAATTGATCTCTCAAAAGACCTCAAAGATACCCTCGATATCCGTGGTTGGAGACACATGCTTTGCACATAAATTTCTATACATCAATCTACCCAACACTTGTTTTCGGTGCCAATCTACTGACCATATGATCAAGGATTGTCCTCTCATGACTCCAAGCCCACCACCGGTTTCGAAGAAAACACCGATGGACCCTAAATCTAGCACTCCCTCCTCTGATGGATGGACTAATGTCAATGCCAAAAACCTTCGCCTCGACCCGCAATAAGCACCAACCTTCTTACAAACTAGTGGTTACCTTTGCTTTTTCTCCTTTCTACTACAACCCTCCCAATCCCCGCCCACCATCTCTTCTTCAGTCATCGAGACCTCACCCCTCGGCTCCTGCTGGTCCTTTCCCAATACCTCAAGCTTTCTAGATCTCACGGTCGGTGGTTTGGCTACTCAGACAGATAGAAAGGCTGCTTTACGCCATTCTCAAAGTCCTTCCCCTCCTTCCGAGGAAGATTTTTCACAAAGACCCCACCGACAGTTCGAGCTCGGTGATTTTATTCATGGGAATGCACGGCAAGTCACTTTCTCTAACCACTTTGGAGTGTTAGCCAACCTCGAGGAGGAAAACATGCACCTTGATAGTTCTCCATGTTATTTTACTCATGGAATGTCAGGGGGCTTACTGATCTAACTCGCATATATCTTGTCAGAGACAGTTGTAAGCATTTTGCAAAGTTTCAAGTGTTGTGTTTGCAGGAAGTCAAAATCTCTAGCTTCCATCTTTCTACTGTTATGCGTACCATCTGGCCTGGTTCTCTCTACCAGATGTCAGCTCATGATAATGGTCGAGGTGGTGTTGTCACTCTTTTAAGCCCTGACCTCACCTCCAATATCATATCTTGGGGTTCTGACCCCACTCATTGGGTGGTGTGGACCCTTTTTTATTTTGATGGCCACATTCTTGGGTTGGCCAATATTTATGCTTCCAACGATGCCTCTGAACGTTCTTCTTTTTGGTGGTGGTTGGCTAATCATATTCCCTTTGCTACCTGGATTTTTTGCGGTGATTTCAACATGGTTGAATCCCCCGAAGACAAATTGGGCCAGCTTCCAATGCATTAGTGTACTGGTGAACGTGAAGCCTAGTTTTATTTGCGCAATAAACTGTCTTTTTGATCCCAACCACCGCAAGCACTCTTCTGCTGCCACTCCTTGGTTCACTTGGTCTAATTTTAGAGTTGGTGATGAAAGAGTTTATAAGTGTCTTGACAAAGATCTGCTTTTAGAGAAGCAATGGTTTTCCTTTGACTCTTCATCTGACCTCCGGTCTCTGGTAGACACTTCTTTGGTTTCGACCATAAGCCTATTTTCTTTGGGATTCGATGGAACTTTCAAGTGTCCCAAGCCTAAGTCCACCCAATTCTATTTAAATACATCCCACCTTTCTCATCCCAAAACTTTTGATTATATAAGACGTATATGGAATCTTGACCCGAGACTTGTTGTTAGGATTGGATGGATTGACTGGTGGTCTCATGCCATCACTCGTACCACTTCTTTCCTTTGGCTCTATGGGAAAAAAGTTGCTCTTTTTTGCAAGAATTCTCATGAAGCCTCTCATATTGAATATTCAAGGGCTATTCAAGAGCTTAATATGTCTCCTTTTAACACCCACTTGCAAGTGCAAGCTGCTCTCTGGGAACATAAGCTTCAAATTAAGGAGCACTATAAGGCTAGAGGAGCCCAAGTTTGAGCTTGTATGCACCGGCTTTGCATTGGTGACGAGTTACTAAGGAGTTTTCTACTTCCCTTAATTCTAATCAAACTCTCACCAAAATCAAAGCAATCAAGGAAGAAAATTAAAGGCTTACTCTCTTACCCGACATTCTATGAAGCTTTTGTGCATCACTATCATGTTATTTTTGTTACTCAACTTGTTACTCGGCTCATGATAATACTCTCCTCCAGCGCATTGAAGTTGTTACCTATAAGCTCTCTCGAAATTCAACACATCACTTGTGATAGACCTCTCAATCTTGATTATCCAAGGAAGTCTGTTATGCGAGATGGCCTCCGATAAAGCCCCGGTGTTGATGTTTTTCCTGTGAGTTTTACCAGTCTCTATGGATGACTGTTGGTTTGGATCTGCATCAGTCTATCTAGAAGCTATGTCCTCCAACACCTTGGGTGATCAAATCAACCAAGGTAACATCAAATTCATTCCCAAATCTGGGGATCCCGAGCTTATCACCAGTTGGCGGCCAATAACTCTGCTCAATGTCTCGTACAAAATTATTGCCAAATCCCTTGCTATCAGGCTCACTAATTTATTGCCCATGATCATCAGGAGCAAGAAAACCGGCTTTATCAAGAACATATATATTTTGGACAACATTATTGCAGTTTGGGAGGGCATGGAATATGCCCGTCAGACTTCTCAATTGACTCTATTTGTAAAAATTGATTTTGAAAAAGCCTATGACAAAGTTGAGTGGCCTTTCATTCTGGCCATGTTGCAGGCTATCGATTTTGGACCCAGATTCATCCGCTTTGCTAATGTGCTCTTTCAAAATTCGGGTGCCTATATTACTATCAATGGTTAGTAGTCTAAGAGATTCTCTCTTCATCGTCCATCCGGAAAGGTTTCCCTCTTGCTCCTTCTCTTTATGTCATTGTTCTTTGAAGGTCTAAGCTACTTGCTTGCTAATGCTGCCAATGTTAGTTTGGTTAAAGGTATTCAACTACCTTCCTCTCCTAAGAAATGATTAATGGTCACTTTGCGAGATGACTCTTTTCTCACTCTAGCTGAAATTGAGGCCTCATCACTAATTCCATGAAATGCCTTGATATTTTTGTCTTGCTTGGTTTTGTTATCCAATGGAAGAAAACCCAATGTTATAAACAAGCGATGGGTCCCAAACCTCCTTGGATAGAGGGATTCCAATGGCTTTGGATTGAACCTAATGTTCAATTCAAATTTTTAGGCATTCATTTTGCCTTTATGGCATCCTATTGCCGACCTTTGGAACTATGTGATTTAGCGAGTTGAGAAAAAAATCTCTTTTTGGATTACCAAGCATATGTCTCTTCTTTGGAAAATTCCAAGTCTTCTCCAAACATAAATCACCTAGGGGATGATATAACATTGGTTGGGAGGTAATTTGGACTAACCGGACAGAGCGGGGTCGCCTAAGAATGATAAAACATGAAAAAATTGGCATAGGGGTATAGTTGTTGTGCTTGGAAACTTCCAATTTCCCTATTGCACATTTGCATGACAACAACTGGCTCTAGCTTGGGGACATGACATGGACTGAGTGGAGCGAAGACATAGCATGGGATTCGAGAATCTCAACTTTAGACAATATAATTTTTTGACTTGTGCCTTATCCATTGGGCCTTACATATTCATGTACAACTTCTAGAAAGGAAGATCGAAGAAGGAAACACACACACACACATGACAGAAAGGAAACATATGACACACAATATGAAGGGAAACACGTGCAATAGAAAGGGAAACACACCTAACAATCACCTATGGTACAGGGTAGGGGACAACCCGCTTTTAATGAAGCACTTTCCGTTTCTCAAAAGTTACCCTTGAGTGGGAAACACTTGAGTGATGTTGTTCTGTGAAGCCATTGATCTGGTTCGAGAAATTAACCTCCTTTCCTTAATTGTTTATGGAAGCCAGGTGCTTCCATGATTGTACTTTTACTTTGTAGGAGTGAGTCCATGTGATATTTTTGATGCTCAAGTCCTTGCTTGGAAGTTCCACTGCCTTCATGCCCTTTGAAATCAGTTTCATCGTGACAGTTGCCTTCCATGTTTATCCATATAGTTGATTCTCCATTGAGCATCTCATCGCTGCCCCAACACTGATTTTCGTTCCAATTCCTTAAACCTTCTAAGTTACTTTCTTTCCCGGGTCTATGCTCATTGACATTTCTTCCATGAGAAACCTTAGACTTATCCTTTTCCTTTACTCCACTGTGAGGTGCTTGAGTACTTGATGGAAGGATTGGATGCGGCCTCATACTTGTCTTGTATGTCTATGGCACAAGTGAAGAGATCAAGAATCAACTCAGGGTCTTCCGCAACTTCTACTATATCCAATAGTTCTTGCACAGAGATCTGCTTCATTATTTCTTACAACTCATCTTTGTATGCCTTTGAAGAATGCAGCTCAAGGAAACTATCTAGAGGGATTACCTCATCATCTTGGGAATCATTGCACTCTAACGATCCTTCATCAAAAAGAGATTCATCTTCAGAGGCCTCAAAACTCCTTGCTTCAATTTCTTTTTCATGGAAAGAGTCTATTATCCCAAATTCGCCCCCAGAAAATTTGGTCAAAACAAGCCCCGCACATAAAGAAAATTTGAAGGGAATGATTCAGACCTGTGAGCTCACGTTCTAGAATGAAAAATAAAGGGACATGAAATATTGATCCAAGGAACACAGGGTCTAAATGAGGCTGAACAACAAAAATGAAATCAGAGGCCCAAAAGAGTAAAAAAATGACCTGCAAGGCAGAAATTCAAGAAACGGCCTGTCAGAGACGAGTCATGCTTCAAATCCAACAGACAAGTTACAGGCAAGCTCTAAAATGCAATAGCATGGTCGGGGAGAAGAAACAGTGTCAAAGAACTAGAGGCTCAAAGGAAAAAGAACGGAGAAGGTTCGAAATCTTCGAGCTCTACAAATGATTCAGAACGAGCCCCAAAATTGGCTAAGTATAGAGGAGACAGTGGAAGATGACAAGTGTCCAAACGGTGCACCTCCAAAGGATAAAACAAAAAGGTAGACTCAAATGAGTGCAGGGCTGCCATGTGGACCTGTATGGATAGACTCTTTAAATATTGCGCGCTCATGCGACCCGAAATTTCAAATGGCCATATCTTTTGACTGGAAACTCATATTTGGGTGGGAGAAGACTTTTTGGAAACATCTCGACACCCTCTACACCATGGAAACATAAAATATCATTCTTAGTAGGATTTTGTGGGTGAAAATTTAGAAAACGTCTTCCAGGCCATTAATGCAGAATCTGATTTCTTCAACTACTAGACTAGATTTAATTTGATCTGCTAGGAAGCCAGAATTGATAGATTGTAGGCATATTTGTAGGGGAATTGATTGATGGTGGTTGAAGCTTTCAAGGCAAGATTCAATGTGTATCTCGTGGTGGTTGAAGCAGGATTCGATTTTTCCCTCTTCTCTCTCTTATTCTTTCTATATATTGTAACACTTCTCATTTTGAGAAGGGGAGACATTCTGGTGTAGGGAAACTCTGTCAAATTCGTTTCCCAACTCCATTTTGAGTTGAAAACCTTCTCCTACACCTAGCAAGCATATTTGTGCCTCTAAGAAGAAATGTAATGGTCTATGCACCCATATAGAGCAATAAAATGTGTTTTTGTGGTGTTTCTTCAACCCTTTGCATTGTTTTGTTGTCTCCTTGTGCCTCTCCCTTTCAAATCTATTTTTTGTGCATGTATTTCACATTTGCAGGTGTAGGGCATTGTGTTTCATGGATTTTTGATCATGGATTAGGAATGGGTTTGTGTCACTTCTATCTGACCTTCTCATCTTCCTTTCTCCCATGTTTCATCCTCCCTCAACAAAGCATCTCACCCCTTTCCTTCTTTGGTGTATCGCCTCTTTAGTGTAGGCTTTCTTTCGCCTATCTTTCTCTGGTTCCTTGGAATGGTTAAATTAGGATAGTTTAGTTTTTTCTTGCATTAGAGTAACTTGTGGCGGGTAGTTTAGGAGCAAAACCGGCTTTCTCCTGACAACCATCTCGGGTTTGCAAGTCCCACAGCTTGAGAGATGATCCCATGTTGTGTAATCATACCGAATGCCCCACTTCACACTCGGGCTATTTAGGGGTGTTGTGATTCGCACTAACGAGTCTTCATCTTCAAATGGGAAAGAAAATATCTCCATTTCATTATTGCATCCATCAATCATTAGCTCCAGAGCGGCATCATATTTTTCATATTGATTTATCTCAATGTGGCCAACCTTCACACCGGTTAAGGCTTCCAAATCAGCTTCACGCTTGTCTTGCAGATTTGTGGCTTGTATCAGGAGCTCAAGATCTTGATTTCTTACTGCGGATCTAAGCAATTCTTGTACAGACATTTATTTCTCATTGCTCGAGGGCTCATTATAGACTGGCTTGGTCTCTTCCTGGGTGACATGATCAAGGGAGTCCTCATCTTCAAATGGGAATGCAAAAATGTCTTCATCACGGATAAGAACATAAGTTGATTTTTCTTTTTGAAAATCATCAAGAACCATCTCCTCTTCTTCATGGTTTACATCATCTAGCAATTCGGAGCTGCCCTCTTGTAACTTGAATCTCCTCACTACTTCTTCAAAATCCAAATCTCTCTAGGAAGGCATGTCTAGCCCTATCAAGATGGGAATATCCTCTTCCTCCTCGGTTTCCACAAAGTGATTCATCTTCTTGCTACCTTGATACAAGATGTTAGCTTCCGAGCTTCTAGACTTTCGTACCGTGTACCTCATTTTATTCTTGGGAAGCAATTTCTCCATGTCTCCCTTCACTGGTATGGTTGCGGATGACCAATTCATCTGAATTTTCCCTCCCAAGTCTCGGCAGAAACTTCTACTCAACAACATTTCAAATGAGGCCAGGACATCGGCTACCAAAATCATCGTTGAAATTTTCTTTTCTAGAAATTTGGTGAGAGACACTGTGCATCTTTGACCTTCCCTACAAGTGGGACCTTTTTGACTCCAAAGAGTAACAAGAGCCACCGGGTGGAACCATGGTGATTTTAAGAGCTTTAGCAACCTTCAAAGGCATCACGTTATCGAGGTACTAGAATCTATTATGTAATTTCTCAGTACATATTCTCTAACAAGCAGGGAGACATAGAAAGGTTCAACTTTATCAGTCTTTGATGCACTCAGAGAAAGCATGTTTTGTGAGGAAGGTGTAGGTGGGTTTGGTAGTACTCCTTTAGGACGATGAGCTACATCATTGGGTGTTAGACTACCATTTCTGATGTATTGGACAAACCTCTCAAATTGTTTAGGATGAGTCCTCAAATATTCAGTTTCAGTAATTTGGACTTTGGCTTTGTTCACATATTCTATGAAATCAAAAGGAGTAGATACCGACAAGGGGGTGAAGGGACTGATTTTGGAGTCTGGACAGGCTTAGGAGTAGGATTTGATGTTTGAGGAATGGAGGATATTTTGAAAGGTACACTAGGAGCTTTCAAAGTATTGGATTTTACAGAGCATATTTAGATTTAGACTTGGAAGAGACATCAAAAGACTTACTTGGGATTGCGGGAGCCTTCTTACTTGCTATAGGATCAGGCTCCAACAATGCAGACTTCATGGAGGATGGAAGTGGGGATCCTTGACTGATTATTTTGTTTTGTGGAGTCACCATAGGAGGATCATCAACCTTATTTTTCTTAGTAGCAGTGGAGGAAGAGGCTCCTTTCTCAGACTGAGAACGAGTGAATACCGCACATGAGAAACTGGGTGTATCTTCTTCATCTCCTTCATCAGCTCTAGAATACTCACAAAATCTGATTTGTGTATTGTTCTCAAACTCATCATTTTCTAGGAAATCACCACCTTCTTGTTCAAGATCTTCTTGTTTCTTGAAATCTGCAATTTACATTCATGGGTGGGGCCCCCAAGGAAAGTCTTTGGGGGTGATCCTACAATATGATTTATGTTGCTTCTTTGAGAAGAAACTCGTTCAAATAATTCCCTCTTCAAAGAGGCCATCTCATTTTCCAACTTTTGTAGTGATGGATTGGTTCTCTCATCTCCAAGATGTTGGTCCTTGCCCTTTGATGGATTCTTGATCTTTCCAGAGAGGATGAGATCATCGTCAAGTTCAATGGCCATCCTTTGTGCTTCTACAATGTTTGCTTGGTTGGGATCTTCATAGAAAAATCCTACTTCTGATGGTTGAGCATTGATGAAGAATCTCTTAACATTATTTTGAGATGGCGAATCCTCTTCAGGTATCTTGTGAAGCAACCGTTTGAAATGAGCCATGAAGTCTCTCATGGTTTCATTTTCTCCTTTCCTCATTTGAGCCAACTGCACCAAGAGGTCTTGATAGTCTTCAATTGATTTAAATATTTCCTTGAACGTAATCTTGATGTCATCCCAACTAGTGATGGATCGGGCAGGTAGGAGGTAGAACCATTCTACTGCTTTTTCTTGGAGGGAATCCATGAACAATCTCATAGAAACGTCTTCATGTTGGACACCAAGAATTCCACATGATGTCATGAAAGCAGCTATGTGTTCTTCAGGATGTTGTGTGTTGTCACCTTTGAACTTTGGAAAGTTCTTGCAGGAACCCGTTGGTAGATCGTGAAGAGGGGGTTCAAGAGAAAGCGGACCTGAATTCCTTCCCCATGGAACAATGGGTTGAGGTCTTTCTTCTTCGTCTGCCATTGTTTCTTTTGCTTCTGCTTGAGCTCTTTCTTCTATGAATTCTTCTTCTTCCGGGAGCTCAAAGATCAATGGTGGTTGAAAAATGGGAGAATTTGAAGGGGGACTATCAATAGGAGTTTGGATAGGATTGCAAGTGAACTACTCAAAATGCTAGATGGAGAGGAGGCTTGAGAGAAGAAGTATGGATTATCTCTAATTCGTTCTTGCTGATTTTTGAAGCCTCGAAATTGGAATCATCAACACCTCTCAACCTTTGATGTATCTTCTTTCGGCCACTTTTGAAAACTTCTGCAGTTGGAACATGAAAGGGCACTGTAGAATGTGAAAAGTCACATGCAGAAATCAGCAATGAATTTTTGGCAATGGACTTTCATGAACTCCTTTTTTAATTTTTTCAATATTTGATTTTTTTGAATTTTCGACCTTGCGGTCATATTTTGGGTGCAGATGCTACTAAATTTGCCCCACGGTGGGTGCTAAAAATTGTTGGCAAGAAAATTTGTCGAGTGGACAAACTTGTGGATTTCTTTCTAACGCTCTAGGAATCTAAGTCCCTCTACTTAACCGGTGCAGCTGCCATATGGTCATGCACAAGAAAATGTAGACTTATGTGGTGGTCATTCGATCGGGGATCTAACATGGGCACTCCACGGACCACTGCGGCAAAGCTTGCAATCCCTTGTTAGGGAAGACTTTGTCTGAAAGTGGGAAAGGGAGTGAGAATTGAGGTAGGAGAACTAATGTTGTAGGTAGAAAATTAGATTCCTACATACACACTAGTTAGAAACTTCAACACATGCATTTATGGGAAGAAACAACTCTGTGAATAGCAACAAGACCAAATAGAATTTGTTGATCACCAAGTATCAAGAAACCCATTAGTCAAAGAAAGATAGAAGCTCCTTCTTGTATTGATTTCTCAAATCAAAGTTGTACATAATGTGGGAATGGAAGAAATTGAGAAGTGGAGGAAAGTAGAAGAAAATTGGTTGTCTCCTTTACTTTTTCTAGGTATAATGCACTCTTGAGTTTACAAGATCAATCGCCAACCCTTTGAAATGGGAATGGCGTTACAATTTATAGAAGGAGAGGTGACTTATCGTCTTCCTCATGACCCTCCATATGCCTTATTTCCAACTTTAGACTATTCATATTCCTACCAAAATAATTAAGTCCCTTTTATAAAATCAAGGTGACTTAATTTACATTATGTTTCTAAAGTCACTTTTAAGTGACTTAAAGGCATATCAAAAAGTGCAAACCCCAACGAAGAATTAGAACATTTGAAAGTGAGAGAAAGTTGGGGGAAGAAGAGAGAGAAAGAGAGAGAGAAGAAGAAGAGGAGATGTCGCCCGATGAAGTCTCGTTGATCCTCGTTGATGGAAAGCTCCAAATGCAGTGAAACTATGAATCTTCGAACTCCTTGCACAATGTGAAACTCCTCCAAATTAGCTCACAAACGCTCGCTAAGTTGAATGAACTAAGGTGGATCTTGAATGCCTTGTGAAAAATGACTAGGATACTCCCGAACAATGATGTCCCCCTAAATGATTATCCTTGTACATCCCATTGTGCCAAAACTTCTCTTTGAGTGTAACTTACTATTTTTAGTAAGTGTGAAAAAGCAACTCCCTCGATCCTTTGTTGAGTGTTGTGACCTTGATTCCCCTTTCTCCCTGCATTCCTCACTCCTTTAGATCAAATTTCTATTTTTAACAGGTGCTCAAGGGCCCACTTACTATTTTTAGTAAGTGCCAAAAATTTCGTTCTGGTGAATTCTTAGTTGTAGTGCACCTCCAATGTCTTCATCTCCTTCACAGGTTCTTCTATTGATGACTTTCCCGAAATAGTAGTTCCTATGTAGTAGACCTACTATTTTTAAAAAGTTGGCCTTTGGGAGTCGGATTAACATGGAACGAAGTTTTTTTATATGATTTTTGCCCAATATCATCCCTCTAAAATTTTGGGCCCGCCCACTTAATAATCTAGGATATTTTAAAGTTTTAATTTTCAGACCTGGCAAAGGTGCTTCAGAGTACCGCAGCCATTAATGGACCTCAAAATTGCAGGTCTGGTTTTCTCCTCTATTTGCAAAGAAAATTATATTCTTGATGTGGGCTTTTTCTTCTAGTGCTTCACATGTGGTCTTACTTCAATCCGGCAACCGGTTTGACGGGAAATCCAACTTCTTTCTTCATTGAGTCGGAAAGGAGATTTCTTCGTTGTGGATGCTCTGTCACATGAGGGTGGAGTTTGAAGGTGTCTTTTTGATGGTCTTGGGAAAAGGAATGAACAGCAACAAATGGTTCATTGTTTCATGCACCGGCTTGCAATATTTCTTCAGATCTTCATTTTTAGGCTATGGAGATTTTCATTGTTTTCTTCCTCTTGTTTTTCGTTTCTCCTTCTCATTTTGATGAAAAATCATTTTGAGACCTACACATCATTATGGGGAATGTGTTTCAGTTCTTGGGTTGAGCAGTCTAAGCATTTGCAATGGCGAGTGATGGTAGAATGTTGCAGAGGAAGTATGGAGGAATGAAGTGCACATATAATTATTAGAAGTTAGAAGCGGGAAAAAGTGGCACTTGGAGAAAATTCAAAAGATATGCACAAGTAGGGTTTGGGCACATTTTTCCATGCTTGATGTCCCTGACCTCAGGGACATGAGGGACATCAAATTCCACGGTGGTCAAGAGGATGACATGTGGCATTTGATCCAACGACAAGGAATGAAGGAGGAAAAAGCTACTTTAAAGCACTGGGAGCTAAAAGGCGGTCACATGGGTGTCCAGAAGACTCCCTATGGGGGCTGGGCACATTTTTCAAGGTTTTATGTCCCCCACCTCAGGTGCATAAGGGACATAAAATTCCACGGTGGTCCTGGAGCTGACACGTGGCGCCCGATCCAACGGCGGGAATGAATGCTCCAAACAAGCACTGGGGGCCGAATCATGTCATGTGAGTGTCCGTAAGACTCCCTTCGGGCATTTTTCAAGGTATGATGTCCCCCACCTCAAGTTTATAAGGGACATCAAATTCCATGGTGGTCTTGGAGCTGACACGTGGCGCCCGATCCAATGGCAGGGAATGAATGTTCCAAACAAGCACCTAGGGGCTGAACTGCGGTCACGTGAGTGTCCAGAAGACTCCCTATGGGGGATGGGCACATTTTTCAAGGTCTGATGTCCCCCACCTTAGGTGCATAAGTGACATAAAATTCCATGGTGGTCCTAGAGGCGACACGTGGCGTCCGATTTGACGGTAGGGGATGAATGCTCCAAAAAAGCACCCGGGGCTGAATCACAAGTCGGGAGGTCATATGAAGGTCCCGAGGGCCCCATGTGGGTTGGGTGAATTTTTCAAGGTCTGATGTACCTGATCTCGGGATGTTGGGGACATGAAATCCCGCCAGGCTCCTGGTGCTGACACGTGTCCTCTCGAAAACTGACTAAGTCCTTAACTGCCTTTGAGAGGGTAATTTGGAATGAAGATAACTTGAACTCCCAGTGGAATTTCTTAGTGAAATTTTATATGATTATGATTTGAAATGATATTTTTAATCCAATGATGGGGGTATCATGTCTTGATTCGACCATCTGATCCTTAAAAATCATATTTTGTATCTAGGACTCCACTTGTGCCCGAGAAAAACTTCCTACCAATCATATGTGCCACGATGTTGTGAAAAATATTATCTTACCAACATGTAGGTATTGGAATCCTCTTTCCAGCGATGTTTTTTTTCACTTCTAACTCCGTCCAGAGCTCCCAGATCTTCTTCTGAAGCCTAGCAATTGTTTTAGGCCTGTGTACCGCCTAGGCTTGTGAACCTTGTTTTTAACTCAGACTACTCCAAGTCTTGCAAAACTTCCCCAAACCTTCCAAGATCATTTCCATGATGTTATAAGGTCTTCCATTCACCTCCATGTTGAATTTTTCCCTTCTGTTCCGCTCCAGGGGTTGATCCAATCCTGGGAAGGCCAACGATAGCCCTTCCCGTGACTCCCCAAAATTTGCATTTTCAATGAAGTCCTAAAATCACCTAGGGGAATGAATGGAATTTCCTAAATCACCTAGGGGGATGATATAACATTGGTTGGGAGGTAATTTGGACTAACTGGACAGAGTCGGGGTTGCCTAGGAATGATAAAACATGAAAAATTCGGCATAGGGGTATAGTTGTCATGCTTGGAAACTTCCAATTTCCTGTTGCACATTTACACGACAACACGACCCACACCTACCTTGACCTTAACATTTACATGTACCTATGTATATTATGTTGTCACGATGTAATATATCGCTCCTTATAAATATGTGTATCTCTTAAGGGTGTGTTTCCCCATTGTACATCACTTATTATGTCCATACTATGTTGTTCTATATGTTTTTGGCCCTATTTTATGGTATTAACATATGTATGTATGTTGTACAGTTTTTCTACGACCCATTCTAACACCCTACAACTCGGAATGGTTGAGTGCTGGCCGGGCGCATACCCTAGACATCGACCACCGAAAGCATTCCCGTAGTGCTTGAGGAAAAGTTGTTGTTGTTTCGGTAGTCTCATGATCACACCTATCAAAAAATTAAGTCCATACCAACCAAAGTGGACTATTAGAGGTCGTGTGACAAGGAAAGGGAATGTACACCACTTCATTAACAATAGGGGCACGGGTCAAGTGTTCAATTTTAGTGTTACAGATACTGTCGGGGATAATGTTGCTTTAACAACCTTTGGAAATATTGTAACTACTTTCTTAGAGGTTGTAAGAGGCGGGCGGAGTTTACAATATATCTAATGGTAGCTTGAAATGTGCCAACCAACAATTTAGCCAATGCGATAGCTTGTGGGAAATAATACTAAACAAAAACTCCATGCTTCAATTGTGTTCTGATGAGGAAAGCAACATACTACTTTACAACTTTGATTGTATGAGGATAATAAATATTAAGGATATAGCTATTAATACACAGATAGATGTGATTAGACTAGTAGGTGTTGTCTCTAAACTTCATCCATCCACCGAGGGGATGGAACATAAACAAAAAAATGCACCATATCCATATGTGACACTTCTGAGCATTCTATCGACGTTACTTTATGGGAATATTTTCTGAAACTGAAGGCAACTTATTGAATGACCTCCATCGCGTAGGCACAGTTGAGGGGGTAGTTTTAGCTCTAAAACGAGTTAAGGTAACCTCGTTTAATGGTAGGTCACTTTCAACCAGGTTGAAATCCCAATGTTTCATCAATCCGATATTGTCAGAAGTTGAGGAGTTGCGCATCCGTCCGCCTCAAACTCCAAAAGCATGTTCCGGTGGCCTTGAATAACGCCGAACTATAAGTCGTGGATATTATTAGTATTCACGATCTAGTGCGATTGCAGATAACAGCTAAGATTTTGTTGCATGCTATTATTATTCATGTTAATATGAGTAATTTTTGTTATGCATCGTGCACTAATGTGGTCAGCAGTAAACAGCTTTAGCAAAAAGGCAAAGCAATGATAAAAATGCATGGCATTGTCCTAAGTGTAACATAGACTTCCCACAATGTGAGTACAGATATGCGCTCAATGTATTGCTAGAAGATACCACGGGTACACTATGGGCAACTACATTCGAGGATGTCGGTACGAGTATAACGGGTGTATCTGTGCAGGCCTTGTACCACATGGACCAAACATCTAAGCAGCTTCCCTACAAAGGCTTGAACAGTCTTGTTCTCGTATGTATGATTTCATTTTGTTGGCTAAAAAGGAATTATACAATGGAAATGAACAACTCAAGTGTACTATTATACATGCTACTCAAAAAGGGGACTCACCCACACATGATGTTGTTGTCGATGCTTTGTTAAATGTCACCCCCTTGACCGGCTGACTTATCCACATGTAAATCTGTTAAATAAATGCACGTACACTTAGTTCTAGTATGTGCCACTAGAATGCGACACATACGAGAAGGGTGCACATCTACAACATCCTTCTCGTTGGTATTACATAGACATTGTAATTCAATGTACTATTTTGTACCATACAAAATAATCTATACACTCCTTATAACTAGGTTTTCTTGTCATAAGGAAAGAATTGTATTCATTCTTGCCAAATAAAATTAGAATACACCATCTTTATATTCAAGGGAGATTAAATCACATGAACCACATTTTCATTCTATAAAAGAAAGGGCAAATTACCATCGAATACACATGGTAAAGATTTTGTTTTGGAAAAACAGAAATAAAGTCATCCGAACCATGTCATCATAAAATTGGCCCTCTACTATTGAGGTTGCTTTGTTTGGGTTAGTAATAATCTATCAATATATCATAGCCTGCTCATTGTTAGGTCTGTGGTCAAAACAAATATACGATTTCCCCACCCGCAAAATGCCAAACTGTTGTTTCTCATGCCTCCATTAATACATGTAATAAAGTAAAGATTACTATCGGATAAAATGTATATCGCGCCACAGTTAGTATTGACGTTCAACTACAGAACTACACTGAATACTGAGGAGTAATAGTAGATGATATTAATAAAAACAGGTAATACAAGATGACTTTTCATCCCCTGGCACACCTCAGCTGCTATATATACGCATGTCATATTTACAGATCCAAAAACAAATTGGTGCAAATTGTGTGACGTACGAAATAAACAGACCGTGGTCTGATATTGCAATACGTAGGTAGTGCCCAAATAAGTGTTTTCCACTTCCTAAAATGTAACGTGCTTCTTACCCACTACTTGCGGTTTTTTACAACATAGTTCCGAGCGAGTTTTATTATCCGATGTATATATATAAATCATCTTATTAAAAGAATAAATCTAATTTTCCACTTAATATTGATTATGTTTTGTAAATTTGTAAATAGAGTTTTCATAACTCAATATAGACTATACTTTCCATTTGGTATCGTAGGGCCCTAAGTTGATCCCCCACATCGTTGGTTGCTTCATGGCGAGAACTGTTGCGTGTATTGTTATTGCATTTAGTAAGTTGGTACCTATCTAAATCGACATCGGTTTGTTTTGACTTGCTATTAATTACAATTAGTAGACAAGATTGCTAATTTTAAATTATGATATTTTGTATGTGTAACTTATTAGGAAACTATTTTCTAGCTTGCAACCAAGTTAGGGTGCTACATTGCACTAGTATTGTATTGTTCTGTGGACATTTTTTTGTTAAACCTTGTATTTCATCTGTGTTTTGTACATTTTGGAGTTCTCGTAACTCAATACAAGGATTTCTTTAATTTGTTATCAAAACGGGCTAAGGTATCTTGCACCATAAACCTATTGCTCAAGGCGGAGCCATACTATGTGTATTTTTATTTTATCTGCAAAGCTCTTGCCTATCTAAATCCACATCGGTTTGTGTTTACACAAGGAGAATTATGAGAAAATTGTGCCAAACTCTTTGTTATACCAATACATCAAAAATGTATTCTCCCCAATTTTGTACGCCTAGTCAATGGAGACATCGGTAGCAACAGTAGCTACGCTTTGTAAACAAAAAAATTACCTTGTGGACGCAATATCGCGTGAACGCGACATCCAACATATGATATACGAAGACACAAGAATACATGAGAATCTTGAGGCAAGATACGACAGAGATACTGAACCTGAAATGACTCCACCAAAAAAATGTCATCGATTGACTACACGCCAATATATAAATCACCTCAAATCCGAATGTGATAAGGTAGCAATAATCATTGGTGGAAGGTTGAAGGCAATGAAGAATCAAGAACAAACAAATGTTGGTTTGGTGACATGTGTGTATACTTTCTTTTGCTTTCAACATAGTGTGTTGATTTCACCCTCCTACGTGGGTTCTCAGTAATTACAAGTATTTCTACTAGTTTTGGGAGAAATAATATGCAACATTACGGATTTTAATATGCGGCCTCTCAACGAGGACCCTAATAAGCACTAATAAATGTACCGGACCACCCTAATATTATGCTTATCGGACCCATAAGCAAACCATGTATAGTTTTGATCATTAGTAACCCCCTAAAATAACAATTACCGACATGGATTGTCATGTGCTTACATGGATTTGTTGATGTATATTTGCCTTGTGTTGTTTTTAATGACCTTCTATAATGTTTACTTCATTATATTCTTATGCCATATGACTTGTCCAAGTTCTATGGTATTATGTAATAACAATTTACTTGACCTTACAAGCCCCGTTTTATTTAGAAACCTTCAAATATTGTGCTTAAATTCAAAAACATCTTCCTTAATGCGACAAACCCTACCCCATGTCCCCGCCCCATTTCCATACAAATATGAGCCACATCATACACCACAGTCTCATTATCCATTTTTGTAGTTGTTTAACAACTACAAGAACTAAGACATACCAACCAAAGAAATTAACATTATAGCAATTGTTACCTTCGACTTTGGATTGTCTCCATCACCTATCCACGTGTAAATCTGCTTAAAACATGCACATATACTTTTCCATAACAGCTATCATTGGAATGCGACACATACGAGAAGGGTGTATATGTAAAGCACTCTCTTGTTACTATGGCATTCCCCTTGTAATTTAATGTACTATTATGTATGATACAAAATAAGCTATACACACCTCTTAGCTTGGTTTTCTTGTAATGGGGAAAGAAATAAATGCATTCTTGACAAATAAAAGCATAATACACCATAGCTCTATTCAACATAAAGTAAATCAAACGGATATATGTTTTTAGAGACATAGAAAACCTGGTTTGGTAGAACTACAATAGCCGGCTATAGATAATATTTTTACTCAATCTTCAAAAAAATACTTTGAAAATAATATTGTTATGTTTCTTTGAACAAAACTTAATAGGAAAAAGTTCAAATTCAATGGGAGATACATTCAAGATGACTGGTTTTAGGAATTTTTCCCGTGTTATAAATTTTACATACAACCAATTTTTGGCAACCTCTATTTCTCAAGTATCTCTGTTTATCTGCTCCCATATTTTCTCACCACTTGTTGCTTGCATCCCTAATCCTATATTTGTCCGCCACTCTTCACCACATTCTTTTGGAGTGTGCAACTTTTAATATGTACGTCTTATGTATGCTACCTTTCATAAAAACATTCTTCAAGATTACTGAGTAAAGTGAAAAATAGTCACAAAGAATTCGGAAAGAATCAATATTAAACATTTGTAAAGCTTAATAAGAGAATAAAATACCCGCAAACTTCAACAAAAGTAGCTTTAATAATGATGCATATCAAAAACTCATGAAAAGGTCGACTAAATTTATCATATTTATACTACCGTCTTGAAGTTTGTATTACAATAGACAACACATAATGTCTTTTCCCCGCCACATAATGTGAAAATGTACCCACCAAAGAATTTACAAGTCTCCTAAAAAAACTTTCCAATAAAAGATTACCATAATAGGTATATAAATTAATCATATTTAACTAAGGTCTTAATATAGACGTCATAAGTAACGTGGATACATATATTTCATAGAATACTTTAAAGAAAACATTTTACAATTAAATTTGGCTACTAGAAAAGTTCGCCGCCTTGTACACCTATGGAATCGAGTTGCTTTCAATTGATATTGATTATGTTTTGTAACTTTGTATATACGGTCTTCATAACTAGGGAAAGCTAACATCAAATGCACACAGCTTACATTTTCCCAAAAAATCCAACCTATAAAAATTCAAATCCCGCCTTAGATCTGAGTTTTAGTGGGCCTAAAATTGATATATGACCCATTCTCTTCTAAAAAAACTCAAGCCTGGCACAAATAACAGTTCGTTATGCAATACATAAAACATTGACCAATATATCTCTGTACAAAAAAAATGTAAATAATTGTTAGTTAGTTACCGTACAGTTTTATAATTATATGTATATATATAAATCATCTTATTTAAAAAAAAACTAATACAAATTTATAAGTGTATGCAATGAGCAAAGACTCGACCACGACCCATGCGGCCTTGTGTAGACCTACAACAAACCATACTACCACGTGCATTATTGTACTCAATTCCCGCAACACTTATGTCAAACCTAATCACCAAGTGGTACATAGTATTTTTTTAGTAAGTGTATGTGCCACTTTTTTAAAAACCGAGCTTTAGCCCTCCCTTAATATGCTTTGAGATATAATTATGCAAAAGCTCAAACAACAAAAAAAATGTTTGGTTGTTATGAGGTAAAAGCGCATTATAAGTAAGATATCATAATTGATTGTTTCGTTCACATGCCTCACATCAATGTGCATTGTCATTATAATAGACATGACATGAAATTTTTTGGGAAATGGATTGAAACCTTAATTAGGTGCATAAATGTTTCCAAACAAAACATGTATTAGTGCATTGAAAAACACAACGGATTTTCAACCTCCACACACAATATTTTGGTCCCTTTATACCTAGAGTTGGCCACTATATTAAACCTTTACTACATGGCAAATGGTCAATTACAGAAGGTTCACATAAACTATTTTAACAATATACAAGTTCCATTTTAATATCCCCTCAAAAAGTAGCCCGCGTATCTTCATTTTTCTTTAGTAGAATATGCATTGATTTGTAATAAAACATTGTATACTTTTGAAAACAACAAAACATGTGCCTTACAAATTGTTATGTTTTTTTAAATACACACATGTTATACAACCTTGCTAGAATGAGTTGTTCTAATTTCTACACTTTTTTGAAGGCTCGGTAATACCTTGTTCGAGTTAATGATGACAACCGCAACCGTGGTTTTTGCAAAACTTACCTCTCGAAGAGAGTAAGGACCATCACAATGCAATCCGTAGATAGGACTACAGAGAGAACAAAGACAAACTTAACAAACCTCATCGAAGCTCATACTAGGCCCATAAAAGACCCAAGAGCATACTATGGGAGCCCGAATGAGAGCGCGAGCAGAAAGCAACCCCTTTGAAAACTCTGCATTGCAAGGTACTTCTAATACACATACAAGATTTTGTGCTAAAATAGATGCTTTAGGGGATATGTATGTCTGCTTTATATGCCATGAATCCTACCCAAGCATGAAATTTAAGGTTCGTGATGGGAACAACACATGTCTTAGGTGCAATAATGAGCATGTTGGTAACCATTTTTTCCATGTGGAACAATATGGATCTGGGGCCATGGCCTGAAGTCTTGTCTAGGCTAACGCAAGTTGAAGAAATGTTAATTGCAAGAATCAGCCCAATAATACAGGTAACACATGCCCGTGGTGGCCAATATAAATATAGTGGCCACACCATCATCTTTCCACATGACATTTCATCTATATTAAAATATTTGCCCCATCATATTGAAGACCTAAACATTCTAGTATTGAAAAGGAAAGGGGTTGCAAACAAAATGTATGAGTGCTTTGTAAATAGAGCTCGAGTCAGTGCTGCATTGTACTACAAAATATCCCATGACCCTTACTATAAAGATGTCGAGTTGATGAGGCCGCACTCTCCCTACTGCCTGAGCTGGACATAGATATCGCTAGCCACTTACACAAACTCCCACTATTGCCATGTTCTATAGTTGTTATTGTGGCCGTAGCTATATCCAATGCAGCTGAAGACCCAAAAAGAGAAATTGTGCCCGGGTCATCATTTGTACCTGCTCTCCCTAATGTATGAATAGAGGTTGAAGAAATACAACATTATTTGCATCAGAAAACAACTAACTCAACTCCTTCTATTAATTGGCCTACTATTAGCCCAACGCCAATCAATGAGTATACTGAAGAAGGCTTGCTCTCTATGGCATTTCCTACTCTATTTCCAACAAGCATAGCAATGTTTAAGAAGGCTCGACAATGTGTTGTAGCTATGCACGAATATGTGCTACACTTAATGCGGTACCATGATAATAGGTTTGGTAGTCACCCACGGTTCCGATATTTTTACTAAACTTCATGATGCGAAACCGCACTCATGTAACCTCAACTGTATTTTCCAAGAAAGACATCGATGATGACCTACCAAACATAGTAGGTGAACTCCACCAATACTTAAAATACCATCCAGATGAGAAAATAGTTACACAACTCATGTGGTTTGGTGCCGCTTACGTGTTACAAGAGCCTAATGGTCTAAATGTAGGGTCAAACTAATGCAGACATGATCTTACAATCAGTGCAACGACTCTTTTCTTTACTCTAAGTATCGCAGACACCAAATGGCCAGACCTCCACAGGGTTATGCTTGGTATGCCTCCTCTAACAGCAGCAACAAGTGCACTCCTGGAGAGTTAACAACATTATTACATACCCACATCTTGTTGCTACATATATGGAACGAAAGTTCACGTACTTCACTGAGGAAGTCTGGAAAAACTTTCCAATTATTTATACAAGTAACATCTCTTAGAACTTAACTTTATTTATTGCATTATTGTGCCCAATTAGCACATTAAACCTCGATGCATGTTCTTCATGCAGATATGAATGGCAACACATAGGCTCACCACATATACATGGCTTCCTATGGTTAGAAAATGCACCAGACATGGCCGCATTAGACTAGACCAACCCCATCTAGGTACAGGCCACAAAGGCATTCTTTGACACCTACGTCATGGCATGGAACCCAAAGATAGGGCCACAAGGTGTACCCAGAATGCACTACGACCCTTTCGATGACCCCTATTTATTAGACACCGCAACTATTCAGTCAACCTGTGCTAAAGCTGATTACAAGTGACCTTCTCAATCGAGTTCAAAGGCATATTAAATGCTCAAAAACTACATGCCTATAGAAAATAGGCCCCCATCTACAACATGTCAGTACAAAGCACCATGGCCCCTACAAGCCATTTCCAGCTTACTTGCAACAAAAAAGGACAACCTACATACACACCAACGCGTAATGATGATAGAGTCAACATTCATAACGTCGATATGTTGTGCATTTGGACCGCCGCCCCGAGCAAGGCGGCGGTTATAGGACCGCCACCTGCTTCGTGGCGGCGGTCATGAGACCGCCATCCGCGGCAGGTGGCGGTTTCACATCGAAGAGCAAAAGTCCAAGAAAAGAGGGGAAAAGGGAAAAACAAAGCACGCGAGGGCTAAGCGGGGCATGTGGGGACGTTAACGCACACTGGAGATCTTTTCCGATCCCAAACACCTTGCGAGGAGACTGTATCATCATTGGGGCACTGTTGCGTTGTTTCGGCAAAGAGAGTACCTTATAATTTTGGGTACGTACATATTGCCCCTCGGAGAAGTGTTTTAGCCATGAAGAGGCATAAAATGGTGGGTCCGAGTATGGCGGTCTTGAAATGGGAAGTTAGAAGTTATACCGATACGTCCGTGTGTTTAAATGATGCCATCCAAAATTTCTCGCTACCGCAAAACGAAAAGAGAACTCAAGTGCGTATAAACACAATAGTTTGGAAAATAAACGCTAAAATAATAGGAAATGAGAACGTACCATTTGTGCGGGGATAAGAACTTACCTCCATCGGCGCTCCAAACCTATGGAAAAGGGCATTTAAAATGAATTAGGGTGCTATATATATATGAAAGTGGGCCATTTTCATATTGATTTGTGCGAGTTGATTTGATTGATTCTAAGCTCTGGAACCCACGGTGACGGTTTCTTGCGTGAGTAGAGTCAAAACATCCATGACAGATAGTGATCATGCCTCCGCGAGCGGAACATCGACCTGCGAGATCACAGGTTAGTTTTCTTCAATTTATCCTTTTTACCCCCTTAATTTTGAAATGCTAAAATCTTTGTCATGGGGGGGTAATTTTTGAAAATGTTAGGTTCAAAAGGTCCATCTAGGGGGGCGCCTACTGGGTAGGCTTTGTTTTTAGTTAAAATGGTCTTGTTTTGCATTTTTAGGCTTTTTAGGTTTAAAACCCACGTGGGTTTTCAGGCCACGACCGCCGCCCCGCCTGTGGTGGCGGTTACGATCGCCGCCCTTAAGGTGGCGGTTACGAAACCGCCTCCCTGCTCAGGGCGGCGGTTTTGCATAGAATGCCAAAAGAACATCTGTTTGAGATTGTTTTTGCATTTTTAGCATTTCTACGTGTTTTCATGATTTTTCCAGTATTATTCGGATGCTAACTTGCTCTGTTTTGTATGTTTTTGGGTGTATGCAGGCGAGAGAGGAGTATATTCAGTAAAGCCGAGAGAGGGAGTGTGACCGGCTCCCAACAAGAGTTAAACGCCTCTCACAGGACGAGGAGGATACTCTTCAAAGGGCTTCAGTAGATCACGTATATCGCGCATGCTTCACGTTGCTCCATCCAGTCACATTCTTTGTGACTTGTTCTCATATTGGGATGCTGATCGGAACACCTTCCGATTACCAGGGGTCCGCGGTGAGTGGACCATTACTTTGGAGGATGTTTATCGCATTCTGGGGGTCCCGATTATTGGGAGATGTCTCACCCTTGAGACAACAGGTTCGCGGGCCTAGATAGCACAGTGGGCTTCCTATATGGGAGATGCAGTCATCTCCACGGGGTCGAAGAAGGGGGTTAGAGTTCGATCCATTCCTAGTTTGCCCATCCCCTTGCTTCGCCAGGCTATCATGGGGATCCTTGCCTCGAGACTGATCGGGGACAAGGGAGGAGACACATTGTTATATTGCTGGTCCCCTATCATTGCACAGATAGAGGGACATGGCCGGATATATGCCTGGGGAGCAGACATACTTGGGACCACCTACCATGATTTATACAGGGTAGTCCATTTACAGGGGCAGTCCTTGAGCCACCCGACCCTAGGTCATGAGTTGGGTCTATGAGCACTTCATCCCCTATGGCAGAGGTGTAGAGGTGGCAGATCCCAGAGCTATGAGGGCAGCTAGATGGACAGATATGTCGGTGCTCCAAGCACCTCATCGCCTGGGCTTGCTTCTTCTCGACCACCGCCGACATGGAGGCCTCACCGTATCGGACTATGGCGGTATATGGGGCGAGGAGGCTCTTACTTTGATCTCCTGCTCCACCACAAGGCAGCTTATTGATAGAGTGGGGTGAGTGGAGATACACCCCTTTGGCCGAGTTCCTCAGCAGTTTGGCCTACCTTACATGGGTATGCTTTACCGGTAGTGCCATATACGAGATCGGTCCGAGAGGCCAGGGGGCCCAGAGGCCGGGGTTGGGCAGGGGTTACTCTTGCGTTCCTATCATGCCAGAGGGTAGTACGTGCTAGAGGGAGAGCTAGTGCGCCTCAGGCACCCTTGCTTCGATTACATGCGGGTCCCGCCCACGCAGCGATGACCCTATTGACATAGACTCTGAGTCCGAGGAGTTTACAGGGGGAGAGACAGAGGAGGACAGCGATCCTGAGTGGCATGACACTCAGGATATTATGCAGTAGCGAGGGCCGAGCAGAGTGCAGAGAGAGTGACTCTGGTTTCAGAGGAGCCACTCTCCCAGGGCCATGGTGGGGAGGATGAGTCCATTGCAGGGCACTACGTTGCTCCAGTCACAGGAGTAGCCCCTCAGTCGGCAACATCCGTGGCAGGTGCTGATCCTATAGATCCATCCTGGAGGCCTGGTGATCCGAGTAAGTTACCCTCTCTCCTTTTAATGTTTGTTTTTAGTTAGGATCTCCTTAGTTGCTATCTCTCCTTTTGTTTTATCTTGTATTTCTAATCTCTTGTTTGGTTTCTAATTTGTTTTCTCCTTTGTTTGCAGAGACCACCGATGAGTGGCGGGACTTGATTCGCAGGGTATGCACCGATACCCTGATGATCCCCATGGAGAGGACCCGTCCGAGTTGTCTGTGGATGTTGGGGAGCCCTCGGCAGCTGGTAGACACACTGACGTCTTTGCCCTAGTCTGGCATGTGGCTAGGATGGTATCGACTCTTCACACGGAGCTAGCAGGGTATAGGACGGCCGAGCGCTTGATGAGGAGCCATTCTCGTGGCGAGACTGCGGCTGCCCCTTGGGATCCTGAGCCCTCCGTGCACTCAGAGTGTCGGCGTATCTCGGAGTCCTAGGCGTGGGCGTGCGCCTTCGAGGGGATCTCGTAGGGATTGAGAAGCCACTTGGCTCTCTAGATTTTGTATGATATATTATTTTGTATATCCCGGCTCTTTGAGCATTTTGACCATGCTTAGTGCATGATGGCATTGATGAAAAACTTTGATCATTTATATATATATATATATATATATATATATATATATTCGTTTTGGATCAAACCCTTGGCATTCATGGCTTTGTTTCCTTTCTAGTTTCCTCATGTAAATTATGATGTTTATACTTGTATGCTCTTTAAAATGTATGCAATGGAGAACAAATGATGCAAGTGTTTCACTTTCTTTTGTATTTCATGATGTTGATATATGATAATGTAGATATAATGTGATTTTGAATCTTAGTTTCTGTAAGCAATTTTGGATACTTCATATTTGTTTTGGCAAAGTGATGAAGATAAACTGATATGATGAGCAGATAGACTTGCCCCTCTCCTAACTCCACGCAACTAGTAAGATGCGAGGGCTCATCACCGAGAGTTGGGAAGGGCGCAAGTTATGAAATGTGTTGAAATGATAGTGATGAAAGATAGACAAAGCTTTGGCGGAACCAAATTAGGATGCTACAAGCTTACTCCACTCGAGTGACTTCATAGTTTTGGGATGCAACTTGCTTTGCGGTTTATCTAGACTTAGATCCATAGATGGCCACATAGTAGACAAAATCTGGGTTATTAGGCTTTTAACTCTTTTGGAATTTTGAACATCTGATTCATTTGTTTTTGACTCAAAGCCTTCAAGATTTTGAATTGTTTGTATATGACCTTTTACATTTGTTTGTCAAGAGGACCCCCTACACTTTTCCCCATGCTAGTAGTAAGAAGCATGGGTTTATCACCGTGGGCAAAGCATAGGCGAGTAAGGGAATTTCCATCCTTTCCCAACCCTACGTCACTAGTAAGAGACGCAAGCTCATCACTAAAGGTTGGTGGGGCAAGGAAATGTGTAAAATTAAAATTTTCTATTTGATCAATATTTGACTTGTTTACTTGAGCAAAATGTCAGTATGTGCTTACTTCCAAAGAGATATATATGGGATAGATGTGACACCATGAAGCTTCTAGAATAGACCATAGGCAAGACACTTATCCTAAGAAGAAACCAAAAGTGAGAATAAACCTGCAGATCTTGGCATGGTTACTGTTAAGACTTTGTCATATCTAGCTTTATTTGATAAAATGATTCCGAGATAGTTTGATGATATCATGGAAATGGAGAAGTATGATTAGAGTGTTTATGCCAACAACATCATGAGTTTGTAATGAATTGCTTTGAGAATAAATTCCTTGATCACAATTTGTGTACGAAACAAGCGGACAAAATGATCTTAATCTATATGAAGATGCAATGTAAATGTAATTATAAATAGTGCTAGTTGCTTACGCGTAGAACCACTTGAGGTGTAGGGAATTGACTGTTTCGCCAAATTCCTCACCTTCCAGATACATAAGAGGTATGCACCATTTCCATAATCCTTCATGACTCGGTATGGGCCCAACCATTTGGGCCGGAACTTCCTTCCTTTGTCGGTCTTCTTGTCGATCCGGTTGTCTAGCCTTAAAACTAGATCACCTTCATATATCTCGCGTTCATAGACTTTCTTGTTATACTTCCGGCACATCCAAATAAGATAGGCTCTGTGCACTGCTCAAAGATCTAACCTAGCTTCATCTAGGCTTTCTAGTTGGGAGAGACGTGCTTCTCTGTAAGCGTCTTCATCCAGAATCCCTTGTAATGAAATACGGAGACTGGGTATTTCAACCTCAAGTGGGAGAACTGCCTCTGCCCCAAATACTAGTGAGAAAGGAGTTGCTCCCATTGGTGTTCTTATTGAGGTTCGGTGGGCCCATAAGGCCGGATATAACTTCAAGTGCCAATCTCGTTTGTTTTCTTTCACCGTTTTAAGGAGAATGGCTTTTAGTGTTTTATTTGTCACTTCAGCCTGTCCGTTGGCTTGAGGGTAATACAAGGAAGCCGTATGATGGCTTATTTTAAATTTATTGCACAATTCGTGAACTTCGTCATTCTTAAAAGAAGTTCCATTATCTGAGATAATGATTTGCGGGATACCATACCTACAAATGATTTGGTTCAAAATGAACTTGGTGATTACAGAACCCGGTACAATAGTAAGAGGCATAGCCTCTACCCACTTGGTAAAATATTCGGTGGCCGTGATTATAAAATTATGGCCATCTGTAGATGAGGGAGAGAATTTCCCTATTAAATCTAGGCCCCACGTAGAAAAGGGCTATGGAGTCGCGATTGGTTGTAGAGCTTGTGTCGGCATGTGGATCTCATGGGAGGACTCTTGGCACTTATGACACCTGCGTACAAACTCTACTACGTCGCGTTCTAGAGTGGGCCAGAAATAGCCCATTCGATGTATTTTACGAGTGGTGGCATGGCCACCGAAGTGGGCTCCACACATTCCACTATGAGATTCATGGAGAATCTTCTTAGATTCTTCTGTGTCGACACATCTTAGAAGCTTTCCATCGAATGCTTTCCGATAGAGCACTTGCTCTATAACGACATATTTTTCTATGATAATGCGTCACCGCCTTCTGTGTTGCGATGTAGCCCCTTCTGGATACGTATGGTCCATGATATAATTAATAATGTCGGTATACCAGGGACACTCAGAGATAGGAGGTCTGGTGTCAATGTAGTATACGCACTCATCTGGAAAATCCAGATCTACTAGATCGCCTCCGTCTAATGGGTTATCAGCTAACCAATCCGCAATGATTTGTCCTTTAACTGACTTCTGATTTACAAATGTTAATTCGAATTCTCCCATTAAGGTTATAAAACTTCCAACCTTTTTAGACAAGGACCCTTGCATGAGAAAAGTTCGTAAATGGTCTGTTTTTACCATGACCTTTGTTTCTTGATTTAGCATATAATGTCTTTAGCGTTTGGTTGCAAATGACTATGGCGAGGCATTCTTGTTCTCGCTTGTGTATAATGTGTTTCATAGTCAAGCAACGTCAAATAATGAAATAAATCGCGTGCTTTCTCTTGTCATCGTCCTCTTGGGCCAACATACAGGCTAAGCGAGACATCGGTAGCTCGCAAGTATAAAATTAACGGGCGGTCTAGCTTAGGTGGTATTAGCGTAGGTGGTGATAACAGAAACGCTTAATCGCGCAAAAGCTTCATTGCAGATTTGGTCCAATCAATACTATAATCTTTCTTGAGCGATTGTTGATTGGATGGATGACGGCTTAAGTCCTGGATGAATCTCCATATCGCACTCAAGTTTTTCGAGAAATGACCTGATTCCATATTCATTCGAAGGTGGGACCATTTCGAGGACAACTTGAATTTTGGTCAATCAACATCTATCCCTCGTGACGATATGATGTAACCTAGAGCTTCCTCTGTTACACCAAAGACGCATTTTTCCGACTTAGCGTGACTCGTATTTTATCGACGTGAAAGAATGATGTGGAGTACTTCTCGATGGTCACAACGCTTCTTGGCCTTAGCCAACAAGTCATCTACGTAGGATTCCACGATTTTATGAATTAGATCGTGAAATATATATGTCATAGCTCATTTGGTATGTAGCACCAGCGTTTGAGACCAAATGGCATAACAAAGATAAGTTCCCCAAGGAGTTATAAACGTGGTTTTAGCTTGATCTTGTTCAGATATTCTGATTTGATTGTATCCCGAGAATCCATCCATGAGAGACAAAAGTTCAAATCCAGTTGTTGCATCAACAATGACGTCAATGGATGGTAATGGGAAGTCGTCTTTAGGACATGCTTTGTTAATGTCTCGGAAGTCTATGCAGATGCGTATCTTTCCATTTTTTTTGAGAACGGAACGATATTAGATACCCATTGAGAGTAATCAACTGGTTTGATGAATCCTACTTGGAGAAGTTTTATTACTTCCTCTTTCACCATGAGAGCTACCTTAGGTTTCATCGGTCTCGACTTTTGTTTGACCGGATTTGCATCAGATTTAGTGATGAGGTTGTGCACCACAATGTGGGGTGCAACTCCTGTCATTTCCTTATAATTGAACGCAAAATCCTTCTGATGTTCTTTGAGGATCCGAGTGTGTATTTCTACTTCTAATGGAGTTAACGAGGATCCTAACTTCAATATCCTTGGTTCATCTTCCGTTCCGATGTTAACATCAATTGTTTCTTCGATTAAAGAGGCATTACCTTCTTCAAACTTAGGTGGGGCTGGAGGTAAATCCAAATCGTCCCCATTTTCTACTATGTATACGCTAGGTTCCATTTGTGAGGGAAGCTCCATCATGGGATTTCCGAAGTAGGAAGACGAATGTGGGATTAAGGACAAATCTATCATATGATAGGAGAGATGTAATGCCGCATAGGTGTTTAAGTAATTTAGAGTGGCCATATCACTATCAATGTGGTCTAGGATAGTAGATTTGTTTTCATTTCCGTTTAAAAGAGAATTTTTCATTGTTTTTATCAATGGTTTATCACGAAGGGATACCATGAAACGGGTATCCTCTAACTTACTGTTTGGAGTAAAACGTGATGCTGAAGTTGCTATTGAATCAGCGAGAAGATTTTTCTCTCGCGGGATTGCTTCAATTGATATGAAGTCAAACTCCTTGCTTAAATTCAATACAGCTGTTTTGTAAAGCTGTAAGTGCTCGGCTTTGGTTTCAAATATCTCGACTGACTTGGTTGCTACCAATTGTGAGTCTCCTAAGACTTTGATGTTATCAACACCGATTCTCTTAGCTAAGATGAGGCCAAGGAGGAGGGCTTCGTACTCAGCGCCGTTGTTTGTGCATTCAAATTTTAGTTTAAAGGAAAATGGTAGGACTTTCCCTCGGGAGAAGTAAGGATTATACCTGCCCCAGCTCCATAACGACATCTAGCCCCATAAAAATAGAGATCCAATGTTTAGCTGGGAGTATAGATGTTGGGATATTTGTTGTGTTAACATCTTCTACCTCTACCATGCAGAGATCTACTGCTGGGAGAGAACCGACACCCAGGGAATATCCCACGCCTACAGAATCAAATGGTAAGAACATTGGTAGATCTTGTTCTATCAATTCAATGATTTTTGCAGTAGTTCCTAATGATACTGTTTCTACAATGTTAGCCTCATCTTTGGGGTCAGTTTTTCCTTGCTAGGCCCATAGCTTTAATATTTGTCGTAGGTACCAACTTTTCTTCTAGTTTTGCATCGGTAGGTTTATTAAGTTGGTTTGTTGGGAGTTCAAACTCCGAGTGCACGCCTAGTCTTTTCTTTAAGTCAACTAGGTGTACATCGAATGGTTTTGGATCACCTTTGGCTATAAATATCTTTCCTAAGTGTAAAAACCTTACTTCTTGAAATAGCGTAGAAGGGATTGCCTTCATACGGTGTATCCATGGTCGGCCGAGGATCATATTATAGTTAGTTTCCCGATCTATAATATAAAACTCAGTCAAGATGGTTTTGGGTCCTAAGGTGACCGGTAATATTATAGTTCCAACCGAGGTGGCTTTAAGGCTATCATAGCCCCTTAGTGTGTTTCGAGTTGTGGAACAATTGGTTTCTCCATACCCTAGCTTTTGAAGGAAAGAGAAGGGGACTATGTTAACCGCTGCCCCATCGTCTATCATTGCACGCTTTACATAGTTGTTATAAACCCATACTTGCAAATGTAAGGTTGGATCACCTCGGCGTGCGATCTCAGCATCTGTCGGCATTTTGTTTATCTCAAATATGAATTCGACATCCCTATCCACCTGCCCCAAGGATGAACATCAAAGTCTATATGATTTACCTGTGTTTTAGGAGGTGGAGTGATGTTAATTAAATGACCTAAACCTAATGCTTCTAAAAGAGCATCCTCACATGGGCGGAGAGTTCTTTAGTAAGTCTAAAAATGAAATGTGCGAGAAGGTTTTTGTTAGGTCATTAATTAAATCATAGGCACCCACAGGCTTTGCTACTATTTGTTGGAAGTTATCTGTCCCTGGTGGCTTGGACTTGGCTAAGAGAAATACTCTCGCGTCCTTGTTACAGCTTCGATGGGTAGTTCGGCATCTAACTCTACTAAACCAACTATCTTAGGTCGTGGCTGACTTCCTAGTTGTGGCGCAACTAATGGATTTAGCGAAGTTGAAGCTTCATGATCATTGTTTCCTGTCATTACGCTCTTGTTCGTCCCAGTTAGACTTAGCCTGTTGTTATCGTGATTTGGGAGCGGATCATTAAAGATCTTCAGGGGTGCGTTTTGAGGGGAAACTGCCCCTGAAAAATTATTTGATGCTGGTGACGTAGGATCTGCCAAGAACATATCCATGAAAAGTTGTCTTTGTTCATTTGGCAAGTGTTGCATGAATTTATTATAGTCACGGCACGTTCTAGTGTCATGGCCCTGAATTTTGTGGAAACCACAATACGAATTAGGATTGTAATTCCTAGTTTGTTGGTTTGGTGCGTATTGTGGCCCAAAATTTTGATCAAACCGTTGCCTATTAGGATTAAAATTTTGCGTTTGTTGTCTTTGGTTTGAATTCTAGTTTTGGTACCTAGTTGAATTTTGGCTTGGACCCTATGTGGGATTTTTCCGTTGTTGTTGTTGTTGTTGTGGATGGTTAAAATCCACTGTATTGATTTTCGGGTAAAGTTGTTGTTTCGTTGGTTGTTTATTTGTGATGGAGTATTGACAACATTTACCTTCTTAGGCTGGTCGGTTACTCCATCTATTGTTACACCCCGATTTTTATTAAGGATTTTAGGTCCTTGATTGACGTTCGTGGTAGTAGGATAAGTTGTAGTGTTTTGGTTGGAGGTGATTAACCTCCCATTTGCTCCATATATTTTGCGACCACTATCGATTTCCACTTGATCTATTCGAAGAGCACTCTCAAGTACTTCATCGTAAGTTCTTAATGGGAACTTCTGGACTTCTTCCTTCACCTCTCTCGATAAGAGAATGAAGGAATAAATCACATAGTTCCATCTGATCCATGTTTGGAGCACTTGCCAAAGAATAAAGAACTGTACGCCACCTTTGGATGAAATGGGCGATAGATTCATTGTGTTCTTGCTTGATGTGTAAGAATTCCCTGATTCCTGTCCTTAATAATTTGTTCATGTCAAAAGCCTTGATGAATTCTGACACGAGCTGCTTGAACGAATGGATGGAAGCCTCAGGTATTCTATAATACCAATCGAGAGCGATGCCTTCCAAGGTTTTTGGGAATATCTTAGCAACAACCCCATCCCATGGGAGTAGTTCTCGAATGGTCTGTAGCGTAAGCTTTGATATGTGCGTTCAGATCTCCCTCACCTTTGTATTTGGGCAAGTCGGGAAGAGGTCTTGGAAGCATGACGCTTCGTATGGTGAAATCTAAGGGCTCTTTCAAATATTCTGAATAAGTCCCTATCGCATAGGTTTCGACCATTGATGGTGCTTGCTGAGGGAGTGGTGGTGGAATGGGTTGTTGATATGGCATAGCGTATGCATTGGTAGGGGCATAAGGAAACACCTGTGTTTGAGAAAACATGTCGGGAGAGGAGAACATATCCCCTTGTGGTGATTTGGAGTACATGTTTAAGTATGACGGGGTATTATCCAGGAAGGGATTATTTTGTACTAGACCGGGAGGAACAGTGTTAGAGATGGTGGGTCTAGTTGGCGTTTGTTGTGAATACTGAGGAGTCATGCCTAACGTGCCTACTCCGGTGAGGAGGTCTAATTGGCTAGGATGGTGTGGAGGATTGGAACTTCCTGCCTGCATAAATTGTGAATTTTGGCTTGCTTGGGTAAGTTCTAACTCCCTAACCTTTTCTACTAGAGCTGAAATGACTTCATTTGGTGAAGTCACAATACTTTGCCTTGACGGCGTTTGTTGTATATTATGATGTTGTATAGGTCTATGATACCTGCTATGAACTGACCATTGTCTTGCCAAGTTTCTTCGAGGGTATTTCCTATATGCAATGGTATAGAGGTGTTTTCTTGAAAAGAGACCTCGGGTTGTGTTTGTAAACCTCCTATAGGTGGGTACATACTTCAAGAACGTTGGTCGTTCCTGGCATAACGTACCGAATGTTCATCATCTAAACCCAGGTATGAGTCTGATTGTCTACTAATTTGTGGTCTAAGTAGTACCTGAGGAGACGAACTTGATTCTCCTGTGAACATCATATTGTTCGAGCCTGAAGGCCCTGTTTGTTGCGTTTGAGCGAGTTGATCCAACTCCTCTGTTTGGAAGGACGAGCTATATCTAATCTTTGGAGTTTGTGTTGACAATTGATTAGTTGAATAGTTGTCACCCCATACTGAGAGTGAGGGTGATGATTGTCTATTTTGTTGGGCGTAGTATGCCTCAAGACCCAAGAGGGGTCTGCCATATGCATCGAATCCCGACATATTCGGGGGGTATATGAATACCCGCAGAATAATGGGAAGGAGCGAAGGGGTGGTGGTGAAAGCTAATGAGGTAGATAAGATGAAATAAATGTTATTTGAAAGAGCAAGTAGAAATATGACGCCGAACCAAAAAGTAGGAATTTCACATCGGGTTCACCAATTTTGTACGACGGAAAAGTGACAAGCGAGCGTGGGAATCTACAAGTAACTCTTCCGCGCACTCGACCTCCCTAGTTCGTGCTTGAGACAAATCGATGGGGATGGAATATGTGTGGGATGCAGACAAACTAGTTAGGAAATCTAATGTCTTCAACACGCACTAGTGGAAATTGTGAATCTAAGGCAAAGAAGGCCCTCCTAACTCCGAATCGGTGTGATAGATCGATCAACAAGGATGATTGTCAAGGCTCCAATCAATATCGAGCTCTGGCATGATTCGATCTATGGGTTGTGGAATACGTGGAAAATGACCTGGGATAGTTTCGTGTATGTCTCCGAACAGGGTCATAAAATGAATGATGGATATAGTTATTTCTATGGGCGATTCTCTGGCCTAGTCCAAAATTCCCTAGCTTCATTAGCTGCTATGTCTAACAAGGATAACTGTTCAATAATGATAGGTGGAAGTGGAGTAGACCGGAATACTAGTGTACGTAGGCTAACGTCTATGTCTAATTCACCTATAGACTCGTTGGGCTGTGGGACTTGTGGGTCACAACCGTATATTCGTATTTGTTGCGGTCCTGCTATGGTCATGCGTAGAATTAGTTCCTAATCCCTAACACCCAGTAATCATATGCTTTCTCCGCTTCTATATTTAGAATCAATAACTATGCGATCTTCTCAGAATATCTTACAGGCGTTCATGCAACCTGAATCCTTAAGCTGGTATCTATATCTATGAGGGTGTCTCCTGCATCCGGCTGTGGGACCAAAGGATCACAACCAAACATTTTCTCTCTTTCAAACCCCTTTACAGTCATATGGATGTTTACCTAGGGTAATCTGTAGTTTGGTTGATTCGACCAAAATGTGTGCGCTTGGTCGTCTTCTATGTTTAATCCGCTCAACTGGGAATTGATTTGTTGCAAGCTTACCGTTGTTCGGAAGACTTGGATCCTAAGATTTTGATCTATATCAGTTATTGTTGTGATGAGATTGGGCTGGGGCACGATTGGCTCGAATACGTATTCTCTGGGCTCCCTAGGTCCCGTGATTGTCATACAAAAGTAACAATGTAAAAACGAACTGCAACAAAATGAAATTTAACTACGTGAAGTATATCTATAGCATATATGATTTCTCTCTCCTTTTTTTGTATTTTCTGATGAACTTTTATGAAGGAATTTTTAAAAGAGCAACTACTTTAACATACCTAGAATTTGACAATTAATCTAATGACGAAATTAAAACAAACAAGATAACCGAGTGTAGCTATTTGTCTGTGCAATTGTGAACCTATTCTGAATAATGAAATAACTGATCTAATCTATTTGTAATATTGTCGATCCTACCTTAGAAGTGAGGAATGAATCATAGTTTCTCAGAAACTATCAATCCCCACAACTTCCCCGGCAATATCGAAAGTAAAATTAACTGAAATAAAGCAATTAACTACTTTATTTGATACGATTCTAATTTAGAACTTTGAAAGCTAGAACCTGGATTCCGCAGAACAGTGGCTGAATCCAATGGTGTGTGTGATCTTGTCCCCTCAGTGTGATCTCCTCGCTCCTTCGTGTTGACGTGGATCCGTAAAAGCGTGTAATGCTAGCATCAACAAGTAGATATTGGGATAACGGCACTTAGATACGATCAATACAATGCGAGTAGAAGAGGGATAGCGCAAGAGTACGAGAGCTTGGCTTATGCAATTCCTAGGCGGGATTTATCATGCGAGTCATGCAACATAAAACGCCCGTAAACTCGAAACTATCTGCTTGAAGAAAAAAACCTACAACTTTAATGGCTTCCTATTGAAAACAAACTATTCTACTCCAATGGATTGGATAAAATGTCAACAGCACTTGCACAAGATGGATATGTGGCTTCCTAATAGCAAAACAATACTAACTAAGCATGCAATGAAAGAAACTAAGAACTCTAAGCAAAATGAAAGGCTAATCTATTGCAAAGAGAAATTCAGAGGCAAATTTGAGGGGCCATTTTCTTGAGCACAAGCCAACTATTTATAGCATTTGCATTTACCCAAGGTAAAACCCAAATAGAACTCTTAAACTATAAACAATGGCAAAACACTATTCCAAGGAACCAGAATCATAAATGCAAGCTTATGGCGGTGAAAGAAAGCTGGTAAAACGTTGAAATTATGTGAGTCGTGTTAAAAGCTTTCTAGAAAACGCATAAGGACCGCCGCCCGAAGGCGGTGGTTACAAGATTGCCGCCCGAAAGGTGGCGGCGGTTCTGCCGCCGCCTGCTCGGCGCGCTTGGCTATCAAGAGAAAAACACCAAGAAAAGAGGGGAAAAGGGAAAAACAAAGCACGCAGGGGCTAAGCGGGGCATGTGGGATGTTAACGCACACTTGGAGATCTTTTCCGAATCCCGAACACCTTGCGAGGAGACCTATATCATCATCAGGGGCACTGTTTGCGTTGTTTCGGGCAAAGACAAGACTTACAATTTTGGGTACGTATGCAAAGAACCTTGCATGGAACTACCTCATATTAATGATGTGCCAATGTATGCAAGCTCCACTGTCGGGCATGCCTTGTGGAACAAATTCACCACTATAATAGTGTTAAACACTAATTTTTGGCAAGCCAGAAGTACACTTGCATAGGCCCGATTCAAAGCCCTACTTTCAAATCTTCGCAACGCAGATGCAACAGAGGATGATTGGCACCTCCTTATGACTAGGGCCACACCAACTTTAAAAAGAGGAGCAACAAACATTTAAAATGCACACACATTTGTATGCTACCAACAAACTAGCATCAGTCCATAACAAATACATACTCAAATCCCTAAACTTGCCTATTGCTCTTAGCCACCGCTAGCACCATATTGCCCCCAAAGATCACCCGTACTCTCTACACAATTAGATCCCACCCTCATGCTCGTGAAGGATAAAATTTCATATTAATAGAAAATCTATGGATAGAAGTCGGGCTAGTCACTGATGTAATTGGTAAAGTAGTATGCATAGTCTACAAAGCACTGAAAACCCCCCAAGATCCCACTGTATGTAGTTGTCAAATTCACTGAATACTTAGGCCCTCCCTGGGATATAAACAACCCAACCCATGTACCTATCCCTCCCATCACAAGGAACAATTGCCAACAAATCCCACTTAAGATGGCATGGGCACTGACCATTCACAAGGCACAAGGAATGACTCTCGAGAAAGCCACAATAGACATTGGTGGCACCGACCGACAAGGGCTCACATTTACTGTTATTTCTCAAGTACATGCCCTTTCCAACTTGATTATTTCTCCTCCCTTCTCGTTTACATGGTACGCATGCATAACATTCAACAAATATGTGCCCAACTAGAAAGAAGTCGAGTACCGCCTCGCCTAAAAGCAACACCACAACCCCCTCATAAACGTCATCCACCCCACCGCACTTTCCCACCGCACGTCCCCTTTTACCCAAGTCGCCTTTACCCTCCCCAACTCCAATTTCCTCACTTTTTGCTTTAATATATGTACACTTACCACGCTTATAGCTCCTATTTTTCTATTATGATTACTATGTGCAGTTCATCTACTACCCTCTAAAAATCACCCCCGCAAAGAACTACACCACACCATATGCAATCCAACGCCCGAACAACACTACAACTGCCAACCAAACATGCCCACACCCAATGCCAATTGTGACTACATACTCAGGTATAAGCCCATATACATAAACGTTTAAAAAGAATAGGTCACCTTATAAAAGCCAATTTATCTCCATTAACATTGTTTACTATACTAATACTACTATTATGGCTCCCCCACCAAAGAAAGTTTGTTGACACAAAGGGCGCAATGATGTTTTCTACAAATTAGCTACCAAGCTCGAAGAAGACAGTAGTTTCCTTCACCAACTCGTCTGTGAATCCATCGAAGCCTCGCGCCCACAAAGACCGACACTCGTAGTCGAGGAAGACGTCTACACATTCCAACTTACCGTTGAAAAACTACAGGAAACGGCCAAAAGTTAATGCAGCCACCATCGTCATCGAAGATACCTACCAGATTGTGCACAACAAGGCCTATGAGCAAAGATCTTATAGTTAAAAAATGATGCAATTTGTAACTCGTTCATCGTAGAAAAAAATAAAAACCCCACTTGTGTTATACCAATACATATCTTCTTACAACTTACTTTAATCTACCATCTCGTGAAATAACCACTTTATTGTAGAAGTGTACCTACCTACATATACCTTTAAGCATGACATTGCAATAGCTTCCAAAAGTTGATATAAAACTCTTTTCTTTGTCGCTCCAGTCTTAACTTTCACTTTTGTCATTTTCATTATCATTTACGTTTTAAATTTACTTTAGTGCATAAAAAGGACATACACAAAATCGATAGGTGTTACGTTCTCCATATAATCTTAATTTATGGTAACACAACTACATTTCACCCGATGATGCCAAACACACTTTTACAATTAATCTATTCATTACAAAACACACTTTTACAACTTTCACCCTAGTTTCTTTATACCTAGAAATGTAACAACTTGAGGATATTCCAACTTAGTCTTGGCTCAAATTGTGCATTACCTTGAGACAAAAAACACTATGTTCCAAATGTTGTTCCATGCAACAAAGTTCGACTGAATTTTCCAAAATGCATTAAAATTATATTTTATATAAGCAAAAGCCAAATTGGCACTTCATTGAAAATTTGGCCCACATAGTGATGTTTTAATGTTTACACTAGGTTGAAATGTGTTTATTGAGTTGGGGAAAAAAAGGAATGCAGTGTAAATGCAAGTGTCTTGCAGCTCCACACAATTCCAAAATAGAACATAAACTAGTAAGTTTATGTAATTGAGAGGAAAAAAGGTGCAAACCCATCGCCTTGTCAATTATTTCACGAGTTTTATCCTATCTATAAACATATTATGATGTTATTTATAATACAATTGTAAATAAGAAACAAAGTGGATGAAATAAGAAATCGACTGTGCGTGTCAAGTACATAATACTTGATAACTATAAGTTACCCATTGTATTGAAAGAAACAATTGTTCCCTATAAACTTGGGTACAAAGTAACATAATCTGCATACAATTTCTCGTAATTTGCTACACATTAAGTAGCAAATATGTACGCCCAGCTACTGCAGTTATTCCAAACACAAACTTCGTGAGAGAAAAATACACAAATCTCTTGGTCTATTAGTTTTCTACAATAGATTAGCTGGAAAACTAATTATAAATTTGCATGTATGTTAAATTTACACTTACACACCTTTCCACCAACTCACCATTGCATTCATTACAGCTTCTATGTTTCCACATAAATTTAATCATAATCCCAACAGAAAACAAATTATTCAAAACTAAACCCGTACAGAACCTAAAAACCATGACATTTCCCAAGAAAACAACAACCGCCTAAAAGGAATTGCTTCGGTTATAGCATGACACTTAAAGAATATTGACAAAGTATTGAAAGTTGTTGCATATTACGTGTACGAGAATTATAATTACCAGCCTCACTTTATTTTGCCTTACTAAATAATAGGGGAATAACAATAATAAATGTTATTTTGTTTCTTATTATTATCATCTACATAAAGAAATTCAGGGAAAAAAATGTCCATAAAGGTAAAAGGTACCGTAACCACCTACTATGTATAAATTTAGCTTGCCAATAAATATATAGCAAAGTACTCCATGATTATGGTGCCGAACCTGTCAAAAGCCAGTACTCTTGATGACATGATGGCAGCTACATCAAATTTTAGCCATAAAATCCTCTCTTCCTTCTCCAAACAAGGCATTGTAGAGTTCTTAAACGCCGTAATGATAAGTACAATTTAACACAGTTTACTCTACCTACATTCACGTTAGCATGGTTGTATTCTTAATAACCACATAGATCTTCTATCGAGATTTCATCATAAGAACTTGTGTCTTTATTGAGTTATTGCTATTTCTCTGTCACTTATTTTGATCAGTTGTGTAAATAGCTGAGTCGACAAAATAATCTTTTCAAAGAAATATATAACAGAATGCCAAAAAAAACAAATATCTTTGTTGGGAATAATTGAGAAGTCTAATAAACAGCTACAATAAATTGAATCTCTTATAAAGCACCGTGGGTGCCCGTTGTTTGTGCCTGCCGCAGACTTCTGCTTCCGCTACCACTTCTATTTTGTTCGTGGTTGCCCGTTCTTTTACCTCTCCTTTATAAACTACACCAAAACCTCCTCAGCCCATTTTATCTGCAAAGTTGTTGGTGATCTTCTACAGCTCACAGTTCTCTTTCTATACATAACCACAAACAATAGCACAACTATAAGTAATAAACCACTCCCAACGGTACCACCTGAATATATATTGAAGTCGCATCAGATGTTAACTCCAAAGTATATTTACAGGTCAAATCTTCTATCGAGAATTCATCATATAAACACTTGATGTCTTTGTTGGTTATTGCAATGAATCAATAAACCCAATACATATCTACGAGAACATGTTAGTACGCTCCCTAAAGGAACACCTTTACGGTCAAAACTTGTGACTGTTGACAAAATTAACTCCAAAACAATGAAACTGCAATCCAATTAGGCCTCCCGCTGTCCTCTCCCCCAAATGGAGCAACTGCTAGTCTATACAAATCCCAAAAGGAGTCGAGTTACTTCAAAATAGTCAACCAGTTCGAGAGACAAGTGTTTAGTAAGAGATGGTTGTGCAGAGTAGCGCCAATTGTAGCAATGAATGTAAGAAGCTTATAAGAGCAGGTGAGGTCCCACCAAATTTAAGAGGTTAAAGGTAATGTCAGAAAAGAGCACGCGGCAGGCCTTGCATTCCCCACGCAGTATGCGAGCATGCAAATTTGCAATCATCACGGTCGACTGCAAAGTAGAGAGAGATGGGCTAAAATTACAGAAATCAGCGGGCTAAAATTATAGATTTAAACAAGGCTACCCACTCTTTCTTGCACTTTTTGGTCTTTTAATTGATAAATTAGAGGAAATAAATTCAAACACATTAGGTGCAACAAATAGGTGTTTATTCTTTAAAATCTTTATTGCAATTTTCCTATTTGCATATGACATTATTATGATGTCTCATTTTTATGAGGTCTCCAAAAATAACTTGATGTTTTAGTGTCATGTGATATTGTTGAACTTCAAGTTAATTTGGGTAAAAACGAATATCGTGCCTTTTCACACCTCTATCAATAAAGCAAGTGAGACGATTTTTAGTTACAAAGGGGAGAGGGTTAAGAGTCTCTTCATACATACATACATACATATATCGGTCATCTTCTTTAGACCATGCTTTAGCTTGACTCCATCTATAGATTTCAAAATTAATGAGAGGTTTGCAGCTCTCACCACCCTTGAAAAACATCATTTTCATCTCCAGTTTCATGACATTTAAATGAAGATCCACCTCTTTCACTCACTAGTCACACCTACCCTCTTGTATGGTTGTCATGTTTGGGAAGCGTACCTTTGAAATGATGACCAAACGCGAGTAAAGAAAGTGATGGTCACAATGTTATCCAAATGTATTTATGTCAGCATATTAGTCCCTCATGCCATCATCCTTATAGAATTTGACACGGTGTCTCTCATTACTTTAGTGATCTTCCATGTGGTGACTACCATTCAAAGACAAAGGCAATTGGAAAGGTCTTGAAATGGTCACCTTAGGTATCCATACTTTGCTTTCAAATCATCTATGGAGCGCACAAAATATGGGGTGGATCCACGTTGGCAAAATATCACCTCGTTGATTTTGATATTGGTAGGCTATCTGCACATACTTTCCCATGGATGCTCCTCATCTCTCCAAGAGAGATAAACAATGGCATTTGTGCTAATATTTGCATAGCATATCTAAAGTTCATATGGACTCAACCTAAAAGCAACGTACCTCAAAATTTAAACACTACTTAGCTTTATATCTTCATTTTAGTGATGGGTTCATCCAACTTTCAAGGTACACAAAACTACAGTGATCTTGTAGCACGAGAGTTCCCCTCCCTGAGCTCATATTTTGCTCCCGTCAGCTTAACATTGAGACACACTACCACATCCCTCAAGTGTCGCATCCCTCACGTGTATTGTATTTGTGAAATTTTCTCTTTAGAGCCTAGGGCGAAGGACCAAATTTATTTTCAAATGCCCTCCTTATTATGAGATAAGGGGACAATTATTTTGCCTCTTCAAGATTCTCTTGGCTCTCTATAGACATTCATGGCTTATGAAGATTAAAGATGTTTACCCCTCTTCCTCCAAGAGAAGTTAGACCTTCACCAACGGATTCTTAAACATAAGTCCCCAGAGGGCTTGCACCACAGTAATTACATCCTATTTCTACCCATCTGACATTATTAGTAGAAAAAGGCCCCGCGGCCAACCTCTAGATTTACATGTTAGACTAGTGAGGCATTGTAGAGTGAATGACTCACATGACCTCGGTCCTCACACTCATTACACACTTCAAAAATATTTCTCCAAAAAAATAAGGTTCGGCTCACTTCAAGGACCCTCTCATTTTTAGTGACTCGCATGACCTCACACCCATTACACACTTCTTTACATATTTCTCCACAAAAACAAGGTTCAACTCACTTCGAATGACTCCTCTCATTTTTAGTCTCTTTATAGCATCTCTATTGGATTGTTACTTTTAAATTAATCTCTTTTTTATATTATTTTGGATGTGTCATAACACTCTTCTTTTAAAAAAAAATTGTAAACTTTTTGTGGGCATTAATATATAAATTAAATTAAATTAAATATGTCAACAACAATTTTATATTTAGATGTATCAATTAATTATCATTACACACTTTTAATAACTATAAATTACATTTAAAATAGTCTAAAACACCCTTTCTATGTTTCTTGGATATCCACTTGGCTGCTGGTTCGACTAGGTTTAAATGGGAGAGAATTTAAGTCTTTTCCATTTCAATGATTCTATAGATTATAAATTGTTCTTTAAAAATTAAAGATCATTGAAAATATATAATCTATATTTTTATTAAATTTTAAAATATTAAAAAAAAAAACAATATGTTATGTAGAAAAACAGCAGCTGGAAGTCTGCCTATAAAAATGTGGAGCTCCTGTTTTCCAAAGGAACATCCATTTTAAACACTATCTCGCAACAAGAATGTGTTTTGTACGGCAATAAAACAACATAGTAAATAACCCACTTAGCAATGTAATTTATGCATATCAAATATATTTTAAATAAAAATAATTTTCTAATATTAATTTTCAACATATACAAAATAATATATATATATATATATATATATATATATATATATATATATTATATAATATATATATCTAAATAAATAAATATTTCAATAAATTTACAAAATGTTTTATGGAATATATAAAAAACCGTCAAATTTGAACCCTCCATCTGGGTTATCCCATTATGTAACGTTACTTATCCCATTATGTAATGATTCCATGCCTTAAATAGACAACTTAAACAGCGCCCATCTGTTATGTATGGCGGTCCATGCTAATCCTATCATGATATAGAATGGAGCCTTTTAACTTTTTAAACAAATTTATGTAGACATCTTTTGGATTGTTCATAATCTTGTAATAAATGTTCCCGACACATTCACCAAAATCAGACCAATTAAATAAAGAGATATACATAGATTGGGTCCACCTGATCAGAAGTTGAAGCTGAAAGATCAAGGCAGACAGACTAAATAATTCACATGGCACAGATTAAGGTCCCTACATAACGCCAAATTGAAGCATGATGGTTACAATTACAGATAATGATAGTCATTACATAATAAAAATTCAATGACGTGATGGTTGAATCTATAGATAATATTGATTACAAAATTAAAAATTAGTTCGATTGGTCCAGGAATGTTGGTAAAGTGCAGTGGGAACACTGATCACTGAAGTCTGCATCTTTTGAGGTCAACATAAAAATTTAAACAAATAATTAATTGTTTCTGCCTTTGTTCGGTTTTGGCTTGTGTTTCCTTCAAGTAGTTTGAGAGTTTCTTGTATGTCACTCGCAGTCTCGTTGGAATTCACCCTTCCAATGAGCGAGTTCTGAGAGATTGTTGTATTGCTTGCTGGAGTCTCATTTCCATGAACAAGATTATTTCTGTGGGATGTGATTTCGTGGTGTGCTCTCATACCGTTAACTTTTTATCAAAAAAATAGTAATCAGCTACTTAATAGTATAATGCTTCAGTTACATATATTCATAATATTTTTCAGGTTTGAATTGATATCAGAGGCAAGTCCCAAACTTTCAAGTGGCAGGATGTGCCTTTTTAATCCTTAAAATCATTCTCAAAAAAGTAAAGCCCGCCATATAAATGTGACCGCATGCTTGTCCTTGCGGTCAGAAATGAGATTTGACAGGGAATCTTAAGAGTCAAATGGATTTTTTCGTGGTTGGAAAACATTTTTATTGCAGGGCCCCACATAAACACTAACATAAAAATTTGTTGTTTTGTGTTCTTTTAGATCTACAAAAATAATGTAGATTCATAATAAATTCAAGCTGTACCAAAAATTACAACTGTTATAAATATACCCCTTAATAGAATTGATGACCTCTACACATACATGCCCATCAATCATTGACGGTTTAATTGTTTTGCAAGACATAAAAATAATGTAGATTTATAATAAATTCAAGCTGTACCAAAAATTATAACTGTTATAAATATACCCTTTAATAGAATTGACAGCCTCTACACATACATGTCCATCAATCATTAACAGTTTAGTTGTTTTGCGAGGCATAAAAAATAATGTAGATTTATAATGAATTCAAGTTGTGCCAAAAATTATAACTGTTATAAATATACCCTTTAATAGAATTGACGGCCTTTACACATACACGCCCATCAATCATTCTGACCTCTACACGTACACGCCCATCAATCATTTTGACCTCTACACGTACATGCCCATCAATCATTTTGACGATTTAATTGTTTTGCAAGACATCAAATACAGCAAAATTTCTCAAAAACAATCTTGACAGGGATCAAATCTCATCCAAACATACAACCCACAAAAATAATGCTCAACATGCATATCCAAACATACAACCCACAAAAATAATGTTCAACGTGCATATCCAAACATGATTTAACATACAACCCACAATTTATTAGGAAGCCGTAGAGAATGACAGACCAAAAATTTAGAAAACTGTATATTTTTTAAATAGTCCTCTACAAATATATATAAAATATGTGAAAATATATAACTTATTTGTATTTTTGTAAAGAAAACATTAAAATATGTATAATTTTTTTCAGAATTTACAACCCCGACAACAGTAGGCCCTTCAACAAACTTTGATTTAACAGGCACATATAATTTAAAATTCCAGACCTCCATACAACCCACAAACCCACAAAATAATGCTCAATGTGCATACATTTTATTTATCATACTACAAAACTCACTCTCTGTACCTCTGTCAATAATAACAAAAAGCTGTGTACAATTTTATTTCTCAAAATACTTTTTGGTACAGGTGCATGTATTTTATTCATTAACATACTTTTTGGTACAGCTTGTATTTATTTGATCGAAATACTCTTTGGTACAAGTAATGGAAGCGTATGGGAGACGGCATGTGCAAGAAAAAAGGACTCAACGAGACAATACAAGTACAACTAGAATCTCCAGTTGCCTTCAAAGAAAACAACAAACTTCAAAGGCTTCAAGATGCGTAAAGTTTGGTCAATTGTAAACAAAAGATTGATTCATTATTCCTATCAAAGCAGCAGTCCCTTTTTCATATTAAACGAAAGACACCAGTATAAAAATCTAATTTCAAGCATCTTTCTAGTGGAAATCCTTTTTCATGTTTAACTTTCTAGTGATATCACAACGGAGGACTAAGCAACCATCTTATCAGGACTCATTTTATGTCTTATCTCAAAAGCTTTCTACCCAACTCAAATAGCAGTATCTGATTCAACCTACTACCGAACTCACCCTCTGTACCTTTGTCAATATTAAATAATAACAACAAAAAGGTGTGTGTACAATTCAAATATGATCTGCCACATAAAATCTGTAATTGCAACCCAAAAACATAAACCTGTAAGACCATTTTCAAGAAACTACAATTAGCAGCAATGCATTATCGAAGTATAATTAGTCGCAAACCCAAAAAAAGAAAATTGGCGTTAGATGAATCATTTTGCTAGTGGGATGGCCATCGAAAATAGAACTTCGATGACACTCATAAGCTCTTCTTCACAACAATGGAGCCGCTGGCTCAATTCAAAATCCACAATACCATTTTACCAAGAGGATTGTCTGTAGGTATCTCCCTTCATGATTGACAAAAACATAAAATACAAGAGCTTTCTGGGTGTAACTTAATAACTACAATTTGTAGACATTAATGGAGAAAGTTAACAAGGAATTTTTTGAGTTAGTAACTTTGTCAGACATGTAAAGCATTACTTTGCAGGGGATCTCCTCCTGTTTGTCTTGTTTATGACAATATATGTCACATATCATTTATAAAAAAAGGAAAACAGACCTGATAAGAATGGTGGAATGTTCAACCAAGTAATCACAGCTCTCAGGTTTCATTCTCAACTAGGAATTGGTGTAAGGACCCGGCCACAGGGTCTTAACCAGACTGGATGCTTCCAGAGCTGGCAATTGAATGAATCCCAAAAGCTGTGTCAAAGAGCCTAGTTCTGTTCCCAACTGACTCTGGATTGTACAGGTCTGAGGCTACTCGATCTGAAGATCCCGAATGACCTTAAGCTTGAGCTAGAAAATGCAATGTCTGAATGGTAATAGTAACATATTAAACACTAAAGGTACTTGAATACTGATCACCATTCCGCAATGCATGTGTGTTGGTGTAATTTTCAAGATGCAACACAATTTCAGTTACTTGCTTTATGGTAAAACAACTTTAGTGAGGCTAAATTCGACAAAAGAGAGAGATATCACAGATATATTATTTGGATATATTCACAAGCACTTCTATTGGCATTGCATTTTCCTCAACTAGTAAGCTCAGAAACCATCACAGTAGCCTTAAAATAGATGCATCTCAGTCTATACATTTAGCAAGAATTTTTCTGATTATAAATCTGAGAAGAAACTACAACATCATCACAGCATCTAGTCGAACATCATGTATGCAGAATCAAACTGTGTTTTGTAAAGAGCCAGGTCCAAAATAAGAAATCTCAAGAATATTGGACAGTTATGCTCACGGTGCATGCTTTTCCACGAAATCAGTATTCACAGTACATAGAGCAGAACAAGAATATGTCTGCACACACAAACTCAGTAATACTTCTGTAGGCATTAGCAAGACGACATGGAACTATAAAGTTATAAACTTTGCATCCTGTCATTCCTTTCACCAAGAGTTTAGTAAGCCTTATCTTGCACAATCTAAAACATTAAGGAAAGTGGCCAGTTTGATATTTTATTGGTTCACAAAATATTTGGCAATCTACACTTGATCTTATAGATTTTAATTTTGATAATTAACAAGTTTGAAGATAGGTACCCCAAACCTAAGTCACAAGGTTGAGTTTGTGTTTATGTTCGACAAGGATAAAGTTTGGTTCAAGTTTGCCAAGGGATAAAGTTCAAGGAAAAAAACGTCTTTAAGTTCAAACAATTTTTTTATCATTTTTATTTTTGGAAAAAATGCATAAATATGTCAGAGGGACAGAGTGGAGAGAGTTTTTGTTCGCTACTTTTAGTCGGTATATGTATATATACACACATTTGTAAAATAATGCAAAATTGTGTCAAAACTTCCCATGCAAAAATAATGGATAAAGTTCGAGTTCATGTTCGACGAGAATAAAGTTCAGCAAAATTCGAACTTTTTCAATAAAATTCAGAGAACCTTGTGACATAGCCCCAAACTAATCATAGACTGTACATGGTAAGTCTCACATAAGCTTACCATAAGATTGTGTAACACTTCCTTTAAAATGAAATGGCAGTTATGGCTACAATATTTTGTGCTAGGGAACTACACAATTGCAGAGATGGTTATACTTTCCAAAAATGCAGTAGATCCAAACAAAGAAAAACCAATCAGAAAATCTAAAAACATTTAAAGATTGTTATACTTTTCAAAAACACAATAGATGCAAATAAATCAGAAACAATTAGAAAATCATTACAAGCTACATGAACAGAAGTAAATTCCATTTCCACAATGTACATTCGTATATGGAATAATATACTTCTGGGTAAAATCTGGAACTCATTTCTGAATTTGCATAAATAAAGAACAAGATTAGAAGCCCTTTTCTTGATAAGAAAGAGATGCAAGACTTAGAAACCAGGTTGCCAGGGATCGGGTACAGGTACCAAAACACAGGTGAAATGTGCCCAAAATGCGGCACAGCTAAATCCTAACCTATATTTAAAGGTATGGGTTGGTTTGTAACACAAAAAATATGCTTTGCTTTAGTAGGGGAATATAAAATTGCAAACTATGGGAATTCCATAACACTACCCATTTATCATAAGTTTAAACCTCCAAAATACACATCTGACGGAAGGCTGCAAAAACAATTAACCACTTCACAAAGGTCCCCAGATAGAAATTCTTTTTCAAACCACAAGAAGTTTCAAAATTAAATTTTATATGGGATACTATCTTTCATTCCAGCAACAGGCCATTTTTTCCCTCAATAAAAAAATGCTCTAAAATTTCAATCCAAATGCAAGTGAAAGAAAACTCGTGTAAATTGTTCCAAAGAAACGCTGTGTGTCAGAAGATCAATCATGCCATATCAGTCAGTCTGATTATTCTCTCGTAGCGGTGAAAAATATGGCACAGACACTTAATATATAACAGGGTCTTAGTTGGGACTCTAGATATCCCACTGTAAATCTGTCTACTATAATGCAATATGTCTGTACATATTATACACCCTCTCCAAAAAAATTGACAAGCAGGATATCAAATCCAGCCAAGCGACAGAAAGAAGCATCTTGACTAGAATTTCATATCTAGGTCACAAGGATCCCATCTTTCGATATCAATGAAAAGGGTGCCCAGAGAAGACCTGCGATTATGCAGAGCAGAGCACTCTACAAGCACCGAATCAGTGCACACATGCCTTTTTATGAAGGCACAAAGCCACGCAGACAAATCAAACATCAGAACCATGATTGCAAGCTTCCTTTACAAAAGGTCAAGAGTGTACAAGCTTGGAAATAAACTCAATTTACCAAGACCAACTGTACTATTCTCCCCCATTTTCTTCAGCTAAAACCCTAAGTGCTGAGTTGTTTAATAAATTTTAGTAATCACAAAAAAACCTGACCGACTTCTTGTTGAAAGACTCTGATTGCTATATTTGATCTCTTTGTACAAGAAACAAATACAAAATCCAAAAGGACTAGTCTTCATATATTAAGAGCCAATGGCTTACCCAAGTTTCTTCTCTTCCAAAGACATGCTTCCGGTGCAAGCTTCAAAGAGACCTTAAGGGGATCAGATTTGCATCTTTTCAACATCAAAGCCTCAGGAGGACTGAATTCAACATCCAGTATGTTACTTGCTCCACCTTTAGAACACTCTTCCTGATCACTGCTCTCTTTGCTCAACCTCCTGCTACCATCTTGGCTTATCATAGGCCTTCTAAAAATTCCCTAGTTGGCACCCAAGTTTCCTTAGATATCTCCAAAGAGAGTTTTGTAAGCTCTGGCTCACACTCCATAAGAAGCAATCCTTGAGGCAAGCTCTTCTTTTCAGTTTCTCCTGATCCTTTAACCCTAGTAGTTTCTCTCCCCTCTTCTTCATTACTAGCCTCATCTTCGTCTCCGGAGGAAGTCAGGGTTGAATCCTCGCCATGCGATTCAACAACACAGCCCTTGTTTTTGGGCTCGTCAGCATTGGAGTTAGCCATCCAGCAATCCGAATTCAAGGACAATCGCAGAGGAGCAGATCTGCATCTCATTAACAACAGTGCATTTTTGGTGGAATACAAACCGGTTCCTCCACATCTTCATCTTCATCAACATGACTAAACCCTGTGCAACAATCCACCCCGGATTTTGCAGGCATCCAATCATCCTCATCGTCATCGTCATGGAATCTCCTCAAGCTCTTCCTCATTCTCTCCTGGTTTTTATCATATGGGTTCTCCATTTTACCAAATGGGTTCCCCATTTTTATGGAATCCAGACCTTTCTCTTGTTTCCTGCCATCTGGGTCCAATCTCCCATGATGTTTCCCATCACCATCCTGAAGGACCATGACAAACTTAGCCAGTAGGGCACTCCCACAAGCAGATGAATGCTTCACATCCTCTTCCTCGTTGTGCGGGCTTGTGGGTGTGCCTCCGTTGCAAGGAAAAATACAACTAAACTCAGCCCCTACGCTCCTAATTGCATCACAGACATCCTTCCTAAAAGTCCTAAGATTCTCAGTCCCCTTCCCAGCATGCTTAGATTTAACCCTTACCTGACCAATGCATGTAACCTTGGGCGAAGTGGGTTCCTCCTCTGCAGTAGTCTCAGAGCTGCTGCCGGCATTCCTCCTCCTCAACAGCAATGGAAACATAGGGCTGGACTGCCCCTTTCTCCTGCTACCAAAGTTTGCAGACCCACTGCATTCTTTGTATTTCTCTAGCCTTCCAGGACTGTGTATTGATTTGGGCACAGTCCTCATTGATGTCCGAGAAGGAAAGCACACAAACAAATCGTTGTATCCTTTGTTTCCCTCCATACATATCCCTCATAGCCTACCTACCCAACCCAATTATTGTTTTTGTTACTCCGATACATTAACATCAGTTTATAGATATATATACTAGATGAATGGCTTTTTTGGGTCCCCACTCCCAGTTCAGTCATAGAACCGCTTGAGTTCTGTGCTGTACATTCCGCAAAAACATGAGGAAAAAACTGGTAACTACTGCAGTGAGAATGAAGGTGCTCAATGGCCATGTCAAATGTCATGATCGTTTTCTTGAAATTTCGGAGCACTAAAATACATAAAGCCAGATACACTTTAAAAAGGTTTGACCATATCTATGTAAAATGTATTCTAGGCACTTGGGAGTTCGTTATAAAAATATATGCGGCGAACATTGGAATTTGTATCAGGGTTGGAATTCATTTCCAGGCATATTTTAGTTTTAAAAGGAGAATCTAATAATCATTTTGTTTGTGCTAATAAAAGAGCTACAATTTCAGTGTATTACACTAATTTAAAGTTATTAATTACTCGTACTACACTGAGGAGTGTCGGGGCTCACTTTGTAACGAGAGATCACTTATATATTTATATAGATATTAAAAATTCTAATATTTTATTCGAATCTTGTATTTTGACTTGTAATAAATAAAATGAATTTTTGTTTTCTATAGGGGAAAGGCACAAGAGGTTGAGCACCCAATGTTCAACGACATCTCGACTAAATTTGTGATGATGAGGAGTTTTAAAAAAATTTGGCACGTCACAAATTTTCTCGTGATTTTGAAAAAGTAGGGAAGTCACCTTGGCACCACGTCAATCGTCACGTGACGGGTGCACTACACAAAACCTTAAAAAAAAATTGCATGGTAAACCAAAAAAATTCCTACGCGAAAATTTTCTTATACCCATGTGGCAAGCGGACAAATTCACTTATATTCCTAAAAAAACAGCATTCAATTCACTTCACATCATCCCCTACCACTATGCTAGCCTCTACCAATTGTTTTTCCCTACACACCACTAACGCATTCAATGCAACCATTAACTACATGGCATTGCATTTGGCAGTGCACATGCAAAGAGGAAGTTGAACATTCCCGCCCCTTCCAACCCTATAATGGAGTTGAAGGTTGGTGCCTATCAACACCGCCCTACCCTTTCTACATAAAGAACAGAGTCGAAGACTCGTCTCAATCACCATGTGGGTCACAAGGTGAGCCCATTTCCATAGTTGTTTGGATATGTTCTCTTCGGGTTTCATGCAATGAGCGCATTCGCAAGCAATACTAGTTTTACAATCGTATATTCGTTCTATATTGAGTTGTTTATGTGCATGTTCTTGAATAATCAAACATTACCAGTTTTACAAACATATATTCATTCTTTATTGAGTTGTTTATGTGCATGTTATTGTTTAATCTTCTCGCTCGGCACAAACTCTGTTGATTCATCATATTATGTCAATTAGTACACAAGGTTATTTCTATTATTGGTTACTGAGTAATGGATTTCATTTTGCCTGTTGTTTTTTCAAGCATGCACGTTGAACTATTATTTTTTCAATATATATTCATTTATTTCAATGCATTTTGTTTATTCCTCCATTCGCCCCAAACTCTTCTAATATAGCGTAGAAATTGTCCAAAAAATAGGGTTATTTCACCCATGTGTCTTACAGTTTCAAAATACAATGTTGTTATTGACCATACACTATTGTTATTGAGTAATGGGTTTCGTTTTGACTTGTTGTTTTTTCAAGCATGCATGTTGAACTATTGTTTTTTCAATGTATATTCATTTATTTCAATGCATTTTGTTTATTCCTCCATTCGCCCCAAACTCATCTAATACGGTGTCGAAATTGTCCCAAAAACAAGGTTATTTCACCCATGCATCTTACAATTTCAAAATATAGTGTTGTTATTGACTATACACTATTGTTATTAAGTAATGGGTTTTGTTTTGACCTATTATTTTTTCAAGCATGCACACTGAACTATTGTTTTTCAATGTATTCATTTATTTCAATGCATTTTGTTTATTCCTCCATTTGCCATGAACTCTTCTAATACGACATAGAAATTGTCCAAAAACAGGATTTTTCACTCATGTGTCTTACAGTTTCAAAATACAAGGTTGTTATTGACCATACATTGATGTTATTGAGTAATGGGTTTCGTTCTAACATGTTGTTTTTCAAGCATGCATGTTGAACTATTATTTTTTCAGTGTATATTCATTTATTTCAGTGCATTTTGTTTATTCCTCCATTCACCACGAACTCTTCTAATATGACATAGAAATTGTATAAAAACAGGTTATTTCACCCATGCATCTTACAGTTTCAAAATACATTGTTGTTATTGACCATACATTATTGTTATTGAGTAATGGGTTTCGTTTTGACCTGTTGTTTTTTCAAGCATGCACGCTGAACTATTGTTTTTTAGTGTATATTCATTTATTTTAGCGTGTTTTATGTATTCCTCCATTCACTCGAACTCTTCTAATATGAAGTAGAAAATGTCCAAAAAATAGGGTTATTTCACCCATGTGTCTTACAATTTCAAAATATAGTGTTGTTATTGACTATATATTGTTATTGAATATAAGTGTTGTGTTTGTTTGTGCAATTAATATTTGAATATCCATAGTTAACTTTATATTGACTAGTTTAATATATACTTTGGAATTTCTTAACGTACATTGAAGATAAGGCTATAACTTTGTCATTTTCTACTACACATTCAAACCTTTAATGTGCACTAAAATTATGAATATACATTGAATATGTTGTTAGTTCAAGTGCATGTTCTTATTACATTGCTATTATTGAATAAATACTTATATTGTCAGGGAGGCCACATATTAAGGGGTAAATGATAGTTTTCTTTTTAATATTCAAAGTATTCAAAGTGTTAGGATAAAATATTATTATCCTATTTAATTATGCATTCCATAATTAATAAGTTTATTAATTTTTTTTTGGTTATATTTAATTATAACCATCCTTTTGTTTTATATTTGAATATTTCAGGAGCTATTATATTGTTTTAACAGTATATTTGTTTTTATTCAATTGTTGCTTCTCGATGTTATTGGAAGCTAATGTAATTGGGAATATAGTTGCACCTATGCAACTTAGTCTCTTGTTTGTATTTGGTTGTGCAATATCTATAAATATTGCAGCCCATTCTCTGTAAGTTTGGTTGATTATGATTAATAAAATTTAATCAGGCTTCCACCCCTGTTGTTGAATCAACATTTGGTACCAGAGCGAATTTAAGCTCCTGCAAGGTTGGAGAAGGTTGCAGAAGAAGGAGAATTCGTGGAGAAGAAATCTGCATCAACGGAGAGCCAGTGTTGCCTCCTACAGCTTCCTAGAACCCCCTGCAAACTCACAACCTCCTGTGTATTCTCCAGGTAAACGGAAAGTAATTTTTTTTTGCCTTGGTGCTCTCTGCACTAGGAAAATTTGCTTCTTGAGCATTTTCTAGTTTATAGCAATTAGAAAAAAAAATTAAAAAATATATTTTTCCCCATCAAGGGTTCTTTCCTCTAAATTATCTAGCTACAGATAATATTGTCTGTTTATTATCAAAATTTGGAGGTGCATCTGGTGGTCTGTGAAGAAGATTACTTGGAGACCAAGGTATATTGAGACCTGCACCTGCATCTAATCAAACCCGAGGCATAGAAAACAATCCGCTGAGGCATAGAAAACAATCGACCTAGCGGTGGCGTGCAAGCAAAGAAAATTAAAAAAAAACATAGTGTAAATCACGCCTTTTCTATCCTCCATGCTTTTTTGTCCTTCACGGGCACCGTGGTCTCTCCTACCAATGAACTCATACCTAAATAGACCAATACACGGTGAGAAAATAAAGAAATACAAGGCTTGTGGCATCCTAGTCTCCTACACAGATATCACCTCTCTCGTAGTCCGTGACTCCATTAGAGAGGTTAGGGGACCAGATTATAGAGTGCCGCTTGGACGGAGGGATAGCCTGAATTTCGCGGCAAAGATATGACAAAAGGAAAGCCTTCACAGCTGGCTCGCACAAAAACATCGAACAACACACAAAGTGGAGAACCAAGTTTCCACGCACAACAAACTCGCACAACGAAGTTGTCCCTCCATACGCCATGAGTTGTACCTACAAACAAGAAAACACACAGGCATCGACAAATAAAAAGCATTCAACAAAAAAATGGCTTTACCTGCAAAGTCCAGTGAATAATAAAAAAACGAGAAGGGGCGGCAGCTAAAGGAATATAAAAGCTTCGATCCATTCTTTTAGCGTGGAGAAAACCCTAAATCGCCTCATAACAACTACTAACACATGGATCTCCCTTCTAGGTCGCATCTTCCTTACGAGGTTAGTTCGAATTTTTATACTTTAAATATCAAATACTTCATTTTCTATTTCAAGTGCTCATATGAGCCATGTTGGATAGCGAAATGACTTGGAGGGATGAGATGTGGGGTTTGAATCCCACCAACAACAAAAAAACCAATTTTTTGAAATTTGGCGACTTTTTTAGTGGAAAAATTCAAATTTAGTTATAACTAACTAAATTTAGCGAGAAAAACCCTATTTTAAGGGCAATTTTTTTCTCCACTCTGCATATTTTTGCATTTTGAGCACTTTTTGCCAAAGAAGGGCTACCTAAAAACTTCATTCTGAGCTATTTTTTTATGGTTGTTTGCTCAACGCAAGTCGTATTGGGCTCGGGAGGCTACCAGGCCTGAAAACAAAAAAAAAATTTACCTGTCATTCAAATTTTCTAGATTTTTGAATGTAATTTGTATACTTCAAAATATTGTGCTAATTTGCAGGTTGCCATAGTCAACCAAAACTTTGTAGAATCGCCGTAAATGGCAAAATTGTAATAAAAACAATAAAAAATTGGTTCTCAGAATACTCACGAGATCCTAGATCTCATTCACAACGTTCGTATATATGGTGCCTCTAGAAGCACTTACGGGTAAAGTCGCGCGACTACTACTGCATTTAACGCCTAATATAGCTGCAACAATGTCGTCTCGAGCATCGTCCCTTTAAATTGACGAGGAATAATAAGGTCACAAAGTGCACACACTATGAACCATCCCATCCATTTGTGAACAATTGCACGACATAAATCCGAACTGAGAAATTATCCAAGTATATAGCAAAGTTACGCTGCGCGTATGAGGATATTTCTTTGAGCCGATGTCAATAATTGCATAGACCCCATCAAGATCTTGCTCTTGGTACCACGTATTGAATTCTTTCACGTACGTTAACGCCTCTTTCACGTCTCACGGGTATATAGAAAGGGCGAGCTTCTTCCACGTACTGATGGGTATATGGAAGGGTGCGTATATAAAAGGTTCGGTATATTGGATGATGGTATATAGATTAGGAGACCTAATACCTGGAGTGATAAGAGCTAATCCATGTCAGTGATCTCTGCAAAATGGGCACCAATGCCCCCAAATTTTTTCTTCTGGATTCAAAATTACTCAGAGGAAATAACTATGTTGCATGGAAGACTAAAATCAAGACACAACTTGAGTTTGAAGAAATTTGGCCTGCTGTGAATGGTACTTTGACCAGATCAGCCACTGATACAACACAACAACAACAGTTTGATAAAGCAGATCAGAAAGCCAAACTCATCATCTTGTTTGGAGTGTCCGATGATGTGCAACCCCACATTCGAGATGCCAAAACAAAAAAGAAGCGTGGGATAAATTGAGCACAGTATACGAGGCCAAGAACAAGAATGTCATACTAAATTTACAGAGTCAGTTACATACACTAAAGTTCAAGCAGAATGAGAAAATTGAAGCTTTCTTAAGAAGAGTTGCAGAATTGAGGGCTTCACTTTTAGCCCTGGGGGAACCAATCCACGACGATGCTCTCATTCCCATTGTTTTGAGAGCACTCCCCTCTTCTTACCACATTTTTGTCACAACACTAAACGTGACAGATACGATAGTTGGTTTTGACAAACTGGTAAACCTACTGCAACAAGAGGAAGCAATGCACAATAAGGATGATGAAGAGGAGCAGCTGTCTTCACATCAAAAATGGAAAGGAAAAGGTAAAGGAAAACCTAATTCCTATAAGAAGTCCCAACATCAGAATCAGTATCATGGGGACAATCAACAAAAGAAGCAATGTCCTATCTGCAAAAGAGGACATGACTTACAAGATTGTTGGTATAACACTTACAAGAAAGGTTCATCCAGCAACTCTGGACCACAACAATAACAATCTTACAAGGGACATTCTAACAACAATTACGGGTAGAAAAAGGGGAAAAGAAGACCCTACCAGCAAGGTAATATTGTTGAGCAACAAGAACAGTCAGACAATGAAGACTTCTTGTTCACTGCTCGATCAAGTGAACCATCCACGTCATCTAGTGATGTCTGGTATGTTGATTCGGGAGCCACTCAACACATGACCGGCCACAGAGACTGGTTTATTTTAATGAGGGACACGCCATCGAAAAATCATGTTTCATTGGGAGATGATTCTTCATATACAGCCTCAGGGGATTGGAAACATTTCTCTACCCCTTAGTTCACGTAAATGCAAACTATCATATGTCCTATATGTCCCCAGGTTGACAAAGAATCTTCTTTCAGTTAGTCAACTCCTAGATCACAACCTGAAAATTGACTTTGATAGTCAATCTGGCAAGAAAACGTGCTTGATTCGAGATAAATCACGAGGCTCAAAATAATTGCAAAAGCCTCCAATGTGGGACGCATGTTCCAACTTGATTTCATTCACGATATAATCAAGCACTTGTGGCTAAAAACTCCACCTCAGCATAGTTGTGGAATCAGAGATTTGGTCATGTAAGTTTCAAATATCTCGAAACACTTCGCCGGTGTAATATGGTACATGGGCTACCATCTCTTTAGAAGGATATAAACAAGTGTCCTCACTACCTCGCAGGAAAACAACATAGAGCTTCATTCCAGAAGAGTACATTTTGAGCTCATGGTAAACTTGGCCTAGTTCATACCGATCTTTGCGATCCAATGTAGCCAATTCATTCTGGGTTCCAGTACTTCATGCTTTGTGTTGATGACTATTCAAGAAAAATGTGGATTTTCTGTCTTCGCAAGAAAAGTGAAGCATTTAAAACCTTCAAAAAGTTCAAAGTAGCAGTTGAGAAAGAAACTGGTGGTCACATCAGAACTCTCTGCTCAGATCGAGGGTGGGAATTCACCAATGATGAGTTCAGAGACTACCTACAAATTCACGAGATTCGTCGACAAATGCCTCCGCCACACACACCACAGAAAAATGGTGTTGTTGAGAGAATAAATCGTACTATCATGGAAATGGTGCAATGCATGATCGATGATTCCGACTTGCAAAGACATTTTGGGCAGAAGCAACAAAGACAATAGTGTATTTGTTGAATAGAGTGCCCACAACTACTCTTGATGGAATAACACCACAAGAAGCATGGTCAAAAAGGAAACCATCCATTGCACACCTTAGAGTATTTGGGTGCAAAGAAAGCATGCACATACCCAAATAGAACAAAAATAAATTGGACATGAAGTCACAAAAACTCATCTTCATTGGGTACAAGAAGATACTATTGGTATAGATTGATGGATCCTAAGACCAAAAGTCTACATTAGCAGAGAGATGTTGAATTTTTCGAGAAGAAGGAAGCAGATTCTCCTCCTCCAGACTCATAAGATGTAGGTTTTTCACCTGTTGTAAAAATTGACTCGATGTTCCTTCAGAAGATGAAAGTAATGATGGGGATGATGGTGTTGATCAAATAGAACCACGACCCATGGGAATAGTTCAACGTATGTCTAAATGGTGTACAAGTACATTACGAGATGCAATATTGGATGCTCCACCGGATACATCCACCCCTAGACCACGACTTGCAAAGAAAGCAATAGAAGAAGTTAACTTTACTTTGATGAGTAGAGTTATTGAATCGAGATGAGCCCTCTACAGTCCAGAAGCCCTACGCTTAAAAGCTTGGAAAGATGCCATGGATTTTGAATATCAATCAGTGATGAAGAATAACACTTGGCAGCTTGTTAATCTTCCACCAGGGAAGAAACCCATTAGATGTAGATGGATATTCAAAATGAAGTACAAAGCAGATGGGACAGTGGACAAGTACAAAGCAAGACTTGTAGCAAAAGGGGTATGCATAAAAAGAAGGCATTGACTATGAGGAGACATTTGCTCCCACAGCTAAGATCAAAATGATCAGGATGATCTTTGCTCTAGCTGCTTAGTTTGGATGGAAAGTTCACCAAATGGATGTAAAAAGTGCCTTCCTAAATGGAGATTTACAAGAAGAAGTCTACATGACTCAACCTGAGGGATATGTAGTACCTGGTCAAGAAGCAAAGGTATGCAGACTCAGAAATCTTTGTATGGCCTCAAACAGGCACCCCGGGCATGGTACATCAAGATTGATGAGCATCTCGTATAACATGGATTTGTTAGAAATCCATATGATCCCAATCTCTACCTCAAAAGTAAAGGGGGAGATGGTGATTGTTGTTGTCTATGTCGATGATCTAGTCATCACTGGCAGTTCAATGAGGATGATCGATGAAACAAAGAAAGATCTTAATCGATTGTTTGACATGACCAATCTTAGGCTAATGCATTACTGTCTTGGATTGGAAGTCTGGTAGAAAGAGAATCATATTTTTGTTTCTCAGATGAAATATACCAAGACTACTCTCGAGAAGTTCAGGATGATGGATTACACACCAATTGCAACACCCATGGAGAAAAAATTGTAGTTATCTCGTTCGAGATCCATCTCCCGAGGTAAGTGCCACTCTCTATCGGCAGCTGATCGGAAGTCTCATTTACTTGACCTACACTAGACTAGATATTAGCTTTGCAATAAATTATCTATCCAGGTTCATGCAAGAACCCAAAGTGTGTCATTGGAAAGTAGCAAGGCACATTTTGAGATATCTTAAAGGATCAATGGATCTTGGTCTAGAATACAAGAAGAATGACAACTTCTTCTTGTCTGGATATTCGGATTCAAATCATGCAAGAAATATTGATGATAGAAAATCCACTTCTGGATTTGTATTCTTTATGGGATCTGGACCAATATCATGGGGAAGTAAGAAACAACACTTTGTTTCTTGCTCTTCCACAAAAGCCGAGTATCATTCTGCAGGAGAAGTTGTCTGTGAAGCGATTTGGCTACGTCGCATATTGGAAGGACTTGGAATACCACAAGACAAACCTACTACCATGTATGTTGACAATGAAGGTGTTCTCAAACTTGTTCGTAATCCAGTTTTTCACGAGAGAACAAAGCACATTGAGGTTCAGGTTCATTTCATACGTGAACATGTGTTGAAGCACAACATCCAACTTCAATTTTGTCCAACTGCTGAACAACGAGCAGATATTTTCACAAAGTCACTTGCACGTGACAAGTTCGAGTTGTTCAGAGAGTTCCTCTCCTCATCTCTTCAGACAATGCACAATTAAGGGGGGGAATGTTAGGATAAAATATTATTATCCTAATTAATTATGCATTCCATAATTAATAAGTTTATTAATTATTGTTTTTTGGTTATATTTAATTATAACCATCCTTTTGTTTTATATTTGAATATTTCAGGAGCTGTTATATTGTTTTAACAGTATATTTGTTTTTATTCAATTGTTGCTTCCCGGATGTTATTGGAAGCTAATGTAATTGGGAATATAGTTGCACCTGTGTAACTTAGTCTCCTGTTTGTATTTGGCTATGTAATATCTATAAATATTGCAGCCCATTCTCTGTAAGTTTGGTTGATTGTGATTAATAAAATTTAATCAAAGCTTCCACCCCCGTTCTTTGAATCAACACAAAGAATGTTTGAATATGTGAGGAATGTCAGAAAATAGACATAATGTTAAATACATGAAGAATGTCTAGCATATGCAATGAATATGTGAATCACTTACCTTAACATCTGAGGAATATCTAAATATAAATAAGTGTTGTCTTTGTTTATGCAATTAATATTTTACAGCCCACCTTGTCATAAATTAGTTCATAGCTTGCTTCGTGGTCACCAACTGTTGCCTCTCCCATAAGCACGTGAAAGACTGAATATACATTGAATATACGGTTGTAATTTAGTCATTGAAATGTATGTGTTCAAAGGAAAAATTTACACACATTATTAAGTGTACATTTTGTAGTTTTAGTGCATAAAGATAGTTTGTAGCTACTGTGCAATCTTTTGGCTCCTATCACTCTACATTCCTCCTCCGTCATTTCTAACTGCATACCAATGCCACATTCAAAGAAACCATTAACTGCTAACATCTTTTCATAGCACTTGTTGATCCCTTCCAACTTGTAATGTCATTTCTTCTTTATGTTCTCCATGCACTAAGCACATTCACATGCAACACCAAGATTCCATCTATATTTTCAATGTGTATTTAGTAATTTCAATTTGTTAATATGCAAAGAAAAACAAAGTTTGAACATGTAAAAAAAGGTGTTTATACATTGAGTATCATTTAACATAAGGTGAACATGGTTCTTATTTTAGTATTTGTTTGAATATACACTAGAATTATTGAACATAGATTGAATATATGGGTGTAATTCTACATTTTTTCAACTACAAATGTTGATATTGGTGTTGCTTGCAAATGTGTTCATTGTTCTTGGGTCCATTTTATCAAAAGTTGGTTCACGAAGGAATTTCATATCAAAAGGGCAAATGAGAATATCACAACTATGTCTTTTGACACCTTTAATCTATAGGAAATCATAATGCTTCATTCTACAGGTAAGGTCATTTATGACCTTACTTAGGTAGTGAATTGTTTTCCTTTATTGTCATTATTCTAGAAAATAATGAATAATAAAAATTATAAACACCTATAAGAAGATAATTCATGTTTTTACACATTACCAAAACTTCGATTTTATATTGATATGATGGAATAAACTACAAATACTTATGTGTAATGATAGGATGGAAAAACTAAATATTGCTTGCATGATTTCCCAAAAAATATAGAACTAAGTTCATATTTTTCTGCATGAAGGTTATAACTTACACATAATAATGTTATAATTATGCATACCAATCATATAATAAGGTAACATCTAAATTGTTCCAAAATTGAATTCTTCTTCAATTACTGTCAACTGTGTCACTTCTTATGCTATTTAGTACCGTTCCATTCTCCATTTGGGGTATCATTGGTATGCACTAGTTGTGCTTGGTGATGGGAGTTACAGATTACTTGCATGGCCTGATTGCATTTAGCTAATAGAATTGACATGCATGGGACTAGAAGTAGGAAATTACATGTTTGTTGTACTTATTATAGAAAATTGCATATTACATGCGTGAGAAAACTACATTTGTGTTGTTGGAATTCACATTTTTTCGTTGAAGGAAACTATGTTGTCAAAAATTGCATTATTGGTGTTGAAGGAAACTACATTTGATTTGTAGAAGTAGACATGTTGCTCACTTGGTAATTGGCCACATTTGGAAAATCTGGAGTGTAAATGTTGTAGAAATCCATCATAATTGGATGTTGTGAAGGAATAGGATTTTCTAGACTGCTCAATCATCTTTGCCTTTGCATTTCTTTTTCTATCCTCTCCTTCTCTTGTTGTAGCTTCTCATGTTCCTTTTTTTTCCTTTTCATGTTGTTGTTTTATCTTGTCTTGTTCCCTCCTCTTCCTTTTAAGTTGTCATTTGAGTTTGTTTGCTTCCCTTTTTTCTTGTGCAATGATTTTGTTTTCCTTCCTCTCCTCGAGTTGCTCTTTCTTTCTTGCTTTCAACTCCTCTAGTTCCTTCCTTTGTGCTTCTTGTTTGTTAAGCATTTTCAAGTAGTCGGTCGATGTGAGAATTTTTGATTGCCTGCTCAACCTTAGAGTCCCTCTATTTGCATGTTCCAATCTCTCATTAATCCTTTCAATTGGAAGCTTAAGAAAGTTCCACAACGAACCACCAACCTGGTTTCTGATTCTAGCATTGCATGGTTGTTTTGTTGTGTCTTGTACAAATGTTTGTGAACACCCCAAATCTATAGCATCCAACTAAATATCATCTTCATTTTTCCATGCGTTATAATCAGATAGTAGTGGAATACTCCACTTGGCATGCTAGGAGGAGGGGATGGCATGGAAAGAGAAATATCCTCATTGGAAAGGTCTATTGGAATCCCTAAGTTTGTAGCAACTTCTTTTAACCATTCGGATGGCTAACTAGTGTTGGCATACTCATCTCATATTTAGTTGTGACGGGTTCTTGTGTTTGACTCACATGAGTTGGTGTGTTTTCTTCAACTTGAACATGAATTCCAACTTGACAACCTTTCCCAATCTAACTTAAACATGTTCTTGTGTCTTGTTGATTTAACTTTGTCACCTCCACCTCTGATTTTTGAATTATATCACTTGTTGTTAGCTTGTTGCATCTTTTATTTGTTGGATTTGATTAACATTCTGTTGGATTGTTTCTCCATTATCTTTGATAAATTGTTTAATTTCATCTCTGTTATAACCAGTCATCTCCATAATTCTCTCCACAGCTATTTCCTCCTCTGTTAGCTCAACATTGAATGCATTACTAGGGCACATGTCATTGACCAATGCATCTTTTTTAGAGGCCATATTCCAGTCCTCATAAAACCATCTTTTATATTCGATGGAGTTAATGCTCTCTTAAAAGCCTTGTTGTTAAGAGCTGCCAATTCAGATCTTCTCACATCTACTTTGTGATGTTTGACCATCCATTTGGATCTTTCATCCTTGAAGTAGGTTTTAAATGGAAAAAACATGCTAACATCTAAAGGTTATAGTTGGTGGATGGTGTGCACATGCAAAGTGATTAGATCAATGCCTAGTGCTCTTGCCTCTTGGATTGTCTCATATGCCATGTGGCTTCCATGGCCATAAAAAATGAGTAGATTTCTATTTGATGGTGAAACACCACCCATAATTGATCTAGCAAATTGGTGTAGCCAATTCAAAAATAATTCCTTTTGTAACACCCGATAAAAACAACCCACTTGAGACCCAAGAAACAACCTAGGATTAGTTAGGAAAATTATGGAATAATTTTTTTGTTTAAAAGAGTCTACTACCAAGTTACAAGGCAACAATTTCCACTAACGATTCCAAAATAATTCTAATCCACTAGAACATAATTTTCTTTTATTAACAATTATTAGAGTCACAAGGTTCAAAATTAAGGGTTAGAAGTTTCAATTAGGTTCAGAGGGTAAATTATCACCATACCCACTCTCTAACAGATTAAATATTCAACTTGATTTTTCTCACACTTAATACATTCAAAATTTTCCTAAATCATTCCCATTAGATAGGAAATTTCCTCACCTTTCCATTGATATAAAGAAGTCCTCCTAACTCCTCATAAAACTCAAGTTATGGGCCAGCGGGCCTTGGGTGAACATTTTCCCCCAAGAGCGGGCCCACGGGCCCAGGGGTGAAAATTTTCCCAAAAGGGCGGGTTGGCGGACAGTGGGGAGACCTTTGAAAATTTTTCCCTACGCGAGGGTAAAAACCACTTTTGCTTATGTGCTTCCGTGGTCCGAAGAGGACACATGGCGCCCTCCAAGCCAAAGTGGGAAAAATAAGGAAGGGCGGGGTGTCGAGTAACTCAAGAAAATTTGCCAAAGGGGGAGGTAAAAGGGTTGAGTTGCACGCGCGGGCCCGCGCATCTGTGAAAACAATTTTTCCAAAGAAAAGGTGGGGATGTGGGGCCGCGGAGAAATTTAGGAAATTTTTCCAGCGTTAGAGTAAAACGTTAAGTTCCAAAATCCTCCCGCGCCTCTGCTGAGCCACGTGGCAACACCCGATTGGCTGCAGGTTGGCGGGGTTGCGGAAATTTATAAAAAATTCCAAAACTATTTTCTCAAAAAGATTAAGTTGCGAGGGTTCCACCCCTCTGCCATGCCACATGATAGCCTTTGATTGGCTACGGATCGAACGAGAACGGTGGTGGAAAAATTTCAAAAAAATTCCCAAATTTTTTTCTAAGTTTTTAAAGGAAAAAAATTCGGGCCGTGGGCTCGCCAAGGAAGGAAAACTTCAGAGGGCCATAACTTTTGATAGAGAGCTCAATTTTGGGAAAACAAGGACTTTCTGGAAAGCTCTCGATGTCCTCTTTGCATAAGGATCATTAATTTTAGATTTTGATAAAGTTTAAGGGGTAAATTTTAAGAAAACGGCCTATAGGATTTTTAAAAGCAAACTGGTAAATTTTAACTTATAAATTTTGTTCAATTTGATCTTCTCCTTCACTCAACATGCCAAACAGACATGGAGAATTATTCTAAGAAGGATTTAGGATGCATTTGGAGGGTAATTTTGCTTGATTGATTTCCAATTCGAATTTTCCAACATTTGACAGAAAAAAGACTGCAAAATTTGCCTTTGTTCAATTTGAAAGGTTTCTTAAGAGTTTTTAGTTTGTTTGGGGTCATTTTGGTCATACTAAGCTCAACTTAATGTTTCATTTTATTGTTCTTTGTTTCAGAGGTCATTCTGTGTATTTTGAATAAAAATCTGCAGAGTTTATAGTGAAACAAAATAAGATCTATACTTGCACACAAACAGATTTATTTCCATTTACCAAACTTTAAACTATGAATTCATTTTCAACTCCAATCTATAATGTTAAGTTGTTCCACATCTAGTTGTGCAAAAATCCAAAATGTAGATTCTAAATTTTCCAATCATTCATTTCACAAAACAAATTAATACTTTTTTTTACGTATTTCTTTCTTCCAATTTTCCAAACCGAGATATCAAATACAAAGTTTAAATATAACAAAGCCATGTTGAACAAGGTAAGACAACTTCCATTAATTCAATGAATCTTTTACAACTCCTTTCATATATATATTTTCAAAATACAACATATAGAATACATGTCTTTCTTTTCTAATAACAGAACTGAATACAGAGCATAACTCTTTTACATTTCACTTTACAAATTTCATAATCCATACAACATCTTTCCATTTCAAAACATTTACAATTTCATCCACTTCAAAGTGGGAAAGGTTACAAAAGAATTCTCATAAGGGACTGTCAAAATTGTCTTCTTTTCTCAGCTCCAGGACAACAACATGCATTCTTCTCATTCTTCCAATTTGATCACAATAAAGGTAGGGGAAAGGCAACGCTCTCCACCCAACCAAGACATCCAATGAAGAGGAGAAGCCATCCTTCTTCATTGGCCCCCGAGCCCCAACCATAATGCAATAGAAGGTGTGATTCAACTCATGGCAATAATAGGCTTCCACATCACAAAGCAATCTTTCAACATGCACATTTCAAAATAAAAACATAGTCCAAGCAAAACAATAGTTTACAACTGCATTGAAACATTAAGATATAACTTAGGCTTCTTCATGCAAGCCAAATGAGAAATAACTATGGGGAAGTTGTTTATACCTCCCAATGGGAATTGGGTATCCACCTGTAACAAAATGCCAATATAATTCATCTCACATATCCTTATGCCCCCACAATCCCTCCTTATGCCCCCCACAAAGTAAGAAATTCAAGCTATTTCTTTTCCATGGTGGATCCCAATCCCAAACTCCCTCCACAAGAATTCTGATGCCACTGACATTCCCTTATGCCCCCCCACATGGATTCCCCATAGCCTTCTCCTACACCATTCCTAGACAGTTTACCCAACCAACCAACAAACACATAAAACATTCACCATTCACAAAAACATAGAAGAAATAAAAGCATATATGAAGAGCTAAGCTCCTACCTCTCCATGGTAGATTTTGTTCCAAAACCACAAGCTTTCAATGCCAAAATACAGTCCCAAAATCAGCAATGCCCAAGTATGAAATGCTCTCCAATCTCCTCCAAAATCAACAAGAGCTCCAAACAACCAAGGAAAATTCACCCCAAGGAAGCATTCCAAAAGTTTCAACAACCCAAAACAAAGCAAGGAGTTTTAATTTTATAGAAGAGGGAAGAGAAGAGGATGAGGTGGATCCATGTAGGATGCCACATCACACATCCTCAACTCCAACACAAAATTCAAATTCATTCTCCAAAGCACAATAAAGAGGTGGGTGAATAATATGACAAATAAACTTACACACTCCAAAAATCCCACACCCCAAAGGACTGAATTTAATAAAATGTAAGAAGAGTGCAATTAAAACTTACAATTTGTCTTCCCAAAATGCATTAAAAAGGTCTAAAATCAACCCTCCAACCATAGGTATGGTTGGTAAATAAAATTAAGAGGCATGGGACAAGTTTTACTTGTCCCACAAGCCTCCAAAAACAACCTCCAAGGACAAATTCAAATTTCCAAGGAGGTGGAGTGTTTCATACTCCATAATCTGACTTACATGACTCTCACACATCACTTACATATACTTATAACATTTAATACAAAAGTTGGAACAACTTCTATAATTACTTTCTTATATCCCAAATTTGATTGATTTATTTATTTTAACAATATGATTACTCACATTAATTCTCCACAATTAAAAGAATAATGAAAGGGGTAAATGCATCACAAAATAAACACATGCAAACAATAATAAAAAGGAACCACATTAATAAAATACACATAACCCCTTGGTCACATTCAAAGGTAATCCCCCATGGGAATCCCTAACAAAAATACAACACATAAAAAATACAGGTTGCCATGGTGACCTTGTTGAATTCATCTAGAATTCCAATGTGGTTGGTCTCCAATCCCCGATGTTTGTTGTGATAGTTTAACCTGCAAAACACAAATACCTCCTTCAGCCTCGTGGCCATATCAAAACATCCAACATGATATAAATATAATCACAAAATCATCTATACATATGAATCACAACAACATCAAGGCAATCAACAATATCACTTACAATTTATATCAACAACTATATCATCATCATATAATGTCCATTTTCTAGATCTACTCACAATATCCAAATATCACATGTCCGAACAACATTCATAATATATCCATGTCAAATAGTATATCATCATCCACATATGAAGTGTCTCTAATAATCATCATGCATCATAACTAAATCAAGATCAACAATAATCCATGGTCCAACCTCTAACATCATACTAAATCAAAACTATAATAATGTTCATAATGTAATCAACAATATCAAGATCAGTATCAAAATGTGTCAAAGGGAAGTGGGCACTACACCTTTGTCATCCATGTGTGTGGTTGGGATTTCATACATGCACTAAGCTCACAATTGGAAATATAATTTGTTAATTATCATTGTGCTTTAAAAGGATAGAAACATGGTATACTCTTCCCTACTTTATTAACACAACAAATTATTGTGATCCACTCTCTACTCTTTGAGAGTATGTGGGGTACACTTCTACTTCCCATCTTTACAATCACCCTCATGCTAAAATTCCTATCATTTTCATCACAATTCAATATCCTTTGTGGTCCATATTGCTCAGTTTTATACATTTGATCCAAGTTGTCATAAAAACAACTATGTTAGGCCTAAGCATAACTACCCTATCACGATCAAGGCCTTTTGTGGTCCTTAAAGACAAATCTTTATGCCTCTTTTTGAACCCTTCCCACTAAAATCTATCAAGAATACTATCAATAAATGGAGTATTTTGTGTCTCACATATGTGTGTCATGTGAGCTTTTAATGAGTTTATTTGTAGACCATGACCCATATCAGCCACATGTTTACAATATTGTATAATTTTAGACTCTTCTTGAGACATTAAAATGGTTGGGGACCTTTACATTTCATAGTTGTGATATCATTCATCTAGTTAGATAATAAGCATGATGAGGCACCCCACTTTTTTTTTGCAACAACTCTAATGGAATACTCATTCTCTTCAACATCTCTTGTTGCTCCAACAATGTCTTCAGTCATCCACTCAATTATGAAGAAAACATTTTTAGATGTTGTTGTGTTCTTCCCGCTAACTATGGTGTTGGTTTTAACTTTGTTTTGTGATTTGGACTAGTCTGAAATTGTTGTTTTTGATTAGCTTCAGCTAACTCTTCCTCTAAGTCAAGTATATAATCAAGTTTAACACCCCTTTTTAAGGGTCCATTCGTGACTTCCTCCTTCCAAGCCTCCTCTTGAATACCATGTTGGCCTGCAATTATTTAGGAAAAAGTAAAATAAATAACCATGTGTAGAAATGTGTACTAAAGGCTGAAATATGATGAATCAATAGAGTTTGTGTCAAATGAAAGATTAAATAAGAACATGCATAGAAACAACTCAATAATGAATGAATATACATTTGTAAAACTGGTAATGCTTGATTAAACAAGAACATGCATAGAAACAACTCAATATAGAATGAATATATGATTGTAAAATTGGTATTGTTTGCCAATGTGATCATTGCATGAAACTTTGAAGAGAAAATATCCAAACAACTATGGAAATGGGATATCATGATTGTCAATGTTAAGAATTACAACATATTCTATGATAATTTATTTCCATTTGACCTGGAATAAATAAATTTGAGATGTTGTAATGTTAAGAATTATAGCATATTATGTGATAAGGATTTATGTTTAAAGTCAGGGGTTGATCTCACATAATGGCCCACTTAACGATTCTAAGTGGTTATTTTTTACCGGTTTTCGGCTCTGTTGCAAGGTTGAAAGGATCAGGAATGTTCATCTTCATGTCCCCACATTTGCACTACAAAATGCAATGTCATGCAGTAAATGAATGCATTTAATGTGTTAGTGGCATCCAAAACTAATAGTCGGTGGACACCGACGGAGTGGTAGGGGTATTGATTTTGGATCAGACTTGCACAGGTAAAACACACAAAATAATTATATTATTTCTCTATATTCAATTCATATGGGATTATTACATAATGAACAAGCTGCTAATATATAGGGAGATAGTTTCCTATTAAGTAGGAAACAACTCAACCACAAATCTATATATATGTGAGTTGTTATAACTCCCAAACAACTCACGTATATAATATAATAACCTGATATTATGAGTTTGTTTATTACAACTCATAATATATTACATAATATTATTCATCCATATATATGAATAATGTGAGCACTATATAAGTATTCCTAACATTCCCCCCCTTAGTGCGAACATGGGGAAACAACAATTGCACTTCCTTCTGCAGCGTGCCGCCCGTGCGTGCTCATGATCTGGATGGTTTTACAGGACAGCCAACAACCTCAACATGGATGGTTTTATAGGACAACCAACAACCTCAACAAGGGATGGTTTTAAAGGACAACCAACAACCTCAACAGGGATGGTTTTACAGGACAACCAACAACCTCAATATCATGATGCTGCTTTTCTTTTGTGCTTTCATCTGTCCACAATGCTTTTCCTTCAGGGAATTATGTAGGAAATACTGCTCACTGATAACAAATATGAAAAAGAGAAAATGGAACATTGAGACCATGTTCCCCCCCTCAATGTGAACATTTCACTTATTCAAGCCATAACAGGAACACTGAAAAAGAATCATGCTGCACACAACTGAAATCGACTGCAACTCTGAAAAGAAAGCAAACTCACACACACACTATCACCACAGCTTCATGTGGCCCCGTCATTGGTGACTGACGAGAGGTTGTTGATCGACCTCCTTCCTCCGATGCCTCCTTCCTCCATTTTCATGCTGCTAGCTCAGCTAGATTTGATCATGGAGCTCAAATACATATCAAAGGACGTTGGATTCCACTGATAGTGCGTCCAATTGAAATGCGTAAGTAGTCAATTAGGAAAAACACCAGAATTTGATGATTGATGGATCTGCAACAACAAACTGTATTTTTCCTTTTTTAATATAAGATAAACACAAGAATCAGATCACCTTATGCTGAGAAGAATTGAACCCACACAAATGGAGTCAATTGAATCATGCCACAGAAATAACTGGATCTCAGAAAATAGAAGAATTAGAACTGAAGTTGGTGTCAACGCCGATGGAGATCCCTTTCAATGCAACGTTGTTCCTTATCACACAAGTGTTGAATAATTCCTTCTAACAACAGTCAAGTTGCATGGAATCTGTGTGAATTGGATCCAATTATAGTGGAGACGTCCCAAAATTTGAGAATACCTCTCAGAGCAGAACAAATGCGGCTGCAAGTGTAATACAATGACCCGAGTATTAATTGATCAGATCCCTCTAATGCATGAGTGTGCAAGAAAATCCTAGGAGGAACGTTCTGCAAAAAATAGAATTGCATCTACAGGAGCAATAAAAAGAAACATTGCCCCTTGATAACTATTTTAAATTTCCATCACACGAGTCAATTCACTCTGATACCAAATATTGATTTTGGATCAGACTTGCACAGGTAAAACACACAGAATAATTATATTATTTCTCTATATTCAATTCATACGGGATTATTACATAATGAACAAGCTGCTAATATATAGGGAGATAGTTTCCTATTAAGTAGGAAACAACTCAACCACAAATCTATATATATGTGAGTTGTTATAACTCCCAAACAACTCACGTATATAATATAATAACTTGATATTATGAGTTTGTTTATTACAACTCATAATATATTACATAATATTATTCATCCATATATATGAATAATGTGAGCACTATATAAGTATTCCTAACAAGGGGATGATGTGAAGTGAATTGAATGTGGTTTTTTTGGGAATAAAAGTAACTTTTTTCAGCTTGCCACATGGTTACAACCCTTATTTATCTTCATATATTCCGCATTTGTTAAGGTAAGTGCTTTACATATGCGACATTCTTCATGTATTTAATGATCTTTTTATTTTCTCGACATTGTTCACTTTTTTAGCGATCGATAAAAAACGTTAACAATTGATATTCAAATATTAATTGCATAAATAAAGACAACACTTATTTATATTCAAATAATCCACATTTGTTAAGGTAAGTGATTTACATATGCAAACATTCTTCATGTATTTAACATTCTCTCTATTTTCTGACATCCTTCGCATATTCAATAAATCAATATAAATTTAGTCATGGATATTCAAATATTAACCGTATAAATAAATAAAGCACTTATTTATATTCAAATATTTCTCGATGTTAAGGTAAGTGATTCAGATATTCATTGCATATGCAGACATTCTTCATGTATTTAACATTTTGTCATTTTTCGACATTCTTCACATATTTAGACATTCTTTGAATAATTTGAATATTAAAAAGGTAACTGTCATTTACCTCTTGTATATGTGGCCTTCCTATAAAGCCAAATTTGGTAGTGGCCTCCTTGCAAATATGAATTTGGTATATAACTCTTCCAGTTATGTGCCTTATCAATTGTTTCCATAAAATAATTGCTAACCATATTCATATAAATATGTAATATTACATTGTTGGAAGCACAATGGAATGGGGGAGTTGAATTAGTCCTTCAAAACTTTAACTTCAATTACCATGTATTAACATTCATCATTCAATTAGCCATTCATCATACATAACCATACATGAGCATATTAGATGTGTGTTAACCATTCACAAGATCATAACACAAGAGAGAGTACACAAGACACCAAATATAAGTGGGAAACCCTCATGGGGAATAAAACCCACATAATTTTTTTGATATTACTCACAACAAAGACTCAAGTGAATATTACACATCATAAGAGATTTCTTTAGTGAGGCACCAACCCCATAAGGAACACTAACCCCTAAACCCTTGTTGATATTACTCACAACAAGAGACTTACATGAATATGACTCTTCACACACGATTTTGATAAGAATGTTAGTGTAGATACACTGCGCAACAACTCAGCTGATGGTGATCACAAGATTCAACTCCAAACTACTTCAAACACACTTCAAACCCTCATTCCTTCAACTTGCTCAAACTTGGAAAAACTTGACTTGATTTGATCTCAAACCCTTACACACAATCTCTCTAATATTCCTCATAATTTTAAACACTTCCTCATCTCTAAAATTATTCCTTCATACATATTTCACACTTTCCTTGGGTCACACTTTTTCCCTCTTACTCAACTAGTTCAAATTTGAACTCAAACACTCACTTTATACCCTTCTCAACTCAAAAACATGAAACAAGTAATTCTTGGTACTTTAGATTAACCAATACACATTAAAAACATACCAATACATTCATATAAACATTTATAATGGACCCATGTAGGTCGGCCATACTCGGATACACTAAACAAACTCAAAACCCCATCACCTAGATGAGCTAAAATTATAAACACCATAACCATGATGAGTCAAGATCCCTAATTCACCACAAAAATCAAATATGAAATAAACACCTTCAATGGTCATACATTATCTTAAACCAATCAAATTATTCATAACACAACCAAGAAGGATCATATCCTTCTCAAAACAGATTCTTTCTAGAACCAACCTTCACTTTTGGGCCAAGAACACACCAAAACACCTCAACTATGGCGTGTAACAACTAATGAATCCTATCGAATTTTATATCACATCCATGCTTTCTAGAGCTCATGAAATATCCATATGTGCAAACCACACCAACTTTCCTCTTCACCAAATTAAGCTTCCTAGAAAGTAGTTTTACAAACTCAATTGGTTTGCACTATTGCTATCACTTTAAAGACCTAAAAATGACTTAAATAGGAACCAAATTCATCCCTTTTCACTATAAAATTGATATCAAACATCAAACAATCCATTTCATTCCTCTTCTAGCTCAGTCTTTTATCCTAAGAGCATTTATCCCGAGAAACAAACAATTTTCTTCTTTACAAATCAATCTGAAAAAACCATCACATCTCATCATCATGAGACAAACCTTATACCAATGGAAATACCTCTGAATTTTATTTACAAAACATCTTACATTTCTTTCCAACTCAAAGTGGAAATCCTTCAACCAGGTCCATCTTTGAAACTGATCTAAAACTTCCCCAAAACTGCCTTATGACCAGTCTTCATAAATAGGGCACACTTTGCCCTCTAGAAGCTCAAAAATGACCTAAAACTACCATGTACATAAATTAAAACACATAGGCTAAAAATAATGTCAATTTATTTTGTAACTCCTTTGGAAAACTTTGTCCCAAACTAAACTTCTTCAAAAACTAGCCCTGTTTGAGTGGGGTCCACTTATCACCACACACTTTATCATACCTTTCTAGAAACCTAGAGGATTCCTCTACATCATATAATAATCATACTAGTAAAACCAATCAGTTATGGGAACCTACCATGAAGTCATTTTCCATTTCTCTTGACCTAAGGGTTCAAAGCCATAACAAGTAATTTACCTTCTTAACATTTGTTCATAAATGTTTGGGTATCATTTGATCTCATTCTAATTCCAGGATCTTCTTAACTCCATGCCTGAACATCCCTGAAATAATCAGCTTCCCATGAAAAATTTTCACGTGTCAACCATGAGCATTTCACTTGCTTCGAGCTAGAAATAACACTCTCAAGCACCCTGTTTCACCAAAAACATCATATCTTGCAATTTTCTCAACATGAAAACCTGAAATTTTTCCCACAACATCTTGATACACTCTAATAACATGTCTAATGTTAACTAATTCATGAATAGATCTGAATATTCATGTACCATATCATTCACATGACTAGGCCTTGGGGATTTGTATGTTCTAGGTTATAAAAACTAAACCAACACCAAACTCATCATAAAAATCTGAAAACTATCTCTTCATAATGAAAACAGCCTGACATATCTTCATGAGTGATCTCAAGAGCTCACACATACCTGCAAGTGACTATCATGCCTAATTAGGCCTCCAAACACTAGGATTAGACCTATTTTGCACCATGAAAAAGTAGACCAACCACATGACTCTACTTCCAAGCACTCCAAAAGGACTAACACACTTGAGACAACATGTCTCACACACCCTATGCTTCCATGAGCTCATATAATTATGCATCTCACTCTCATGCTCCATTTGGCCTTTAAGCACCTAGACTGGTCTATATGATCACCTGCAAACCATGCTCAACATTATACCTACACTCCACCTCACTTTGCATCTACTAGACCAATATGACCATCATTCAATATCATAATAAAAAAAATTGGTCGAATCTAAAGAAATCAATTTAGACTTTGAAACAAACAGTTCATACCCAAGCAATCATCGATTCGATTCAAAGCAAACAATTTATACTCAAGGAATCAATCCAGACTCTAAAGCATTTTATATTTCATCTTGCTACTCATACACATCGACACACCATACTAACCATGATAGACCTTATGAAAACCCCTACTCAACTCAAACTATGATCATGCCTACTAGACCATGCTTCAGAACACTATAACAACTCACCAGACTTGGACACTACCAATTAACCTTCATGTTTGACCTTTGACTAACACCTCATGGAGACTCACACAACACCATGACACCCTTTTCCATCAATGGACTTAACATCAATGACAACACTAAGACATAATGGTCTACAATCTCTCCCTTTATCATTAATGACAACCACCTTCAAACATTGATGGCAACCATAAGACAAACACACACTACATGATCCTTTTCCATGTTTCTGATTCTTCTCTCCCCTTTGACATCTATGAAAAAGGCTACAATGATAATTGGACATGGAAAATGAAACCACAAGACTAGACACAATGGAAACAATGCACAAAACCAAACTTACTTACATAAGTGACTCCCGCTTGGACTGTACCTTGTCTTTTCTTATCTTATACAACAACAAAAGGATCCATGGACCTAATCAATGCAAGCAAAACAACTCCCCTGAGATATTATCCTCAATTCTTGGCCTTAATCATGTTTGACATCACTTTATAGGAATGTACCATGCAAGAAAACACAACAATCTACCTCCAAACTTATTATACCACACTTTAGGACTAGTGTTCTGAATCATAGCTTTCGAGTACCATTTAGACCAACTTTTTCAACCATGGAAGCCAATCCACATCACTAGTCAAATCCTTATGCCCCATGGAATCATTGTCCTCGTCTAACTAAAAACACAAGAATAAGATTTCATACCTCTCTTATTTTCCATAGGAAAGGATTAACAATATCAACACCGCCCGAGTCACTTCTTCAATGTTTTCAACCTTCTTTGTCTAAGATCATACTAACTTGAATCAAAACAACTTACTTGCCTTTGAAGTATACCTGCAAACCATTATTTTATCTTCCTAAACAACCTTCTTGCCACTTAGAACACCTTATATACATATTTAAAAATCAATAACTAGCTCCCCTTGCCTCAACGGATCTTCACAAACCTGTAGATGTATTCGGTGTAATTGGACTAGTTTTTGGATGGGCTTTCCATTATGTGAACTTGAACTCTTATCAACAACAATATTTTTGTTACCTATCCTAAAAATGTGAAATTTTTAAATTTTTGGGGGTTTTGGGTTAAATGACTGTTGTCTTCATTGTGTTTACCTTTATGGATGTCAAAGAGTGTAAATTTTCTAATAGTTAGTCAATTTTTGGTTAATTTAAGCTTTATGCGGTTAATGCAAACTTTGGAGGAACAATTCCACCATTCCTCATGTTCCCCAATTTTCTGATTTGTCCACATTGCACTCATTTTAGTGCTTTGATCAATTTTTTTGTGCCTGGAGGAACTTGTTTTGTCATTTAACCCGTTCTGATTCCTTGATTTTTCTACATTTCCGTGAGCATTTCTTCATTGTGGATTTTCAGAGATTCTAGGAACTCATGGAATGGTTCCATTTTCCTTCTTGTTCCTTGCATGACCATGTTCTCTGCAAGTTCTTGTCCTCCCCCCTTTGTTTTGGCTTTCGTGAAAACTTTTTTTGGAACAAAGGGAACCATTTCGTCTCACCTTCATTCCCCACATGATCACTTTTCCCACAATCCCTATCCTCCCTTTGTTGTGGATCTTGCAAAGATGTTTGGAACAAAGGGAACCATTCCCTTGTGCTCTTTGTTCCCGCATCTCTAGAATTCCCGCATTCCACTTGTGTTCCTCAAGTTCTTCAAATCCCCATCATGTTCAATTAACAAAGTAATTGTAAATGAGTTCCCATGGGTAAGCCGACACCCGCACAATAGTCTTTGCTCTAAATTGAGCATTTGAGCCCAAATTCCTATATAACCCCAACACTAAGCCATTTTAAACCAATTTCAAATTGAGTTGTTGTGCCCTAACCCTCTCTTTCTCACATGCGTTGAAGGAGGTATTTTTCTCATAACTTATCCATTTTTCACCCAAATTCAAAAATTTGAGTTCATTGGGACCGTTGTGGAGGCACCTATATTTTTATGCTAAAGGTGAGTGGTTTTATCATTCCTTGCTTTAGTTTGATAATTATTTGTGTTTCCAACCCTCCCCTTTAAATACCCCTTGAAATCCACTGTTAAGCCTCCATTTTCTCGAGTTTTCCTAGTCCATCTATAATGACGTTATAATACGCAGGTATGAACACTTTTCATCTTTGGAAACCTCTCAGTACTTGTCATAGGAGACAATGATATAAGGCATATGAACCTAAATTATTTTTTATGCCCAAATATCGAAGATACTCCTCTTGTGATTTCCCGAGTGCATCAAAAATAGAGGAACTGTTTCATGCTTTCTGGCTTCCCCACCTTATGCTAGTGTGAGTTATCCTATGTGTCCTCCTCTCATATTAGAGGGTCATCTCACATGGATTAGGTTTAGGGTTAGGTTTAGGGTTTCATGTGTGTCATGCACTAGGGTTACTCAACACCCTATATGTACCCATTTACTATTCATTTATGAGTATGCCAAGACACTCATTGTCTTTCCTCTATGTGCAAGCTTTGTTTCTGTTGAGCAAGTTCTTCCATTACTTGATTGATTCTTCCTTGTGATTATCTTTGGAGCTATCATGATTCTATTGGAGTGTAATTACTTTGTGTGCATCGTTTCCGATTCATTCTCACAATCTCTTTTCATGGTATCAGAGCTTAGATCGGGTAAATGTGCACTCGTTATTTTTTAGTTGTGATTACTCTTTCATGGTGTCATTCTCTTACTCCTCATGCAAGTATTTTCGATCATTATTTTCTGGTTTTTCCTTGCTAACATATTTAACAAGTTGCTCTTGGAAAGTTGTCGTTTTGTTGTGTTCTTCATGCATGTGTAGATCACCTTGATTCTTTCAGGGATTTTGCAGCTAAATTTAGTTAGCTACAGCTTACATTTGGAGATCCGTTAAAATAGAGGTTATTTTCTAGTTTTTAATTAAACTGAAAAAAATTTAGATCTCTGTTTTTTTTTGGTTTCTCTGTGTTTGTTTTTTTTTTTTGCAGATTCAGGTCAAAATTCGTGTTCCTGGCATTTTGGACTACAACATTTGTGGGGTTTTGGCTCTGTCTTGAGCCTTCTCTCCTCTCTAGCCTACGTTTTTTTGGCTACTCATGTTGGTGGAAAAATTCATTTGCTATTACTCCTGTTGCCATCTCGTGCTCTTTTCTCATGGTGTGAAAGCCGTGTAAACTGGTTTGCCCTCCACAAAAACCTATGCCATTTACAAACTGGTCTGGTAACTGCAGTAACTGCGTGCACCTGAATTTTTCCTTCACCATTTGTTGGAATTATGCGTTCACGGGATTTTTGAGTTCGTGGTCAAACATGCTCATGGTGGCATGCTCAGCCTTGCCCTCCTTGCCCTCTCTACTCGTGGCTGTTACATGGCCGTGTGTCCGATCTTCCCCGCATGGCCTCTGCGCTACGTGGCCTACTTGTGGCTATCTCTGTCTGATCTGCCCGCATGGCCTCCACTCTCCCTACTCTCTGCAAGCTCCTCCAATGAACAACCAAAACCTTCTCCTCTACACAACAACCTCCATTAAAACTGCGTGGTCCAAGCAAACAAAAACGGTAAGTTTTTTTCACGCTTTTTTTTGGTACGTTTTTTCAGGTTTTTTGGTAAGTTTTTTTAAAATACTTTCCAATTTTAAAATACAATAAGTTTTTTAAAATTCTTTTAAAACAAAAACGTGGAAGTTATTTTGGTAAGTATTTAAAATACTTTCTTTAAATACTTTATTTAAATATTCAGTTATTTGGTAAAGTATCTTTTTAAAAATTCTTTCTATCTAAAACAAAAAGAAGTTTTTTATATATTTTAAATTAGTTTTATTTAATTTAAAATTACTTTTAAAAAAAAGGAAAGTATCTTTAATTAGTTTTTTTCTTTAGATCTTAATTAAATTAATTGTAATTAATTAGATTTACTTAAATCTATTTTTTTATTAATTCAATCCTATCTCATTTACGGTTAGTAGTTAATTTAAAAAAAAAAAAAACGTCTTTTAAATTAACATCAAAATATCATTTTTTTACTCCAAAAGCTCTCAATTTACCTAAACTAGGCATTTCGAATGATTTTTTAGGCGTTAGTGTCGATTTTTTTACTAATCGTGCGCTCAAGTGTGTAGTGACACTTTGAATTTTTTTCCTTCGAGCGTTTTTTGGTGTTCTGAAGACCTCTGAACTCCTTCGAGTTCATTTAAAAACATTGTATTTTACCCTTATTATTGCTTGTGACTAGTGAGTGCGTCCACCACAGTCTGCAGCAAGGGGGTACTCTTTGCGACGTGAGATGCTTTTTCTCACAACTAGGATTGCTTTCACCTCCTTCCTTGTCTTTTGCTTTGTGCTTGTTTACGGTGTCCTATTTTGTTTGTGCTCCATGAAACACTGTTGTGGTCTCCTCTCTTGCGCGTTATTATGTTGATTACAAGTCGAGTTACCAAGTGTTTCCAACCACATGCACGGACCCGATTGTAATCAACGCACTAAACTATAAAGTGCAAAAGCAAGGGGTTGTTATTGTCCTGGGTGGTTGTGTTTCTTTTATGCATTTCTTTCTCTCTCTCTCTCTCACTATGGATGCACTTTCAATTCCTTTGCTTACACCGTTCAACTTTTTGAATGGAGATCGAAAATAATAATGAAACTAAGGGGTAAAGGGTTATTCCGCATCACCATGGGAACTGAGACTGAACCAAACGATGAACCTGAAAAATCTAAGTGGTTAAATTGTAGTGATGAAGCTTTAGGTCTTCTTTGCATGTCTATTTCTCCTGACTTCCTCTTCCACATTAATGCATCCGAAACACCTAAATCTACGTGGAAAACGTTGGATGTGATGTTTGGACAACTAGATGACATGAGAGCGCATGAGTTGGAAAACGAACTACTAGGGTTGAATCCTAGTGACTTTAAAAACCTACAAGCTTTCTTCTTGAAATTTGTCCACATTAGATTGTTGTTAAAAGGATGTCAAGTAGAGAAGAAAGATTCTCAATTGATCTTGTCGATTCTCTCTAAGCTAGGTCCCGAATATTCCGTCTTCGTGTCAACTTTCTACGCTACAAAAGCTACTTTGGGTGATACTTAGACTATGCCCTCCTTTGACTGTTTTTCGTCCCAACTCATTTGAGAACAGGAAAAACTCATTCAAATGGGGTCTCTCAAGTCCAAGTCACATGGCCTTGTAGCAAGTACTAATAAGGGAAAGAAGACTGAAAAGAAGAAAGAAAGAAAGGATCAACCTAAGAAAGAAACCAAGACCAAACCTAAAAATGACACAAACACTTCACTTCTGAGCCTAAGGCATAGAAAAGCAAGTATTTGTGTTCCTATTACAAGAAGTCTGGTCATGAAGAGCAACACTATTTTCAAAAATAGATTGATCACTTATCTCATTTACTTGAGAAGAATAAAATAAGTGTTCCTGAATCCATAAAACAAAGTGCTCTGAAGGCCGAGTCTTCTACTGCAAAAGGTGCTAAAAATGATAAGAAGAAAGGAAAATCCCTTGTAGCCAGAGTTGCTCCTTCATCGACATGGATTATAGATTTTGGTGCCTTACACCACATGGGTTCTTCAAATGTTGAGTTTTCCAACATCTAACCTTGTGGAATGTCCCAAATCATGATAGGTAATGACACGACAATGTCAGTTTCTAGTAGTGGATTGGTAGAGATGGATGGGGGATCATTTAACCAAGTGTTGAGTGTTCCCAATCTCTCTACCAATCTCCTATCGGTTTATCAAATTACTCACCTTGGTGAAGGAATGTGAGTGGAATTTGGTCCTAACTCGGTGATTATTCATGAGCTTAACAATGACACTACAGTGGCTGAGGGAAAGGCAGATCACCATTCACGGTTGTACACCTTCTCCCACTTTACTTCTGATTCTACACCCACTGCCTTGCTCACTCATGAAAATGAGGTTAGTAAGCTATGGCATGAGTGTTTCAGATATCTAAATTATCGCTACCTTGAACAATTGATCCAAAATAAAATGGTCAACGGGTTGCCTCGCGTCCAAGTTTTCTAAGGGTATTTGTGAGGGTTGTACCCTTGGAAGCATCTTGAAAAGAACTTTAACAAAGGAAAATCTTGAGAGCCACTAATCCTTTGGATCTTGTTCACAACAATGTTTCTGGTCCATTTCCTTCTCCTTCATTTACTAGAGCTCTTTATGTGCTAACCTTCATTGATGATTATTCGTGATATAGTTGGGTATATTTTCTTAAGCTTAAGTCTGAAGTTTTTGAACATTTTCAAGACTTTAAGGATCTTGCTGAGAAACAGGCGGAATGTTCTATCAAGGTTCTTCGAACCGAAAATGGAGGTGAATATGTAAACAATAGGTTCATGGATTTTTGTACTTCTGAAGGGATCTCTTTGCAGCATATAGTTGCTTATAGCCCTTCACAGAATGGAGTTGTAGAAAGAAAGAACCGTACTTTTAAGGAGATGGCCACTTGTATGATTCACTCAAAGTCTCTTCCTCCGCAGTATTGGGCCGAAGCAATGAATTGTGCAAATTACATTTAGAACCGTGTTCCACACAAGGCAATAAGAGGGATGAAACCCTTTGAAGCCTGGTTTGGATGCAAACCTGATGTTGAGCACTTTCGAGTCTTCGGATCCAAGACTATGGCTCGATTCCCAAGAAGAAATGCAAGGCTTTGGAACCACAATCCAAACCTTGTATCTTTGTAGGGTATCCTGATGGCGTGAAGGGATATTGATTGATGAATCTTACTTCTCATGAGCTGTATATTGAGAGAAGTGTTAAGTTTGATGAGTCTTCTTTGACTTCTACTTCTCCACCTATTGAGGTTCTTCAGCTCACTGACTCAGATTCTGACTCATCAGATGATGATACTGTTGAGCGTGCTCCTCTTCCAGATCCTCCCGACCATCAGACCTCTGAGTCTTTTGATTTTGATAGTAGTGATGATGAGGACTATGTCCCTTCTCACTCAAGTGAAGAATCTTCTGACTCTGAGCCTGATCCTCTTGGTCCTCTTTGGGCTAGGAAAAATTTACAAAGTGCTGGAGATTTAGTTGGAGATACTTCGGATATGAGACATACTCGCTTAGATTTCGTTGGACCCCACTCTTTCTTCACCTCTGCTTCTAATCCAAAGTCTTTTTGAGAGGCTTCTGGTATTCCTGAGTGGGATTCTGCCATGGATGAGGAGTATTCCTCTCTCATAAAGAATGATACTTGGGATCTCACCACTCTTCTAAAAGGAATAAAAATCGTTCGGTGTAAGTGGGTGTTCTGAACAAAGTATGGAGTAGATAGAGACGTCGAAAATTTTAAATCATGATTAGTAGCTAAGGGTTTCTCCCATATAGCTAGGGTTGATTATACTAAAACCTTTGCTCTGGTTGCGAAGATGACTTCTATTCGACTAACCTTAGCCATTTCCACAACAAACAGATGGAAAGTCCATCAAATGGACGTTAAAACTTCCTTCCTTCATGGTGACCTAGAGGAAGAGATCTATATGGAACAACCTCTGGGTTATGTCCAAGATCCCTCCCTCGTTTGTAAGTTAAATAAGTCTCTTTATGGCCTTAAATAAGCCCCTCGGACTTGGTATGCCAAGATGGACTCCTTTTTACTTACATTAGGGTTTACTAGGTGTCATTCTGATCCAAATGTTTATATTCTACGACAAGATGACTCCATACTCATTCTTGTTCTATATGTTGATGACTTGTTGATCACATGAAACTCTTCCTCTATTATTGATTCTGTGAAGATCACCTTGGCCAACAAGTTTTCCATGACCCGACTTAGTCCTTCATTACTTCCTTGGGATTCAGATTTCACAATATGACTTGGGAATCTTGATTTCACAACCTAAGTATGCTCTTGATTTGCTAGCTTGTTTTTAGATGTCCAATTGCAAGTCTTCTCCTACTCCTTTTCTTTTTGGGGTTAAGTTGGTTTCAGATTTCTCTACTCCCTTGGTTGATGGTACTCTTTATCGACAGTTGGTGGGAGCTTGATTTACTTGACTCACACTCAACCGGATTTATCATATGCTATTGGGATCATGTCCAGATTCATGTAGGAGCCACATGAGCTGTATTGGAAAGCAACTAAATGGATCCTTCATTGTGTTTATGGCACTTATGCTAATGGCACTCACTATCATGGAGGGTAGATATTGACTTGATTGGGTTCCATGATTCGATTGGGCTGGTGACTTAGATCATCGGAAATCTACTTTTGGCTAGCTTCTCTCTTGGTTCGGGTTCCATTAGTTGGTCCGGCAAGAAGCGAATGAAATTGCAATATCATCTATAGAGGCATAATACAAGAGGAGTAGTTAATGCTACCACATAAGCTATTTGGCTACAGGGTATTTTGACAGAGTTTGGCATCCACTTTCGATAGCCTACCATTATCTACTATGATAACACGAGCACAATCTCTATTTGTAGAAATCCAATTCAACATCAGTGAATGAAGCACATTGATATCCATATGCACTTCATACGGAGCTTATTCATGATGGTATCATCGACATTCAATACATTCAGACAACTGATCAGATTACATATTTATTCACCAAGCCTTTCACTGAACTGAAGTTTCTTCACTTACGGTCTCTTCTTGGGGTGAGGTCTTTTACAGCTTCTCATCTTCTTCGGGCTATGTAGTCCTTCTTTTCTTCTTCTTCTTCTAGGAAGATTGTGTTTGTATATGGGCACCTTATTAGGCCTTTAGTTACCGGGCCCCATTGACACATCTTTCTTAGTTATTTAGGAGTGTCTTCCCCTTCCGTCTGACTCATCATAGCCACTACCCTAGCTTCGATGAAGGGGGGGTGTTAGTGTGAGTTATCCTATGTGTCCTCCTCTCATATTGGAGGGTCATCTCACATGGGTTAGGTTTAGGGTTTCATGTGTGTCATGTACTAGGGTTATTCATCACCCTATATATACCCATTTACTATTCATTTATGAGTATGCCAAGACACTCCGTTGTCTTTTTCCTCTATGTGCAAGCTTTATTTCTATTGAGCAAGTTCTTCCATTACTTGATCGATTCTTCCTTGTGATTACTGTTTGGAGCTATCATGATTTTGTTGAGTGCAACTACTTCGTGGTGCATCGTTTCCAATTCGATTCTTGCAAACTCTCTTTCACCTTAGTGCAATGCATTGACATAGTTCTAGCTTGTGCCTCAAATTTTGATCCTCAAACAAAGGAAATGAAAGATTCTCAAGGGAAAATCATTTCCAAACTAGATTCCTATTACATTTGTGTAGGTTTTGGAATCTCAACCTTTGAAAAATCTAAAATTTGGACTAAGGTCAAGCTCGAGTCTCTTTGATCAAAATCAAGATAACTATAAGACTATGATTGCTAAATCTTGGCTTAAGACTAAAAATAAAGGGCCTTCTAAGCTACCTAAGATTATTTACATAAGTGATTTCAAGGAAGAACTATCAAATATGATCACATTGCTTGTAATAATAATGGGCATGCCTTCCACCAATGAATTTCAATACTAGATGTGTATGTACATCAATGTGATTTGTGAAGACAAACATTGTTAGAGTAGGTATTTACCTTAGCTCATGTTCACCTAGGTAATTTATTTACCTTTATTTTATTTATCCTCACCCACTTATGTGAGTGGATATTTCTTTTATCTTATTTAGATATTATGAGATATTATCTAGTTGTTAGGTATAGTTCTTTCCTTGATCTACAAAGAGTATTGACTAGTTATTTCCTTGATCTATGGTATTGACTAGATATTTAATGTCTAGTTCTCTCCTAAATCTATGGTCTTGACTAGTTCTTTGATGACTAGTTATTTCCTTGATTTATGGCTTGATCTATGACCTTGACTGGTTCTTAGATTATTATTCCTTGCCTATATAAGCAAGGCCCATTCTCATTGTATTTCATTGATAATATATTCTAATCTATTGAAATCCTTAGGCCTGGTCATATGGTATGGTCATACGAGGGCTTAAGCTTGTGATTCCTACTAGTGGGTGCTTAACTCCAGCCCCCTTTCATTTTATTTGTGTGGTGAAGGCAAGAGCATTTTATTTTGTTTTAGTGGCAACTAAAATAAATCGGTAACTATTCATTTTGAGTGCCATTTTTTTGTAAAAGTGTTTTTTTGGGTGCTTTTTCCATTGGAAATATTTATTTTGAGAATTTCACTATAATTATAAAATGTCATATTGTAACACGCACTCATTATAAAATGTCAAATATGGAGGAGTGTTGTAATCAATTATGGACGCAATTTTGGCTAAGCCCGATGTCCTATCATGGATTCTTGTATTCTTGTATCTATCATGGATTTTGAAAATGATATGATTTTCTCTGAAGTGTGTGGAATTCAAGAGGATATTATAAAATTTGTGGAAGAAAATAGATTGCTCAAGAAGTGAAATTCTCTTCTACAATCACTCATTCATGATAAGGATACACTAATACACTCCCTGCAGCAAAAAACTTGCTAGCCTACAACATTGCCATCATATTGTGGACAGCCATATCCATGCTCCTAGTCCACTTGCAGCTATTTCTCTTGTACCCACTGACATTGATCTGCCAGTCTTTGAGCTTGTTCCTACTCTTGATGCTCCTAAGCCTATGAGGCTTGTTACTACATGCTCTTCCACATCTATGCCTATTACAGTAACACATGTTGTGTATCCTACTTCTTCTCATATGCATGGCTCTTTTGAGAAGCATACCACTGCATTCGGTTCTCACATGCTCCATTCTATGGGTTTCACTAGCAGAGGTATTGGCAGACATTCACAAGGTATTGTTTCTCCTATTCCACATGTTAAGTGGAATTCTCACCATGACATTAGTTTTCGAGCAGATACTTCATTGGGATCACACATTGACAGAGCTCCTATTTTTGTTCACTCGACTCTTTATGAGGATCATGAGCAACACATGAGTTCTGCACCTTCACTCAGGCTTGAGAAACCTGAGATTTTAGCTATCAGACATGATCAACTTGACACACATTCTGATGTTCCTTTGCATGCACCCATTGTGCATTTTGCACCAAGTCATATGCATGCATATTCTTCATCCATCCATGTTGATTTGGGGTGGATATCTGATCACTCGTGGTGGTGACATAGGAATTCATTGAGAGGACTCTATAGGCATGGCTCCTCCACCATTTAGCCTCTTGCTCCACTTTCTATACCTTCTGCATTGTAATGCTTCTTGTTTTGAGAATTTTTCTTTAGCATGTGTAGTGTATCTCTCTTATTTGTTGAGATATTTTGTATCTGTATTTTTGACACTTTTGGCATGTTAACAATATCTCTTGTGGGGGATCTATTCTGGTGAAGTCCAATGTTAGTTTTTCAGTGTTTGAGTAGTTGTTTTGACAACTCATACAAATTTGTAGCGTCACTCCACCCATTCAGCAGTATGAGAGGGTGTGGTGTTGATTCTACTTCTTTAGGTTTTGTGTCCTTGCCTTATTACCTTGGCTTTTCTTGGATCATGACACTCTGGAGTTTGTGTCCTTTCCTTGTTGCTTTGGTTATTGTTCTTGGATCATGACACACCTATTTGCAACAGTTGATCAAATTATGTTTGGTGTTTTTTTACACTTTCGACATCACTCTGTTGACAGTCTCCTTGTATGGAGCTATTCTGGTGAAGCCTAGTGTCAGTTTTTTTTTAGTTTTGTGATCGAGCAGTGGATTCAAACCATAGTGCACACCAAAATTCTTCAGCATTGTACGAGTTTTGAGCCAAGCTTCTTGGGATGCCTTGCAGTGGGTTTTACTCTCTTTACTTTGTTATTACTTGGTTTTGGGTACCTTGCGTTGTCCCTTTTTCCTAGTTATTATACATGAGTACCTCATCAAGCCTAGTTGTTGGGACTCATACTGTGGACATGTCACTTCTATTTTGGCCCCTAGCTTCACTTGAGGGGGTGTTAGAGTAGGTATTTACCTTAGCTCATGTTCACCTAGGTACTTTATTTACCTTTATTGTATTTATCCTCACCCACTTATGTGTGTGGATATTTATTTTATCTTCTTTAGATATCGGATATATTATCTAGTTGTTAGGTATAGTTCTTTTCTTGATCTATGGTATTGACCATTTTTTTCCTTGATCTATGGTATTGACTAGATCCTTGATGTCTAGTTCTCTCCTAAATCTATGGTCAACTCTAGTTCTTTGATGACTAGTTATTTTCTTGATTTATGGCTTGATCTATGACCTTGATTGGTTCTTAGATTGTTATTCCTTGCCTATATAAGCAAGACCCATTTTCATTGTATTTCATTGAGTTCCATAATAATATATGATATTGCTACTCATTTTTTTGCAAAGGTTTATGTAAAGTTATTTTGGTGAATCACTTTCATCTTATTGATCGTGGTGTTTGATTAACATCTGTGTTCTTGGCTTGGTACGATCTGGTTATCATTCCTTTTAAACATAGGTTGAACTGGGGAGATTATTTTTGACAACTTGACACAACAATTAGTCACCGTATATAAAAGTAAGACTTTCACATGACTTCATATCTGATGTACACCATAACAACCTATAGGGTGTGGATATAGTTGTTAGGGAAAGAGGAAAAATAAAATGCACTAGTATATGAGCTTTACACTCAACTCACCTATAAGAACAAAAAAACTCACCATAAGAGAGTGAATGATGCCTTTACTATGTTCTTGGTTAGGCAGTTAGAAGGAAATGTGATTGAAAGGGTTTCTTCAGAGGAAAGGCAATTAATCTCTATATATGGCAGCCTCTTCATTTAGTGTAGAAAGTTTTCATATATCAGGATAGATTAATTTGAAAGTGTACCAAAGAAGTTACCAATATATTGCAATGATAAGTTGATTTTAGTGGAACTTTGTAGGCAATATGATGTACTGCATAAAACATGTAAAGACAAGAAGATCCTAGGTATTAAATTTCCTATCTCATTGGGAAATTACACATGTAGGTCTACCCTTGATGCCCAAAATGTCGAAAGAACCATTTCAAAATTCAAGTTTCACACTTACCAGAAGAGGTCTTCCTTTGATAGTAAGGGTTTTATCTCAAATAATCTCATAATGACCTACTATCATGTACCAACATTCGAAGACTACTGGGAAGACTGTGATGAATATGAGGTAAGAAAGAGGTTCTTTGGTAGACTATCATTGCAAAAATATGAGATATCAATCTATACAAGGTTCTTGAGGGTATGGAAGATGATGACTTTTATTTTTACACTATATAATACATGAGGTCCTGCTTCAATAAACTCCTCTACCCACCATCGACTTGGTCTTAAAAATAAAGGAAAATCTTGATGAATTGAATAACCTAGTGCTATTAAGAACTAGGCATTGGTATAATAGGAGGTTAAAGGAATTCAGAGAATCAATGAAGACATCCTCCTCTCATGAAGCCTCTACTTCTCGAAATATGCTCCAACACAATTGACTCCTTCCTCCTCACCCTTGGACTCAGGAACCAAGGTGTACATGAAAAAGGATAAATCAAAAGAGGTAGAGAAGAGGAAGAAACACATGAGAAATAAGTAGAACAAGAGAAAATATGAGAGCCGCCCCGATGAAACTACATCCGCTCTTGAACAAGTGCCACAACCCTTTGAGGAAGAAGGAAAGCAAGTGAAGAACAAAAATTTGAAGAATAAAAGGATGATGAAGAGGAAGAAGATGATGAAGGTGAAGAGGGTGAAGATGAAGAGGATGAAGTAAAAATCATTGAACTAGATATAGGGAAAGATAGTGCCTCAAGGCCTAAGCTAGAGGTTAGAAGACCACCTTCTTCTTCTGTTGAAACTCTCACTCTTGAAGTCTCCACTTCTCAACCTCCTAGCTCTCGAATGTCCTTGCTTTGCCTCCCCCTCTAGCTCCTTCTAGTGATTATTTCATATGGGTCCAATGCACGATTGATAGCGAAAAGAGAAAATCTCCATATTAGATTATGGCTCCAGGTTTTGATGGAGTGGTTTCTCTTTTAGGAAAAGTTCCTCCTCCTCATAAGAAAGATAAGAAAAATTCTCGTCTGTCTCGGACTCTAAAGGATAACACTTCTTAGAAATTGCTAAACCAAAAGGAGATAAGAGTGAAAAAGAAATATCTATTTTAGACTTTTAGCTCACCAAAATACTTCTTGGAGAATCAACCCTAGAGGGATAGGTGCATAATATCGAGAGATTGTTTCCAAATTCATTGAGAGGGTAGAAAAAGGAAAGAAAACTCAAGAATAGCTTGAGGAACAGGTACAAGTTCTTTCAAATTTTATCAAATCTTTCCTTTCATCGACAAAACCCTCTTGATCCCACTCCCCTCTCTTCACTTCCACCTACTGCTGCCACTACCGAGATAGATGTTAAAGCTATTGCGGAAATTCATAAGCATGCATCATTTGGCAAAGCTTATGAGGCATGGGTTGAGGGCATTCTAGTCTTCGGGTTGCAATTTATTGATGAAGCATACAAAGTGTATGAGAATATCACTTCTTCTCAAGAACAAATCAACTCAAGAGTTGAAACAATTGATAAGGAGATCAAGCATCACGCAAACTATATTCAAGACCTCCGGATGATGAGCACAACTAATGAAAAGGTTTTCTAGTCTCATAAGATTTTTGATGATTCTAAGAGAAAACTTTCCAATAACTTGACATACAATGTAGAATGGACAAAAGGTTCTAGATGAAGTTGTAATTAAACTAAGAGCCATGTTACGAAAGGTGAATCCTTAAAGGATAAGATATTCGTTGATTTACAAGCCCTCCGTTTCTAATTCCATAAGGATAATTTTGTAGCAAAGAATACAACTTATGAGATTAAAGAAAATTCAAATCATTGATCAAAGAGGAACTATTTAAAGAAGATTCAGTCAACAAGGACAAGATGGAGGAGCTCTCAAAATTGCACAATGTTGTAGTAGAGGCAATAAAGGGACTTGTGTAGAATGGTGGGGTTGCAAAGGAGATGGGGTACTCTCTTGGAAGTTTGGCTAATGCTCTTGCAAACACTATAGTCCCCAAGAGCATGGAGATCTCAACTATTGTGACCAAGTTCAGAATACAAGTGCTCAAGATAAAGGTCCCACCATAGTTGTTCCTAATGTCCCTTCTTCTACTCATAATACTTTCTAATTGTTCTATTTTGAAGTTGGATTTATTATTTTGAAAATAAAATTGTAAAATAAAGCCAACTTATGTAATTAACTAATTAAGTGTTTAACACTTAATTAAAGAAAATTAGTTAGAAAAGGTAGTTCTTTCCATTTCCCTTTCTTGCAATCTGGTTAATGTGATAGTTTGTTATATATGAAATTTGAACCTTTGTGTTCAATCCATGAAGTGAAATGTGTTGAACTTTGTGTCAATTTGCATTCTACATATTATGGGTTTTCATTTATACAAACACACATGTTCTTAAATTATTTTTACATGCACAAGTAGAATAAAAATATGCAATCTCTTTATTTGAAAGTGACATTTCTTCCCTTTTCTATTTTGCATTCAGTTGGTAATCTTGGGGAACCAAGGAGATTTGTTTATCTTTGATCGAGTTATTTAGCTACTATTGTATTTCCCTATCTAATTTGTCTCACCCACCCTAGTAATACTACTGTAATTCCTCCATGCCTTTTCTTATTTTCTCTTTTGTATTAAAAAGAATGATTCAAATGCCATGGTCACCAATATCCTCATCTAATTTTTTTGGTTTGTATATTTGTACATATTTTTGATTTTGGATTTCAAATAAGGGAACCTCGCCATTAAAGAGGAGGGACTGTTGTCCCCTTTAGAACTTTTGATTGTTTTCAGAACCAATTTTCCAACCACCAAGTCTCAATCTGATATATGTCACAATCATATCTCCCTACTTCTATAGACCTATGTATACTTGTAGCTTACATCTTTACGCCTTCATTGTCTTTACATTGTCAGTTTATAATTCACTAGTTTTCTCATGCTTTAAGCTACTTTACACTGCTCCCATCCAATAAGACCTTTGTGCAAGTTTGAAGAATAACATTAGGAGTATATGGCCTTGCACAAAATCATTTTTTTTAGGTGTATGTTGAGTTGTCATTGATGTCAAAGGCATATTAATGACAAAGAAGGATGCATGAGAGCTAGAGAGAGCTTGGAGTGACTCAAAAACAGTACGAGTAGAGACATGTAAAGGTACATGCATTGATTTCTTGAGCAGCTAGAGATAGGTACATGCAGAGTGATGATATGAGAGCACACTAGTATGATGTCAAGAATTGTATAGTATGTATATGATGAGGAAACACGGTCAAAATGATGAGTACAAGGGCACACGAGTGAAATTGGGTAGACTAAGTTCAAGATGCCTAATCCCAAGGCTTAGGTAGCAAAGTGTCTTAGAAAGGTGAAGTGAAGGCTTGAGGTTGATGGTGAAGCATGATAGAGGTTAAAAAAACATAATAGGACATGTATAAGGGGCTATAAGATGAAGACCATGCCAGTCATGGTGAGTTGCAGTGTAAACTAGCTCAAATTGGCCTATTTTAGGCACCTAACATGAGGCCATGAAAAAAATAAGATAAAAAAGAAAATTCAGGAATGTGAAGTGTGTAGGTAGAGACATTTTCAATAGTACAAATATGATGCTATAGGTCATAATTCAGTAGTTAGAGGCACTTTCAAGGTCATTGGTATGACTACCCTTCAGGAAAAACAAGTTTAACATGCACAAATGAGATTGGCAAAGAAGTTACATGTGCGATTATGAAAAACTTGACCATTGAATATAGTGGATGAGGTAGTCATGAATGTGTAGAAATAATTTTAGGACATGAGGAGGATTTTTGTGCAAGATATTGTAATTTTATTAAAATCGGGTCAAATAAAGTGCTAAAATAACACCCTAACTTCTTAGAATTCAAGCTAAATTGTGGAGCCTTTTTAATGTAAATCATAAGAAATAAATTTGAAGAGGAAAGGGATAAAAATATGTTGCAAAAAGTCTAAGGTTGAATGGATGAGAAATAAGAAATTTCTATCCATTTTTATGAACCTATATAAAGCCTTCCTCAAAATCAGCTTACCAACAAGCCAATGTACCATACCAAAAATGACAATGTATACCGAAAGTATGTTTCAGATAGTGATAGAGATGTTGAAACACACATTTGACTTGAGATCAAGATTTGAGGCCAAATTTCTTGCAAATCGGGGAGACATAGATGACATGACCTCGGGGAGGTAGAAAATGGATCTTAATGTTGAATGAGCTTCTACAATAGGTCAAAGATTGCCAAAATGCACTAAAAAGTTGCTTTAGGGAACTCGATTATAATTTTACTACAATGAGGAATAAAGCCTAGAATTAAGTCTTATGATCTAAGATGGATACTTGTGTGTGCTAGAAGGATGTTTTTCACTCTAAAGTCGATTGTTGGCATGTGTATGTGCCATGGAGGCATTTTCTCGGGGGAAATAGTGGTTTCAATGCTTGAAGAAGACCAAAATAGGAATAAGGAAGAGAGCTTGAGTGATGATTTTGATTGATGTTTCCAACCAAGATGGGGTCAAGTAAGCTGATGTAGGTGCAGACCATGAACTATAACTAGGTAATTTGTCATTAATACAAAAAGGGGGAGAAGAATTCAGAGGTCTTGCCATCAATGAAAAAGGGGGAAATTTTTGGCAGGTGTATGATGAGTTTTCATTGATGTCAAAGGCATATTAATGAAAAATTATGATGCAGGAGAGCTAGAGAGATATTGGAGTGACTTAGACAAGTACATAAAAAGACAGGTACATGTACATGCATTGATTTCTTGAGCAACTAAAGGCAACTACATGTAAAGTGATGATTTGAGAGTAAACTAGTATGATGTAAAGCATTGTATAGTATGCATATTATGGGGAAATAGGGTCAAAAGGATGAGTACGGGGGCACACGAGTGAAATTTGGCGTACTATCTCAATTTAAGATACCTAATCCCAAGGCCTAGGTAGCAAAGTGTCTTGAAAAGGTGAAGTGAAGGATTGATGTTGATGGTGATTCATGATAGAGGAAAAAAACATAATATGACATGTCTAAGGGGATATAAGGTGAAGAACATGCCAATGATGGTGAGTTGCATGATGTAAACTAGCCCAAATTGGCCCATTTCAGGAACCCAACATGAGGCTATGAAGGAAAAACAAGTTGAATAAAGAAAATTAAGGCATGAGAGGTGTGTAGGAACATTTTCAATAGTCTAAATACGATGTTATAGGTCATAATTCAGTAGTTAGAGGCACTTTCGTGGTTATTGTAGGACTTCTCTTGCGGATAAACAAGTTTAACATGCACAAATGAGATTATACAAGAAGTTATAGGTTTATTTATGATAAATTTACCATTTGAGATCATGTATGTGGTAGTCATGAAGGTGTGGAAAAAATTTAGGATCTGAGGATGCGTTTTGTACAAGATATTACAATTTTACTAAAATCGGGTGAAGCATGATATGCTAAAATAACACCCCGACTTCTTAGCATTCAAACTAAATTGTGGATGCTTATTAGATAAATCATAAGATAAAAATTTGAAGAGCATAGGGATAAAAATATTTTTAAAAATTCTAAGGTCAAATGGATGAGAAATAAGAAAGTTCTATCCATTTTTGTGACCCTTTTAAGCCTTCCTCAAAACTAGTTAAATCCATATAGAGAAATTTGTTTAGTTGAGCCTCCAAATGATTTTTTTTTCTATTTATGAACTTTGGCATGTATATAATTCATCAGATCATATTTTCATGATGTTTTGAGCTCTTTAATCATGGTGGACCCCACAAGAAAATAGGCTTTTATGTGAAATTCGGTGCAATGTATAAAATTTGTAAAGGAACAAATGCTCAAATTTTTGATGGATGATTTTGGGTGTGTGTTAGTGATTTTCATGAATTTATATGGGCTAATATTTTGGAAAAATGTGAAGATACATTTACATTTTCAGTTCTACTTTGTTAAGAAGGTTGAGTATGCAAAAACCAATCTTTATGTCCGAAAGGTAAATGAAAGGAACGATAACCAGATCGTGCGAAGCCAAGAACACATATGCTAATCAAACATCATGATCAATAAGATGAATGAAATTTTCCGAATAACTTTACATAAAACCTTTGCAAACAAATGAGAAGCAATATCATATATTATTATGGAACTCAATGCAATACATTGAAAATGGGCCTTGCTTAAATAGGCAAGGAATAATAATCAAGAACCAAATCAAGGTCGTAAATCAAGCCATAAATCATGGAAAGAACTAGTCATCAAAGAACTAGTCAAGACCATAGATTTAGGAGAGAACTAGACATCAAGGATCTAGTCAATACCACATATCAAGGAAAGAACTAGTCAATACCATAGATCAAGGAAAGAACTATACCTAACAACTAGATAATATCTCCTAATATCTAAATAAGATAAAGAAATATCCACACACATAAGTGGGTGAGGATAAATACAATAAAGGTAAATAAAGTACCTAGGTGAACATGAGCTAAGGTAAATACCTACTTTAACAAGAAATGATTCTTTCACCTCTAAATATCGACAAATAATGGTTTGAAAGTGAATTAAAGGTATTTTTGGTAAGTGTTTCATACTTTGGTTGAGCATGAAAGAGCAAGTGAATTGTTTTAAGCAATACAAATCAAAACTAGTCTTTGGGTGTATTGAAACCAGTCAGAGTTGTATCTGAAAACCATGCATATAAATGATGAAATCTTTAAACTGAAGCTATCTAGTAAGCTAAAAAGAAGGAAAAGATCAATACCTTACAAGAAAGGTATGGTACGCTTCATGAACTGGTGGTTAAGTGAAGATATACCTCATTCTTTGAAGACTTATTTTCTGAGTTTGAAGGTCTGTGAGTTGCATGTTCAAATCAAATGTTCATGTTTGAATAAGAGTGATGAAGCTTATCTTTACATATGAAGGTTATCTATACTTCATAGTACATCATCTCATTACTTTGGAATGTTTTAAAATTTCATGCATCATTTATTAGAAGAAGATCTCTGTTAATGTAATTTTCATTCCTCTATGAACGAGTTTGAGAGCTCCAATGAGGTCTTAACAATGAAATGGCGTGTTGTGTTAAATATGAAGGAGTTAAAAAGATAAATGGATGTGTAAATAATGTTCCTATTTTCCAACGTACTTGGCACTATATTTCTTTTAATATAAGATAAAATGGTATGTTAAGGAGAATAGAATAAGCCGGGTTTGATAGTTTTGGCAAATTTGACAGTTTGGCAAGTCGGGTTGGAATCTTGGCAATTATAATTGAATGTAGGAATGCTATGACATGTTTTATTTTGATCCATATATGTGATGAGGCTAAAATATGCCTCATCAATGTGTAATGAATACTCTCATTTTACTACCCTTTTAATCAAGTTTTTGCATTTCATAACTTTTGTTTGATCTAAATATAAGTTTAGGATGTAATTGTCCATCTTTTGTTTGATTTAGTTCAAATGTCTAAAAACTCTATAATTCCTAACAAATTGTGTGGAAATTTAGTTTTTGGAATAAACAAGTCATATTTGGTCAAGATAAGCAAATTGTGAAGTAACCAACATCTTTTTGAGGAAGTTGGCTAAAATGTGGCTTAGCTTTGGAACTCCAACACTTAGCTCGAAACTTTAGCAGTTAGTTCCAGAAGGTTTCCCTTTGGTTCCAGAACTTCTCCAAAGTTTCGAATCAATGGGAATCTTCTTACTCTATCAAAATTTGGTTATGGAGCAAAGAATGGGCCTTCCAATAAAAAATAGACCAACAATTTTTGGTTCTTCACACTCCAAATATATATATGTAAGACCAACAACTGTATATCCAACTAGTTTTCTAAATTTCATATCTACTTTGGGCACTATTCAGTTTAACTAGAATCTGTAGGTGGAAGGATAGCTATTGAACACTCATGATTGAAAAGGCATCTTCGGATGGAAAAATATATATAGAGAACTAAAGATAGATGTGGGGATCCTCCAGTTAGTTTTGTAAGATTGAATAATTCAATAATAAGAATAGCCATTTAATTTTGAGAGCAACATATTGTGTTAACTCCTGATTCAAGGTGGAGCAAGGGCCCACTCCTCCAAGAAAAAGGATCTTCTCTTTCATTGGTATTTATATTTTCAAGTAATTTGTATAATTTTGTTATTTGGCAATTTCAGTAGTACTTTTGATTCATCAATTAAATTTTGTTATGTGGAGTTATCTATTGTCCCTATGCAGGTGTTATAGTTTACATTCTTATTTCCTTAAAAACATTTTAAACAACATTTACAAGGTGTGTTCAATTCTATAAAGTGTGTTTATTTCAAGCAGTGTGTTCAATTATGCAAAGTTTGTTTATTTCAAGCAAGTGTGTTTAATTATGCAAAGTTTGTTTATTTCAGAAATGTGTGTTTATTTCATCCAGAGTTTCTTATAATTTAGCTTTAATAAGGATTTGGCCAAGAAATATTAACACACTTCAAAACCCCTAAAAAATAATAATAACTACAATCAATGACTAGTTCACCTAAGACTTCACTTGTTGCATATAGCTTTAGACACACCCTAGTTTTAATATGACATCAACCATAAGTTGATCAAATGAAAGGAATAACGACACCCATCAAGATGCATGATGATATTTTATAGTTCATGAAATGAAAGAACTAGCATCTGACCCCTTGACAATGTAATACTTACACATTGATAGTTTTGTAATGTCATTTAGTCATTTATTATAAGTATGGAAAAGTGAAGAAGTTGAAAAGACATTGAAGTTGAAGAGAAAAGGATGTGTGCATGATTTGGGGATAGATATGTTGTTGAAGACATGGAAAGATATTGATATAGAAAGGACTTGTAAATGAAGTAAGAAGGCTAGTCGGGTAAAGAGGAACAAAGCATAAGTATGAAGAACAAGTGACTATGTTTTGAAGGAGCTCAAGGACCTAAAAGAGAGGTGGAACAAGGAGATAAACAAATGATTTTGTGACTTAAAATTTTGTACAAGTTTTAACACATAATAAAGTGAATGCTTGAAGAGACAAATTCAAGTAGACAGAGCTTGACAAGAATGAGTATGCAAAGAGGCCTTGTATGGAAATGTTTTTAATAGAAGAGGGAAATGAATAAATATATGAGATGATTTTGAGATCATAACCTATTATATTAAGAAAAATAATTGAGAGTGATCAACCATCTTATTAAAGACTAAGTTGTAGCTTAGCAAGAGGGAGTTGAAGCTTCCTTGTGAGTTGTAGCTTACAGAAGAAACAAGTAGAAGTCTGGTTGATATTTTGGGAGTTGTAGCTTCTAAGAAAACAAATTCTTATAGAAGGTTAAGTAGCAGCTTGACCAAATTTTTGGGGTTATAGCCTCAAGTTAAGTTGATGCTCAACAAGTGAAATCATTGTAACTATAAGAGGATAATTTTTCCAAGCTATTTCTTTAGTTTCAGTGGGTTTGTCTCCCTTCAAGGGTTTCCCACATTAAAATTAGTGTTCATGTGTGTGTTTTTATCTTTCTCTCTCTGTTTGAATGTTCATAATTCATCTTGAATTGTTGAAAAATTGTAAATTGGTTCAAAAGTTTGAACAAACACTCGATTCAATAACCCCTCACAAATGCTGGGATTTCCAACATTTGGTATCGAGTCCGGTCCTCTTGAATTAAGTTTAACAACTTGGAGGAGATATTTTGAGCACATGAATGGGTGCACTAGATGAATCAATTTTAAAATGAAGTATGAGATTGCTCAATCCTTGATTAATGAATTAAAGAAGTAAATCAAGCTCATGGAAGCTAATCATGGTCAAGAACTCAATGAGATGACATCATTTGTTGAGAAGGTGTCAAAAGTACAGAAATACAAAGAAAAAATATTGCTTCAAACATGAAGAGTAACTAAAGACCCTAAGGGAGGAACTAGAACAAGCAAGGAAAAATGAATTGAATGGTGAGTCAATCCATGTATCATATCAAGGACATTCTGAGATCAAAAAGGATATCAAAGAACACAAGAAGATCATTAGGTAGCCAAATGCAAGGAGATTCTCAAGTAAGTTTCATGGAGCTTGTTTTTTATGCTATGTTGTTAGACATGGAGCTAGGGAATGTATGATAAAAATAGAAAAAGAACACACATAGAGGGATTTTAGGACTGAATATGAAAAGAATATAATTTAATTCAATTGCCAAGAGAAAGGTCACATTGCTAAATATTGCTTAGAGGAACAATCAAATAAGTTTTGGGAAGAAGGAGACTCAAGAAACAAGAACTATGTTACGTGTTTCAATTTCATGGACAAGGACATTTTGTAAAACACCGTGATAAACATCCTAGATACAATAATGGCAAGGCTTAATATAATCATGAAACAGGGTAAAAGGTATACAAATTGATGCCACATACTAAAAGTGAGTCCAATTCAGAAAGTTATGATACAATCAAAGGAAAGAAGGTGGTTAAACAAAATACAAAACCAAAGAGACTAAACCTAGACCTAAAGAGATGAAGAATGACAAGAAAGTATCATGGGCAGATGATGAAGAGGAAATTTCAGGTAAGATAGCAAAAGATGATGATCAACTCCAAGAAGATATCTTACACATAGCAGTGGTTGAACAAATATATGAGATGCAACATACATGTTTGTTAGGTATTCAATCTAAAGAAAAAGACAGAGGTAATGAATCTCTCACTCTTAGGAATGCATCCAATAAGATTGATAAGGTCTTAGTGGTAAGAAAAAAAATGATAGAGTCATCATTTTGTTTTGATGTCTACTTGCTATTTTAAGGCAATCTAAAATACATGGTGTGCCTTCTCTAGGATTCTAAAAGGCATACACTTATTGAAAGAAGCATTGGTGTGTGGTTAAAGTAGAGTCATCTTTAGAAGGTGGTGATAAAAGGCTACTCACATGGAAAATATGTCGCTAATCCAAAGGTATGTTTGGTCAATTCCTCTCTTAAGGCCCATTTGCAAGAATGATACGTGAAATGTACATCAAAGGTCATGGTAGCTCATCTAGTTGAGACATAATGTATCCATGTCCTTGTGTAAACTTTCAAAACTAGCTCTTCAAGCACCATTCAAAGTTTGTCATTGTACCTTATGTGATAATCATCCTAGGTCTTAAGAAAAGTGTCAAGAGTCAAAATAATTATTTGATTATTTGTTTTGGTATGAAGCAAGTTGGTTTTGGAGTCTGAATATTGATCCTAGAATGATAATTATGTGTAATTGTAAATGATATCGTGTCAAGGTGTCCCTAAATAAGAAACGGTAAATCAACAATGTTACAATGTGTAAAAATTGTCAAAGTTTGCTTAAATCTTTCACGTATATCTTCAAAAGTCACTATTATAAGAGTGTATGTGTCATAGGAATGAATTAAGATTGTCAACATCAATCATGGAGTCAATATCTCCGTGATTGAGTCATATTTTTCTCACATCGAGTCAGTCTTAATGTACTATGAGTCATCAATGTGCTTCACATGGTTTAAACTATCTACCCGTTTGGTGTAGGGTCTATATATGTTGAACTTCGCCTTTCAAATTTCCTGATCAATCACTAGAAGGGGTGGAACTTTTAGAAGAAAGATTATATCCCAAGACCCATTAAGAGTAAGTTTTGATTCTCAGTTGAGTAGTTAACCTCCTACCCATGAGTTCTCACCTTCGCCAAAGTGGATCACATACCATGTTGATTGGGAAAAATATTTAGAATATATTGTAGATATGGCTAGAGAAGTTGAAAGAGAACTTGATAGGACTTTCACTTATCCAATTCAGTTGGGGATGATGATACACCTATGAAGAATATTTCACATGCACACTTGCCCACATTTAGAGGGATGTCGTTTGAGGACCTTGACCAATTCTTGTTTGAATTTAAAGTATTGTGTCAAACCTATGACTACAAAATAGATAATCAAAAACTCAAGTTATTCCCATCTACTCTAAAAGATGCAGCAATGAGGTGGTTTATGGGATTAACATCCAATTCCATTACCACTTGGGGGAAAATGGAAACTACTTTCTTAGACAAATATCATGACTATTGTAGAGGGAGAAACATGAAGGAAGAATTTTTAGGATCAAACAAGAAGAGGATGAAAATTTGGAAGATTATTTAGATAGATTCCTCTTCATAGGTAAAAGGTGTGGATTTGTACTTCAAGAAGAGCTAAGAAAAACCATTTTTCTTAAAGGTCTGGATGATGAATCTAGGGAAGCCCTTAATTTAATGGGAGGTGGAAACATCAATCAATTGAGAATGAATGATATTAAAGACCTTTGTAGAAATTATTCAAGAACAAGGGGTGGACCCAAGAAAGGAAAAACTATGAAAGGTACAAATCCAAACATGAAAAAACTTATGGATGAACTAGTAAACTTCAAAATAGATATCCTAGTTCAATTAACTTCCACCATGGATGGATTGCAAGCCAAAAAAATGCTAATACTGAACTGTTAACTATGTATTGTCCTAGATGTAGGAAGAAGCACACAATAAGAGATTGTCCTCTAGATAAAACATAAATATGTCTTATTTGTGAATCTAGAGAACATGAAGTTAATGCTTATTCTCTTCTTCCATTAATAAAAAATCAGCTTAAACAAACCAATACTTCATCCACTACAAAAGAATTAAACTTTGTCCAAAGACAAGCTGCACAGAGCCAGTGGCATTTCATACCAATACCTAATCCTAATCCTTGGATGATAGGATGAAAATCCTAGACGATACCAAAAAATTGGGTAAAACCCCCTTGGGGGCCTTAAGCAACATGGAATCCCCAGGATTGGGCAGGACAAGCTTGATATGCTTAGGGAAACCAACAACCCTGGTCTAGTCAAGGTAACCCTTATGCTTGGTCACAACCTAGATGGAACCCCAATAAATATGCTCAAGGGAAGACATACCCCAACCAACAACAAAAAGCCATAATGGGTTCCCTAGCACAAGGTTTACTAACTGAAAATGTGGTTCAAACACAAATACCAGCACAATCAGTGGCTAATCCTAAAAACAAACAAACAACCAATGTCTATTGAGCAGAGAAAGAAAAATCAGTTGATCTTAACGCCATGGAATGTAAATATATTCAAACCAGATTTGGAAAAATAATTAATAGTCCACCTGTTATAATTACCAAGATGTCAGATGAGACTAAAACCCCTAGTTCAGTCATCCCTAAGGTTGATGAAAAAGAAAGAGAGAAACAACCAGATAAAAATTCTATAGAAACCCCTTTTCTAGAAAGACTTAAGGAAGTTATTGAGACCAAATAATCTGAACTAGTGTAGGAGTTGAGGAAATTAAATATTGAAATACCATTTTTGCAAGCAATCAAGGACATTCCTGAATTAAACAAATTAATCAAAATGTTATGCTTGAAAAGACCTAGAAGGAAGAAGCAATACCCTAGGAATATTAAGATAGATGGGAAACTTGTTGATTTATTAGTAGGAAAACTCTCACTTCCCAAATATGGGGATCCTGGAAGTCCTGTTATTTCTATCACTATAGGGAACAAACATATATATATATATATATATATATATATATATATATATATATATATATATATTTGGTTCATTTGGGAGCAACTATAAATGTTATGACAATAGACACTTTGGAAACATTACCATTGACAGATATACAACCTACTAGCACCATATTGCAAATGGCAGATCAGTTAGTAGCTAAATCGAAGGGATCATTGAAGATGTTGTAGTCATGGTGGAGTCATGGGAGTATCCAATGGACTTCCTTATCTTACGGCTAAAAGGTAAACACTTGGTTATCCCATCATTTTGGGTAGACCATGGTTAGATACAGTTGCTTCCTTAATTGATTACAGATCAGGTGATATGACCATCTCTAATGGCAAGAGTTCTAAACAAATTTCCTTATATCCTTCTACAAGACCTTTTATTGATAATCAAGAACAATTATGGGTTAATGATCCCAATACTAATAAACAAAACTTGTCTTCTTTGGCTATGATAACATTGCATGATCATGTACGGGAGGTGGAGAATATTATTAATCACCCATTGAATGATCACCAATTTTATTTAAAACAGTAAAATATAGTTCAAAACTTCGACTTAGTTTCGAACCTTCGAATTAGTTCCGAACATTGATTTATCTCTGGAACCATTGCAATCCAATGCAGATGTAAATAATTTCACCTATGGAGGAATGTGAATTCTCTTCGAGAGAGGAAAAAATAGCTATAGAATCAGTAGCATTAGTCTCAGAGTTATCAGGGAACAGTAAGGAATCTTTGGAAAACATCAGTGATGAGGAGCTTGACCAACATCAAGATAAGTATCATAACTCTGCTTACTGTCCTTTATCTAGTATTCTTTCTCAAGGGAACTTTAGAGACATTACTGCATATCATATGTTGTTACCTCATTCATGTCCACTAAAAACCCTAATGGAACCTTTTCAACAAATCAGTTCATTACACACTGGAACCAAACAAATTGAGATTCAACTAGGTAAGATTTTGAACATTAACAACTGGTTGGAAAATGATCAAGAAGCTAAATTGTTTGATGTTTTGAAGTGTCATACTAGAGATTTTTCTTAGGACTATAAAGACATGAAAGGAATCCATCCAAGTATTTGTACCCATCACATTTATACTAAAAATGTTAAACCAGTTAGGCAACCTTAAAGAAGGATCAATCCAGCCTTAAGGGACATAGTCAAGTAGGAAATTGAAAAGCTATTACAAGTAGGTTTTATCTACCCCATCTCAGATAGTCAGTGGGTGTCTCCTCTTGTAATTGTGCCTAAAAGAATGGAAAATGGAGAATTTGTGTTGATTATAGGGAATTGAACAAAGCTACACTTAGAGATTATTTTCCTTTACCATTCATAGATCAAGTTTTAGACAACCTCTTAGGTAAACAATACTTTTCCTTCCTAGATGGCTTTAGTGGATATAACCAAATCAGGGTGGCTGCTAAGGATCAGAAAAAACTACCTTTACTTGTCCATGGGGTACCTTTTCCTACAAGGTATTTCCATTTGGACTATGTAATGCTCCAACAACCTTCCAAAGGGCTGTACTAGCAATTTTTACAGATCTAACTAATGATTGTGTAGAGGTATACATGGATGATTTTACTAGTGCATGGAGACACATTTGATGATGCCTTGAAAAATTTGGATAGAGTATTAACAAGATGTGAGCAACACCATTTGTCTCTTAGTCATGAGAAATGTTTGATGATGGTTGATGAGGGGATTGTTCTAGGACATCATATTTCAAAAAGAGGAATTCAAGTTGACTAAGAAAAAATAAGATTATTTTAGACTTACATGTTCTTCAAACCCCCACAAATATCAAGTCATTCTTAGGACATGTTAGGTACTATAGGCATTTTATCAAATATTTTAGTAAAATTGTTGCCCCCATGTTTTGTTTTCTTACCAAGGATTGTGAATTTCTCTAGGATGAAAAATGTCAACATGATTTTGAAGAGATTAAGGAAAAACTAATCACTACTCCAATATTAAGAGGACCTAATTGGGAGAAACCTTTTCACATCTAAACAAATGCCTCAAATAACTCAATTGGTGCAATTTTGGGATAGAAAGATGAAGAGGAAAAAAATATGTTATTTACTACCTTGGTAACAAACTTACTCCCATTGAAAGAAATTACACCACCACTAAAAATAATTTCTTGCTGTGATCTATTCAATTAATAAGTTCAAACATTATATTACAGGGTACAAAATATTTGTACATATAGATCATTCAACAATTAGATACTTAATGAACAAACTAGTGGTTGGAGGTAGGATAATCATATGGTTATTACTTTTACAAGAATTTGATATTACTATTGTGGATAATCCAAGAAAATATAATGTGGTAGCTGATTTCTTGTCAAGATTAACCACTATAGGGGAACAAGATCCAGTTAAGGACAACTTTCTAGATGAACAATTATTTTCTATTTCAGCTTGATACACCATGGTTTGCTGACATGTCAAATTATCTTGCAACAAGGAAGTTTCCTCCTTTTACTAAGAAATAAATGAAAAGATTAATCAAAACCAGTGCAAAATTTAAATGGTTAAATGGAATGCTATTTAAATGTGGTCCTAATTTGGTTTTACATAGGTGTGTGAGAGAAGATGAATTTTTTGACATACTTAGGGCATGTCACGATGAACCAAGTGGAGGGCACTTTTCAGTAAAAAGAACAACCCAAAAATACTTGGCACTTGACTATTATTGGCCATCTCTGTATAAATATGTGAAGAAATACATCAAGCAGTGTGATCCCTGTCAGAGGATGGGACAACCAACTTTTACTAGTGAAATGCCTCTGCAACCTCAAGTGGTGATTGAACCATTTGAAAGGTGGGGGCTAGATTTTGTTGGTCCTTTTAGTCCTCCTTCATAGGGAAAGGAGCACATTCTTGTATGTACTGATTATGTAACAAAGTGGGCAGAGGTGTAGGCTTTAACAAATGCTAATGAAGATGCAATTGTTGATTTCCTTTGGCACAAAATTATGATGAAGTTTGGTGCACCAAGAAGTATAGTTTCATATCAAGGCCCATAGTTCATGTCTAATATGATCCAGGACTTTACAATGTACTATTAGATCAATCATAGGAATTCATATCCTTATCACCCACAATCCAATGGATAAGCGAAGTGACAAATAGGGAATTGGAAAACATTCTCACTAAAACAATTGAAGCAAGTAGAAGAGATTGGGTGAAAAGGCTACCTGAGGTTATCTGAGGATTATAACACAACTTGGAAGACTACAACAATATTCTCACCATATGAGTTATTCTATGGGAAGAAGCCCTTGTTACCCATTGAATTTGAACTACAAACATTGAGGACAACAACTAAGGTGGGTATTGAATTGGATATGACACAAAAGGAAAAAATTCCACAACTCAATGAATTGGATGAGCTAAGACTAGAAGCAATTTAAAAATAGAGATAATCCAAGACCAAAGGAAGCAAAGGCATGATACACATATCAAGGAAATTAAATTCAAGATAGGAGATTGGGCATTACTATTTGATTCCAAGTACCAACAATTCAAAGGCAAGTTGAGGACCAGGTGGCTAGGACCTTATCAAATTGAAAAAATATATGATAATGGCTCTATTCAACTACTTCCCATTGATGGCAGTAGAAGGACACTTTTGGTCAATGGACACAAGCTAAAACTCTATAGGAAGCCTCCTATTAGGGATGAATTCTTTAAGCAAATTGAAGCAGACAAGGAATTTGATCATATGGAAGAACCTAGTTCTTCCAAGATGATCAAGTAATCAGATGAAGGATCTAAATAAAGGGAAGGGAATGTAAACTAGCAAATGGCATTATCTTCCCCCAAAAAAAGAAAAAAAAAGGAAGGGAATAAAAACCAATAAATGGTGTTATCTTTCCCAAAAATTCTCTCAAAAGGCCAATTGAAAACCAGAAATGGCGGTTGGTCTTATCAATAATTGGCTAATTCAAATAAAAACTTCTTTGGAATTCCAGCTTGTCTTTTCTAACCATTTTTTCACTTTTTTAGGAATGATGAGTCAACAAGGCAGCTAGATTATATCAGCAAGTAATTATGTCTTGATCTTATTAAGGGTTAAATTAAAAGTTTGCATGTGTGATTAGACTTGATTTAAGTTGGTGGTATAATGAGTTATTTATTACACATCATGATTAAAGGGAAATAATCATGAAGTGATGTCGAATAAATAAATGAAAGTGGAGGTGTATTAATAACGAACTGTCATTTAGGTGGAATAAAAGAAAATTGAGAATAATTGTAGAGAAATTCAAGGAGGTAACAATAAATTCATATTTGGAGTTCCGCAACTAAGTCCAGTAGTTTTGCATCTATCTCCTAATAGAGAAAGGGTTTGAAAGAAGAAAATAATTTGAATTTTCCTCTTGGCCATGGGTATCAAAAATAAATCGAAATCGAAGATGATACACAACTCCTTGCAGATGGAGAAGTAACGACCATTTTTGAACAGCGGGTTGGCTGGAGTTTCTGAAGAAATTCTCAAAATACAATGATGAACTGGTAAGAGAATTTGTTGTGAATTTAGAACAACTTAGGACCAAGGTTAAGGGCATTATAATTCCCTTTACTATTAATATAATGAGCAATGTATCTGGTGTACCAATTGTAAATGTACCAAACCCTGTAAGGGGAACTCTGAAAGAATTGGTAGAAACCTTAAGACAAGAAGGTGAACTGAGCCCCATGTTTATACCACTAAGAAAGTCATAAAAGGGGTCAAAAGATCTAGCCTACCCAAACCCTTTGACAAAGTAGCATTTTGGGTAGTAAAATACCTGACATGCGATGGCCAATATGGGACTGTTGGAAGGGAAGTCCTTAAAATACTAATATATCTTAGGTATGGGGCAACAAAGCAGGAGTATATAGTAAACCTTCCTGGTTTCCTCTTTGATTCCATCCATACAATGGCTCAGAGATATTCTTGGGGAGTAGGGACAATTAGGCACCATGGATTAATTCATCTGGTCATCAACATCATTTTCTCTCTAAGAAAAATGGGGAGGAAGCATGGGAAAAATTCCTCCACAAATTCAAAAACTTCGATATTATCAGAAGGGGAATACCAACCCCTTTCTCTCCTAAAAGTAACTTATAAATTAATCCCTCTTGATGAGAATAAGAAGGAAATAAGTGGGGTTAAAATACAAAAAAGAGGAGATCTGAGAGGATGATCAAAGCTGCAAAATATGTCATTTCTTTAAAAGAAACTCCTTCCCCTTTAATAATACTAGAAGAACCAATACCTGTTGTTGTTGATAGTGATAGTTCACCTAGTATGGACTTTGGAATAAGAATCAGAAGAAGTTTAAGGAAGAAAACCACTTCATAAAATGTTGAAGCTCCTAAAAGAAAAAGAATTCATAAAAAACCTAGGGAAACTCAACCAAGAAATATTGAAGTATAGGAAAATTTAGAGAAGGAAGTTGCTAATATTCTTGGTAGCATGGCAATTTCTCCTCCTCTACAAAGTCAAATTGAGGAGTTGGAGAGAGAATCAAATATTAGAAGAGCAATATTTTTAGGAAATGGATGACTTGGAAATACTGTCACATGAGGAGGAACAATTGACATCTTGGAGATTAAAAGGAAAATTCCCTTTGGTGGAGGAACAATGCTCATCCCCTGAGGAACTCCCAATAAAAGAAGAAAAACAACAGTTGAAGTAGGATCTATTCTTGTCTAAAGTAGAACTTATAATTAGGGATAAAGATGAGGAATTGAACTTCCTCAAACACAAATTGGAGCATAGAGAAATGCTTATAGAACAATTGAAAACTCAACTAACAGATAAGAATGAAGAATTGGCATTAGTAAAACAAGAAATGGTTGAAAAAAAAAAAGAATTGCAATTGGCTACTGAATAGAGTACTATGACAAAGTATATTCAGTGGATCAAATTGTACAAACAAAGTTGTTTTAATTGCCACTCAAACAATTATGTGATGATACTTGTAGGAAGCTAAATGAGTTAAAGTATCAAATTAGGAAATAAAAAGTCAAACGGAAAAAGAGAAAAAACAAGAGAAGAATGGGAAGAAAAATTTGATAAAAGTAAGGAAGAAAAAATTAAGTGTTTGGCAAAAATACAGATGGTTTGTATGATGAGTGAAAAATTACTAACATGTAGAAGACCTTGTCCTGCATATAGTGTCTTCCTAGAAGAACAATTTATCCATTGGCAATTATTGAGGATTTCATGTGGCCTTCCACATGAATTGAAGGATGAAGTAGAATTCATGGCAACATATTCTTTAGCCAATCTAGAGTAGAAGAATCTTCTATGTGAATTTTCTCTCTGCAACTTTATGTTAGAAAAGAAGACATGCTTTATGTTTTAACACATAATAAAGTGAATGCTTGAAGAGAGAAATTCAAGTAGAGGAGCTTGAAAGAATGAGTGTGCAAAGAGGCCTTGTATGAAAACGTTTTTGCAGCAGAAGAGGGAAATGAATAAATATATGAGATGATTTTGAGATCACAACCTATTGTATTATGACAACTAATTGAGAGTGATCAAACATCCTATTGAAGACTAAGTTGTAGCTTAGCAAGAGGGAGTTGAAGCTTCCTTTTGAGTTGTAGCTTACTAAAGAAAAAAGTAGAAGTCCTGGTTGATATTTTGGGAGTTGTAGCTTCTAAGAAAATATATGCTTGTAGAAGGTTAAGTAGCAGCTTGACCGCTTTTTTTGGGGTTATAGCCTCAAGTTAAGTTGATTCTAAACAAGTGAAATCATTGTAGAATCGTAAGAGGACAATTTTTCCAAGCTAGTTCTTTCATTTCAGTGGGTTTGTCTCCTTCAAGGGTTTCCTACATTAAAATTGGTGTTCATGTGTGTGTTCAAAAGTTTGAACAAACACTCGATTCAATAACCCCTCACGGTTGTCCGGATTTCCAACATTTGGTATCGAGCTCTGCCCTCTTGAATCAAGTTTAACAACTCGGAGGAGATATTTTGAGCACATGAATGGGTGCACAAGATGAATCAGTTATGAAAAGGAAGTATGAGATTGCTCAAGCCTTGATTAATGAATTAAAGACATTAATCAAGCTCATGGAAGCTAATCATGGTCAATAACTCAATGAGATGGCATCATTTGTTGAGAAGGTGTCAAAAGTACTCTTGAAAGAAATATAAAAATCTTTCTTAAAACATGAAGAATAACTCAAGAACCTAAGGGAGGAACTAGAACAAGCAAGGAAAAATGAATTAAATGGTGAGTTAATCCGTGTATCATATCGGGGACATTCTAAGATCAAAAAGGATATCAAAGAACAAAATAAGATCATTAGGTAGCCAAATGCAAGGAGATTCTCAAGTAAGTTTCATGGAGCTAGGGAATGTATGATTAAAATAGAAAAAGAACACCCATAGAGGGATTTTAGGACTGAATATGAAAAGAATATAGTTTACTTCAATTGTCAAGAGAAAGGTCACATTGCTAAATAGTGCTTAGAGGAACCATCAAATAAGTTTTGGGAAGAAGGAGACTCAAGAAACAAGAAATATGTTGCGTGTTTCAATTTCATGGACTATAATTGATCACTCATTGATGTCTATGGTATTCAAAATATGCTAAGATGGTAATATGGATGGATTTATTTCAAGAAAACATTTTCATAGTAAAGAGTGATGGAAATGCTACTCAAAGGGACAAATCGAGAGGGAAAACATTTATTTGTGTATGAGAAGTACAACAAGATAGAATTTTCACGTATGAAGGAGTGTCGCAAAATTAGCAAGAGATTGAAGAGCTTTTTAACCTAAAAACCCTATCAAGACTCAATCAAGTGAAATAACGTAAGAAATAAAAATTTAGCATTGTACACTCTATTCCAAGGTTTAAATTTGGAAGGAATTTGTCTAAACTTGAGGGAAGGACTTAGTAAGAACCCAAGGGTTAGTGTTAAGAAGGGTTAGAAGTGTGTGCATGTAATGAAGACCTTGAAAAAGTGAAAGGGATGGTTTTGAATCCTCTGTATCGTAAAGAAATTTGTTGTTTTGAATAATCTAAATACTCTATATGAAGACCTCAAAACAAGGTGAAAGTGTGTGCATTTGTTGTTTTTGTAAACTCATTGTGTCTCAAAGTGTAAGCAAGTGATTGAGAAGAACTTGTACATAACTTGAGGATAGTTATAAGGAAGAGTCATGGAAACTTTATATGTATGAATAATGTATAGTTATAAGATCAAAGAAGTGCTTAGACATGAGAATGAATACTAACTAGGTTCTAAAATGTGGTTTCATAGTCTTGACTGTGTGAGAATCTTGTTTTGAGAACTTGCGAAGGAATACACATTATTTAGGAACTCTATTGGAAGTTCCTTAGCATTTGTTAATTATTCACGCTTAGGAAGGGTCTTTAGACTTCTTGGAAAGAATATTAAGGGTTCATGGTCGATTGAGAAGGGGTAGGATGTATGGTTAAAGAGATATTGCATACCAAAGAGGAAACTTAGAACTAAAATACATCAAACCACATTCCTAACTGTGTGTGTACAGTGTGGACAAGCTAAAAGATTAAGAATTTGATAACCCTAAGCTATGGATGGTTGAGAAGTTAGGGGAGTTAATGAAGTATTGAAGGCATACTATCTTGTTGAAATCATATGAACCTAGCAATTCGAGGTATCGTATAGTCTTGAAGAGGGATCTATGACGTTCTCTGCTAGCCAGTTTGGCAAAAGGACAGAAATTTCAAAGCCAAGAGGTATAAGGGAAATAGGTAGTTTGGGTTGAGTAAAGGACTAGGAGTAAAGAAAGTGTGTGAGGGAGAGATAATGAATGAAAAATGAGGGAAAACTAGTCAATGAAACCATAGAAAATCCAAGGAATCATATTGTCCTGTATGCATGACAGGTCATGTAAAGGACTTGAGAAACATTAAGTGTTGGAAGGAAGAGCCAACTAAAATAAAGTTGACCTAGAGAGAGAGTTGTTAAAATTTTTGGAGAGAGATGAATGAAAATGTTAACAATATAATAAAGTTTGAAAGATAAAATAAAATAGGAGAAAATAGAGTATAGGTTATTGTTGGTGATGGATATAAGAAATTTAGGGAAGGACAAACAAGAAGGATGGTGATGAATATGTTCTAAGGGTAAATGAACCTAGTGAAGGGCATGTGCATGGTGGTATGGAATGATATAAGGTGAATAAGGAGTCGTGATGTGACACAAGAGTGAAACCCTAAATTTTGATATGAAACCCTAGCTTAGACCTTACAACAAGCCTAAAAAGAGTAAATTGGAGTTTGAGAGAAGTATAAGGAGTTAGGTCCTAAAAATTGGTTAAAAACACAAGATTGGAAAATGGTACTAGGAAATGTAAATATTTTTCCGGGTTATTGATAGATTGTTCGTAGTTTGGATATTTTTGTTAGAGTAGGGCTAATTACTAAAGGCTAGAAAAGCTAAAAAGCGAATAAAAGAAGATTGGTGTGGAGTTATGGTTTGAAACTTTCTATGCATCTTAATAGGCCAAAAGGGTACTTAAAAAGCTTAACAATTAGGTATGGAAGTGGAAATTGAGTGATTTTTTTTTCAAAAAATTCAATTCGCAGGCTACAAGGGCATATGGAGACCAAAAGGAAAATTGTGAAATTTGAAGTGATGAAGCTAGTTTGATTATTGGAGCAAGTTTATTTGGTGTTGTTAAACATGTTTAAAGTTATTTTGAAGCTTGATACAATGTTTTAATGCATTTTAGCACAGTGAGAAAATTTTAGCAAATTGTTCATTTTGAGAAAAGTGATTGTTCAAGTTGATTACATGACTTCTAAGCAAAACTTTGGGGTGGTTTGAATAATACATGCAGGGATCTGCATTAGATAAGGTCTAGAGGAAGTGTAATCTTGCAAGTTATGAGATGAATAGTCAAGAAAAGATTGTAAAACATAGCTAATGTATCAATCTAAGGAATGATAAAGGTTGTTAAAGCCCTCAATCAGTCATCTACAGTCATAGATATACATGTAGAGAAAGGGAAAACTTTGAAGGAGGACACATGGAGTTTGGGAGAAACCAAGTTCACATAAATGATTGTATAAACACTCAAATGGTACCTTGACAGAGTACTTCACAATCCAAGGGTAGTGATGGTGTTAAACTCTAAGAAACACATCCTACAGCCTAAAAGTGAATATGCAGGCATAGAAGACAAACTCGAGTAAGGGAAAAGTGTTTGGAACCTTCAAATAAGTGTATCGAGTTCTTAGAATACTAGAAGGGAAAAATTAGAGGAATGATTGAATGATGCATGTTTATTCACAAAGGGAGCAAGGTTCTTGTTCAAGCAAGCCAATGCACCATACCAACAAGGACAATGTATCTTGAAAGTATGTTTTAAGATAGTGATGGAGATGTTGACACACCCATTTGACTTGAGATCAAGCTTTGAGGCCAAATTTCTTGCAAATCGGGAGACATAGATGACATAACCTCAAGCGATGTAGAAAATGGACTTTCGGGAGTTGAATGAGATTCTATAGTAGGTCAAAGATTTCCAAAAATGCATTAAAAAGTTTCTTTAGGGAACTCAGTTCTAATTTTCCTACAATGAGGAATTAAGCATAGAATTAAGTCTTATGAACTAAGATGGACACTTGTGTGTGCTAGGAAGAATTTTTTCACTCTAATGTCAGATTGTTGGCATGTGTATGTGCCACAGAGGTATTTTCTCAGGGGGATATAGTGGTTTCAATGCTTGAAGAAGACCAAAAAAGGGCTAAGGAAGAGAACTTGAGTGATGAGTTTGGTTGATGTTTCCAACCAAGGTGGGGTCAAGTATGCACGATGCAGTGCGTACTATGAACTACAACCAAGTACTTTGTCACTAATGTAAAAAGGGGGAGAAGAATTCAAAGGTTTTTCCATCAATGACAAAGAGAGATATTATTGGCAAGTGTATGCTGAGTTGTAATTGATTTCAAAGACATATTAATGACAAATAAGGATGCAAGAGAGCTAGAGAGAGATTAGAGTGACTTAAAAGTACATGTACATGCATTGATTTCTTGAGTAGTTAGAGATAGATAAATGAAAAGTGATGATGTGAGAGCACACCACTATGATGTTAGGCATTGTATAATATGTATATGATGAGGAAACATGGTCAGAAGGATGAGTACAAGGGCACAAGAGTGAAATTGGGCAAACTAGCTCGGCTTTAAGATGCTTAATCCCAAAGCCTAGGTAACAAAGTGTCCTAGAAAGGTAAAGTGAAGGCTTGAGGTAGATGGTGAATCATGATAGAGGAGAAAACACATAATAGGAAATTTCTAAGGGGCTACAAGGTGAAGAACATGATAGTCATGGTGAGTTGCAGTGTAAACTAGCCCAAATTGGCTCATTTCGTGCACCCAAAGATGAGGCTATGAAGCATAAAAAGATGAATAAAGAATATTCAGGCATGGTAAATGTGTAGGGACATTTTTATTAGTCTAAATATTATGTTGCATGTCATAATTTAGTAGTTAGAGGCACTTTCGGGTTATTGGTAGGTCCGCCTTCATGACAAAAAGTTTAACATGAAAAATTAAGATTTTACAAGAAGGTACAAGTGTATTTATGATAAAGTGACCATTAGAGATCATGGATGAGGTATTCTCGAATGTGTGTACAAAATTTCAAGACCTAAGAAGGTGTTTTGTGCAAGATATTACAATTTTACTAAAATTGGGTGAAGCACGGTATGCTAAAATAACACCCTGAATTCTTAGCATTCAAACTAAATTGTGGATCCTTCTTCAAATAAATCATAATATATAAATTTGAAGAGAATAGGGATAAAAATATGTTACAAAAATTCTAAGGTCAAATGGATGATAAAAAGACAGTTCTATCCATTTTTGTGAACCTATTTTAGGCCTTCCTCAAAACCAGTTAAATTAGTATAGAGAAATTTGTTCAGTTGATCCTCCAAATGAAACTATTTTACAAGTTTATGAAATTTTTCATGTATAGAATTCATTAGATCATACTTACACGGTGTTTTAAGCTCTTGAGTCATGATGGACCCCACTAGAAAATACATTTTTATTGAGAAATTTAGTGCATAAACAAAGTTTGTAAAGGAACCCATGCTCAAATTTATGATGGATGATGTTGGGGGTGTGTTATTGATGTTCATAAAGTCATCTGGGCCACTCTTTTGAAAAAATGTGAATATACAGTACATTTTCAGTTCTCACATTAAGAAGGTCAATATGCAAAAACTAGTCTTTATGTCTGAAAGGTAAACGAGTCTTTCTCCTCTAAATACCTAAAAATAATGGTTTAAAAGTGAAGTAAAGATATTTTGATAAATGTTTCATTCTTTGTTTGAGAGTTAAAGAGAAAGTGAAGGGTTTGAAGAAATACAAATAAAAATTAGTCTTTGGGTGTTTTGAAACCAGTCATAGCTATCTTTGAAAACCATGCATATCCATAATGAAAGCTTTAAACTGAAGCTTGCTGGTAAGATGAAAATAAGCACAAGATCAAGACATTTCTAGAAAAATATGGTAGGCTCCATGAAATGGTGGTTAAGTGAAGATATACCTCATTCTTTGAAGAGTATTTTTCTGATTTTGAAGGTCTATGAGTTACATGTTCGAATCTGAATGTTCTTGCTTGAATAAGAGTGATGAAGATTCTCCTTGCATTTTAAGGTTATCTATACTTCATATTACATCATCTCATTTCTTTGTAATGTGCTGAAATTACATGCATAATTGATTATAATAGGATCTTTGTGATCGTAATTTTCATTCCTTCATGAATGAGTTTGAGAGCTCTAATGAGGTCTTAACAATGAAATGGTGAGTTGTGCTTAATATGGAGTTACAAAGATAAATTGATGTGTAAATACTTTTACAAGATACTTGTCACTATATTCCTTTCACTACAAGACAAAATGGTACGTTGAGGAGAATAGAATAAGTCAGTTGGAATCTTGGCAATTGTAACTAAATGTCAGAATGTTATGACATGTTTTATTGTGATCCATAGGTGCATGAAGATATTTAAAAATTCATGAAATGAAAGAACTAACATATGACCTCATGTCAATACAATAATTGCACATTGACAATTTTGTAATGTCATTTATTCCTTTTTTTGTACGTATGGAAAAGTGAAGAAGTTGAAAAGACATTGAAGTTGAAGAGAAAAGGAGCTAAAGTTATCTTGTTGTTTATAAGAAGCTAAATTTTGGGAATAGAGCTATTGTTGAAGACATGGAAAGATGCTGATATAGAAAGGAATACAAATGAAGTAAGAAGGCTAGTCAAGTAAAGAGGAACAAAGCATAGGTATGAAGAACAAGTGGCTATGTTTTGAAGGAGGTCAAGGACCGAAAGAGAGGTGGACTAAGGAGAGAAAAAAATGCTTTTGTGACTGAAAATTTTGCGTAGAAGATTGAAAACCTAATAAAGTGAATGCTTGAAGAGACAAATTCAAGGAGAGAATCTTGACAAGAATGAATGTGAAAAGAGGCCTTGTATGACATAGTTTTTTCAGAAAAATAGGGAATGAAAAGATATATGGGCTGATTTTGAGATCATAATTTTTGTATTAAGACAATTAAATGAGAGTGATCAACCATCCTATTGAAGACTAAGTTTTTAGCTTAACAAGAGGGAGTTGAAACTTCCTGTGAGTTGTAGCTTACATAAGAAACATGTAGAAGCTTGGTTGATATTTTGGGATTTGTATCTTCTAAGCAAGTAGATGATTACAAAAGGTTAAGTAGCACATTAACCAAATTTTTGGGGTCATAGCCTCAAGTTGAGTTGATGCTCAACAAGTGAAATCATTGTAATGTAAAAGGAAAACTTTTCCAAGCTATTTCTTTGGGTTTAGTGGGTTTTTCTCCTTCAAGGGATTGCCACATTAAAATTGGTGTTCACGTGTATGTGTCATTCTTTCTCTCTTTGTTTGAATGTTCATAATTCATCTTTGCTAAGATCATTTAATCTTGGATGGTTGAAGAATTGTAAATTGGTTTAAAAAGTTTGAACAAACACCGAATCACTCCCCTCTTAGTGTTTGGGATTTCCAACACTTTAATAATTAAACACACTTGATTGGAGTACATAGATGACCCCCTATCTCAGTAGGTATTCATAGACATGTACCATCACAATTTGTTCTATGAGACTAACTTTTAATTTGTCAAGCACTAACTCCGACATGTGACACCTCCCGTGTCCCTAAAAATTCAAGAACACATCATTAATAGATGTCTCTAACTCTAATGGCTTCTAAGACACATGTAACGATATCTTTCTCCTTCTCCATAATCAATATTTCCTTATCAAGGTAAAAATTCACTCAACATTCACACTTTGGTGACATACCCAAATCGATATGTTTTATACTTCATTATAGTCATTTTTATGCCCTTAGAACAATAGTCTAATCATATGCGCACCGACCTATCACTAAGCGGGTTCTGGGAATCACTTGAGGCACGCGCGGCACCAAAACCCTCCTTTATGTGATTCTTGTGAGAATACATATGCTATGGACAGAAATTTAGATGCAAAGTGTAAAACCACCATGCATTCATTTCGAGAGCTTAAGATGAGTTATTACATCATTATACCTATCTTGATAACAGGAGAAACATCATACGAATAACATATCTGATCCATAAAGGAAATGCACTAGGTTTTACACCCATGAACAATACATATTTAGAATAGAACCATATATTTCATATTGATCATAGTTCAACAACCATATTACATTCACCAAGGCCATGACATGCCAATATATCAATGCAAATAAGATTTATGCATCAGAAGTCCTAACTATGCTTCCCATATTACAAAGAATTTATCATAGCCCCATCACTCTAGGTAAGCTATTGCTCCTATAGTCCTCTAAATGAGAACCCCAAATCTCTAGAAAATCCTATTATTTTTGTAGATCTTTCCCCTTCCATTCTCTCTAGTCACGTTCTCTTCCTTGATATTGTCTCTCTTCTTCTACCTAAGCATATCTATACATAGTTGTATTGCCCACCGCCATTCCTTTCTGAAGTAGCAGATAAGTCGCCAAGTGTTAAGGTGGTCCTCTAATGGAGCATGCTTATTCCCATCTGGGCTCTCCACTTTCTGTAATTATGTCTTTCTGGATCCTTCTATTGTATGGAATATTCCCTTCTTGACCACCAAGTTTCCAGTGACACCTTATTTACTCCACATGCTTAGTCAGTCATGCTTTTCTCGTTTTCTCCCCGAACACCGAATATGGCTAAGTCTTGAAACCCTTTTCTTTACCTTGCGCATGTGTTGTGCATTCTACTAAACCCTTCTAAAACCCCTATCCTACATATTGGTCTCATATGTGTTGTTGCGCATGTGTTGTGCAATCTACTAAACCCTTCTTCATATTGGTCTCACACGCACACACGCCTTTTTGTACTTAGCCAATATTCTAAGGTCCAACATCACCCCACACTAAGATTGTTCTCCATCCTTGGGAACACCTTTTCTTTAAGGAATAAATAATGGCAGGACTCTGAAAGGTTGGAATAAATAATGAAGGAATGAAGAATGAGGAATGAATGAATTAAAGAATGGGGGAATGAAGAAGAATTTGTTTATTGTTGAAGGAGGAGTGGGAAATCCTTTCTTATATCCACCTAAAGCTTCTCCCAGGCATCTACCTCACTCTGTGCTTGCTAACAGAGGTCACCTAATAAGGAACTCACCTCCTCAAAACTTAGCTCATCTCCCTGAATTCATCGTATCAACAATCCCTTCAATTTTTTTGATAAAATCATTGAGCGCATCCATTCTATGGGTGATCTATGGGTATAATTCCTTTAGTCAGTTTTTGATCGAGCCCCACAAGGTTTTAATAGATTTTGAGTTCTTATCCTCCTTGGCTAGGATCTTATCCCACTCTACTTCTGTTCCCCTTATTACTTTCCTAAAACTCCTTGAGCTCCACTTCATCTGTAGTAACTAGAATGCTTGCTACCCTATCTCTATTAGTGCAATTATCATAAGCAACTTCAACAATTTTCCCAAAGGGATTTTACATTGACAAGGAGTTTGGTATACCGAGAAACATTCTCTACAACCTTCACTTTTCTTCTCTTTCTTGGCACATCATCACCTCTTCTATAGAATATAAGGTGAGTGGCCTCCTTTCCATTGTGAGGATGTGAGTCAAATCCTCTAGGCACTGCAAGGTTGATTCATACTTTTTTTCAGGCGGTGTTAGGTTGGGATGCTTTAAGATAATAACATCCGTAATCATCTCAATTTCTTATATACTTCACATACCCTTACCTTTTCCTCTTTCAGTTCATGCCTTAACTGTGTCATGATTATCTCTTCTTGCTTCAGGTCCTTTCTCTTCTTGAGGAGCTCCTCCTCCTCCTTCTCCAATTCACCTTCTAATAATCTCACCCCGCTGCTCCTCCCAAAAAGTGTAGCCTCGACCTCAACCGAAAACTTGTTGAGTGCATTACAGACTTCCTCATCCAACAAATGTTGACCATTCACCAGGGGTTTATTAATTTTTCCTCTGACATCTTCATCAAGTGCCCCTTGGCTCACTTCAAACTCAGGCTCATCAACGTGGGACTCAAATGCCCAAGATAACATCTTCCCGGTCCATGGGTATGTGCCATCTTCATCAAATGAAGATATTGCCAGAGTTGTTCTATTGGCACAATTCTTTGAAACACATGTGTAGCACCTTATTGGGATCATTGATATAGCCCATTCCATATCCTTGTGCTACAACCACACCCTTTCCTCCCAAGTGCATGTGCCCTTGGGAAAGATTAGTGGTAGGCCGTGGTCTCTGCCCATGCTGCCATACTCTTTTCCAATGCTCTCCTCTTCTATCTCCTTGAGAACTTAATCCACGCTATGCTCCATCTCTTATTCCACTAAATTTTTGATAATTCCTACAACTTCTTTATTCGCGGCCTCTTCTATTTTCTCCTTGATGTTGCTTGGGATCCTCTAATCTTTCATGTTCACCTCTTCACTCACCCCTCTTCCTTGAGCATCTACTTCCTCTTTTCCATCCTTCTCTTCATTTCCTTCTTCTTCATAGTCATGTACCTCGTACATGGGATGGTCTTGAGCTTCTTCATGCTTGTCATCATATATTTCTCCTCTATAGGCTCTAGGATCTCTGTCTCTTCTGATTCTACTTTTACTTCTATCTTCTGCTTCTTCCTAACTGGTAATTCTAGTATAGGAGACTCTTCCTTTTCTTCCCCTTCAATAAGTGACTCCTTCCTTGGCGATTCTTCTTGTGTGGGAGGCTACTCTTGCTTACGTGCTACTTCTTCTGGGGTCTTCTCCCTAACTAGGGACTTCTTCCTGCACGTGTAAGTTCTCGGCTTAGCACTTATTTTTGGCGCACCCCACAATTGTGTTGTTTGTACACTTGGTGCCTTCTTCTCCTGCACTTCTTCTCTCTCCCTCTTCTTTAGCACAACCTTCTTCCTCCTGTGGGGTCTTCTAGAATGGAGACATCATTCTCTAGGTAGGTGCCCTTTTTAAACTTTGATTGAAGTGTAAGTATACTCTCGCTGCAGTCCTTCTAGAAATTGGCAAGGCATCAATGTATTCATCATCATTTGCAATTTGTGGGAGACATACTTCTCCACATATGCATGCTTCTTTAGGTATACGAGATTTTTGTGCAGCTCATGGTGATCTTGGTCCACTTCACTTAGGTTGAACCTTAGCCTTTTGGCCTCCTTGAAATGGTTGACCCCTTCCTAGAAATACTACGTGGTGAAAGAGAACAAAAATTTACACCATGGACTCTTAGTCCCATTTGTCAGAGTGAATCTTCCAATGTAGAAATGATGATATACAAAAAACTTAGCCTCTCCATCTACAAGTGTGGGAATTTGCTCAGGTATCCTCCAATCTTCCCTGAATGCATCGCACATTCATTTGTACCATTTTTCTAGGTGCGCCTTGTGGGTGGCCGTCATGGTATCATAAGTATATTTCTCAAATATTTTTGTGGGTGAGGGATCTTCATCTGGATACTCCCATATGAACTTCTCTAGCCCATCGGGAACTCTAATCTCTAAGAAGATGATGTTGAGGAGAATATTTCTGAACATTATGTTGTCCCCCTACTTCATGCTGCTAATGATTTCATCTACAATAAAGGCGATAAGTCAGTAGATGGTTCCGTCTCAAAATTTTCTCGACATATATTAAACCATGCCTTTTTACTCGTATCCACCTCTCTTGACCATTCATCTTGGTTACCAAGCTCGTGGCCATCCTCATTACATGGTCGTGGGATATTTGTGATAGGCTTCCATAGTTACTTTAATGGCCTCCTTATTCTCCAAGTCGTCATCTATGGAGCCCCGCTCGTAAACTAGGATAGTAAATTTGTATATGAGCTGAGGGGTTATGCGCATTTTGTGGCCTACAAAATTGAAGTGGTATTCATGTACGTGCGACATCAACCACTAGTATAACCGCTTTTTCTTTCCAAAATAGGGAAACTCATATAGTTGCAGCAACGCAACCTTACCCAATTCCACCTTCACCTCATCATCAGTAGATCGACATTCCTTTTCCGCATCCTCGTATCGCTTGGATGAACTAGTTCGAACATCATCTCCTTCTCTGTGGTACTCATGCAATGATTGTAGTCACTCATGACCATCTTCCTAACATGTGATACCCATTCTTTCCCCAACAACACTCCATCTGGGTACTACATCTCTACATACCAATCCTCATTAAAACTAGTTATGCGGTTGTTTCCCTTTGCCCTTCTTCTTTGGTGAAATAGTCACCTTCTTTGGTGCCATTTTTACTTGTCAGGTTACAGCCTAAACTCTTCTTTCTCCTCTTCCTTTCTCTACTTAATCCTGTGGCTCAACTCCATGAAAGAATCCTTCTACTCTCATGCCCTAGCTATAGAACCCTAACTTGAAAAAAAACTTTCACAAGATGGCTTCCTCCTCTGAAAATCTCTTCCCTATGCCTGTGTACTCCTTACACTTTGGTTTACAGATCAATCCTAGTCACGTAATTAAATCTATATGATTCTCTCTTCACATAACTCTCTTTTCACGGATACCCTAGTTCGTAAGAGTTCTTTAATCTCATAATAGCAAGGTAAATAATAACGTGTCCGACTTCATACTTATAGCTTTTTCCCCTTTCTAACAATAAATGCTACACCACCTACCAATGTACTTAGCATTAAATGTGGCTTTTTCTACTAAATCCAACCTTAAGTGCCCTTACCCATGTGTCAAATCCTACGCGAAACCTTCTACAACCTTCCGATGCGTAAAAATACTTACTGGATCAAGAATCTTATGCGTGCATTTGCAGCACCAAAGGAACTTCTTCTGTCATTGACCTGATTTTTGCCCTTGCCTACCTCATGTTGTTCCTGCGCTTCTTATCCTTTGTACGTGGTCTTTGTTAAGCTATCTTGACACCAAAATTCTTATCCACCATTTCCACACACGTTCTTCTATCTTTCACACCTTTAATCCTTTCATCCGGGCCATACAACTTTTACTACCAGCTTGTATCACACTTCACACTACTCCCTTCACATTACTCCACCCCACACTAAATCATATGCACGGTCCTCTACACATACACAACCTTTTGAAAGTAATAAGTGGTTACCGTGCATAAGGTGCAAAAAAACAAAAAGAAAGGAACAAGCAATGAGAAAGGGAAACACAAGGAAAGGAAATGCATAAAGGGAAATCCTAAGCTAACTAGCAATACTACCTTATTTACAAACACAAGGAAGACTTATTTATAGTAGGGCTTCAACCTACTCCCATTAAAATGGCTAGGTAGTTTCCTTCCATCCAGTGTTTATAACTGACATGCGCCTAACTCAAGGATGTACGAGATGATGTATGGGCCCAACCAATGGAATTTTAACTTCCTAGGATGGTGCAGAAACTTGGAATCATACAAAAGAACCATCTACCCAACCTTAAACTACTTATTCTTGATATGATGATCATGCCATTCCTTTTGTTTGGCATTTTTAGTCTTCTGACTCCATCTAGCAAGTGACCACCTTTCATCTAATTGCATTAACTTGTAAATCATTTCCTTGAGTGCTTGCTCATCAGCCAATTCTCTCAGCACGCTATGTGCACCGATGATAATAAGAATTCAACCGGAAAAATAGCCTTCTCATTAAAAACCAATTGAAATGGTGTGGCCTTGTTCAACCTCTTATAGGTTATTCTGTATGCCCATAGAACGACTGATACCTTGTCATCCCAGTCTTGTCTTCCAACATCACAAATTTTGGTCAATGTGTGACTTAGTATCTTATTAAATGCCTCAGCTGTTCCATTCACTTGAGGGTGATAAGGGGTATTCTTGTGATGGGCCACCATGAACTCTGCCAATAAGATCCTGATCATTTCATTCATAAAATGTGTTCCCCTATCACTAGTTAAACTCAACGGACATCCATATCTACTAATTATGTTTTCCCATAAGAATCTTGCTATTGTCATCATTGTGTAACCTTTCAGTAGGCACTATCGTTATCCATATTTTGCCCCCTGGGCCAAATATGAAATCAGCTATGACCCTGCATAGAAAAAACTTGAGAAAACTCATTCAGATCTCTAAATAGGTCACATAGGGATTCAATAATGGAATAATAGGGTTAGAAAAGAAGGGGCAAGGCCGTAGAGGAACCATGAGTAAGAAATGCGAAGAAACGGTGAAGATCCAAAGTCCTCGGGTTCAAAATGTTCAGAAATTTTTGAAATCAACTAAGTATGGAAGAGATAAGAAAGAACCATGTGTCCTAACAACGCTTTCTCCAAAGATCAATCCAAAAAGGAAGCCCAAATGAGGGCCAAAGCTACTGTGTGTGGCCTTAGTAGGTAAAAATGGAGAAACATCTTCAGCATTTAATACATGATATCCTTACCTCAACAACCGTATCGATTCAATCTGCTTCTTCCATCTCCTCTTCCTTCAAGGCACCAAACCAAGGATTGATGTAGTAAAGACAATTTTGGAGGGGGATTTTGTCAAAGGCATTAACAACAGTAGTTGAGCTTCAACATGCTTTTCCCACTTCTCCCTCTCTTTCTCCTCTCTGATTGAATCTATAAATACAAGGGTGGGATTCATTGTAAAGGGTTGGACATTCCTTGTTTTGTAGGCTCCCTTTTTCTTCTAGAAAAGGAATTTGTGGAATTTCAGGCCTTCTATCAAAGTTGCAATATATTCCTTGTCTCCTGGCTATTTTGTAATGTATCAGTATCAATCAGAGAGTAATAAAACATGTTTGTGATTGATTCTAGATCCTTTCTATCTCTTTTTCTCACATATGGTCTTTCATTATAAATCTAGTTATTTGTGTTTGATTATTGCATGTATTTGTTGGTTTGTGTCTATCAAAGAAAACTAGTGTTCATCATTCCTTTGGTGCATCACCTTGTAGTTTAGTTATTTCTTATTTCTTGTACCCCTTTCTTATCCCTATCTCCTTGGCAAGTTTTATATTAGGTATAGAGATAGATCCTCTACAAGTTCTCACGTATGCATCTAAACAGAGGAATAAGGAACCAACCTTTAATCTAGAGAGCTTTCCCATTTTGCAAGGTCCCACACCTTGGGAAAGTTTAATGTTATACAATCACACCAAATGACTCTACCTTAGAAAATCAGACCTACGTAACTCATTTAGGGATTCTGTGATTTTGCACTAACAGCTTTGGCACGCCCAGGGGGACAAAGAAGTTTCCATTTCATTGCAATAAGATTGATGTGCACTTATTGCAATCTTCAACTTATAAGAAGCTTCAAATTTGCATATCTGGTGACTCCAATAGAGGAAGAATCCACTGGTTTCAGTATGGTGCCACAAGAACCTGGCCTAGAAGGAGATCAACAAGAAGGATCCCAATAAGAGGGACCTCTAAGCAAGACTATGCTTGTCAATTTTCAAGATGAGGACTTCTGTGGGATGAATCAAACTTCTTCTAAAAGTATAGCTGCCAATACATGATCTAAGAAGAGAAATATTGGAGAAGGAAATTCACCAAGCTTAGGTGATCCTCAACCCTCCGTCACTCAACAAGGTATTGGCATTCAAAATACAACTCCCAATGTGTAAAGTCAATCCAAGCCACCTTCCAGACCTACTCAGGCACCGGTTGTAACAACCTAGGTGCAAGAGAAAAATGTGCCTAGGAAGGGGCAACAAAAGGATAGCTCATTCAACATCATCGAGAAAATGAAGAGGACAAGTGTGAACATTTCACTATGGGAGTCACTAGCCATTCTGGGGCAGAGGGATCTGTTGCAGACTGCCATACAAAATTGGTCGAGCTCAAATCAACCCCCTAACCAACAAGAGAGAGTGTTTCTAATGCAGTTTAACCTAGGAGGAACCATGGAGAACAACAAGGTAATATCCTGAGACCTCCTCATTCTACGTCTCATTGATTATTGGAGACAAATTAGTGCACACTTATATGATTGATTATGGAGCTAGTAGTTTTGTGATGCTCAAACAAATAGTGACCAATTGGGTCTCCAATATGAAGTCATCTCTAGAGGGGTAATGTAATTAGATGGGACATCGTTGACAAATGTTGTTAGTCAAGGGTTGCAAAATTGTTCCCAATTAGGAAGAAAAATGGAGAGATTAGGTTGTGTGAAGATTTTTGAGACTTGAACAGAGCCTCCCTCAAAGAACACTACCCACTCCCTTCAATGGAGTAGATCTTGCAAGTGGTGTTTGGATTAGAGAGATTCTCCCTCCTAGATGGCTACTCAGGGTACAACCAGATCATGGTGAAAGAAGATGATCAGTTCAAAACAAATTTCACCACCAAATGGGGCACCTATGCCTATAGAAAAATGCCATTTGGATTGTCTAATGTTGCAACCACTTTTCAAAGGGCAATGGATATGGCATTCAAAGGACTGATCAACAAAATAGTACTGATCTATCTGGATGACATTATGGTGTTTTCCAAAAATGTAGTAGACCACCTTTTCCACCTAAGGCAGGTGTTTCGAAGATGTAGGAGTTTTGGGGTATCATTGAACCCTAAAAATACATATTCTTGGCCCATGAGGGTAGGCTTCTAGGCCATATTGTATCAAAGGAAGGATTGAAAATTGACCCAGAGAGAGTTGAAGCAATAAGAGAATTGCCATTGCCAAGCCACAAGAAATCTCTTCAAAGATTCCTAGGAAAAATCAATTTCATCCGTAGGTTTATACCAAACTTTGCTGCCCTTATTAAGCCAATAACGTTGATGTTGAAGAAGAGCTTAGCATTCAAGTGGAAAGATGAAGGAAAGGCAAGCTTTGAGGCCATCAAAGAAGCTATATCACAAGCCCCAACTCTCATAAATCTAGATTTCTCTAAAGACTTCATACTATATGCCTTCAGTGGTAGTGACACAATTTATGCAATCTTAGTTCAGCAGAACAAAGAAGGTACAAAACAACCAATTGCTTTGTTCAGTCAAGGTTTGGAAGACTTGTAAGTGAGATAATCCTTCATAGAAAAGAAAGTCTTGGTAGTAATTAGAGGATTAAAGAATTTTAAGCATCTGGTTTCAAATAATAAAATCCAATTGTTGGTCTCCCATGCAGAGTTAAAGAATTCCTTCTCACAAGGATCTAAATGAAATATGTGCAATATGGATCACTTATGTCATGGAATATGACATTGAGATCAAGGTCACTAATCTGGTCCGTGGGAAGGGGTTGTGTGAACAACTAGCCTCAGTCATCAAGATGAAGCAAACAATGAAAAGCAGGTTTGTTTTTGTTCTACAAAATAATCAAGAAGGGAGAGATGATGTATCAGCTCTTTGTTGGACCCAAGTCATGGTGTAATTCCTTTGAACAGAAGCTTGTGTCCTCAAGGGATGAATAAAGAAAAAAAGAGGAATTTTAGATTATAGGCCATCACATATGTTCTTATTGATGGAATCTTATTCAAAAGAGACCTCAATGGCATTCTACAGAGATGTATTGAGACATATTAGATTGAGAAAGTGCTTAAGAATTCCATGTTGAAGTAGATAGAGGCCATTTTGCTCCAAGAGTGACAACACTCAAGATCATGAAGGTGGGTTATTACTGCCCATAGTGTTTAGCGAGTGCTATGTATGGATCAAAAGGTGTAAGAATTGTGCATTCTTTAAAGGCAAAGGAAAGCTAAGAACACTTCCATTGCACCCAATCTCATTCGACCAAAATTTCATGTAATGGGGATTGGACTTCATTGGAGTCATCAATCCAAATTCAAGCCAAGGCCACAAATGGATTATGACAGCAACAAACTATTTCACCAAGTGGACCAAGGCAAAGTGGCACTCAAGGAAGGTAATGAGTCTAGTATACTAGATTTCTATGAAGGGATAGTGACCCGTGATTTGGAGTGCCAACCACCATAATATCATATAATGCATTGGAATTCATAGGTTCCAAGATCACAGGGTGGGCTGTTAAAAATGGGACTTAATTGAGCACTTCATCAAACTATTACCCTCAAGGTAATGGCCAAGCTGAGTCCACAAAAAGAACTCGCTAAAGATCATCGAAGAACTCTTGATGAGAATCGAGAACCTAACACACAAATATCAAATCGACCTCATGGGCTGATAGGATAATGCCCAAGAGATATGCAGAAGCTCTCCATTCAATCTTGTCCATGGGAAAGAGGCAAAGTTTCCTATATCACTAGAGTTTCCAAAGATTGGAGCTTGTGAAGTAGCTAGAGATGTCTAAATTTGAACCAATGGAGGCCGTATACCAAGTGATAGAATTAGAAGAAACTAGAGAGCATGCACTCTAAGTAATAGAGAAGGATAAGGCCTCAATCAAGAGATGTTTTGACAAAAGGGAAAAAGCAAGGAACTTCCGAAAGGGGACCTTGTTTTGAAATGGGATGCAGATCAAGAAAAACCAGAAGGCATTCCAAGTTTGATGCCATTTGGAGTGGCCCCTATATGGTCACAAGATGCAAAAGTAGCAATGCTTTCCAATTGTCTGCGTTGGATGGTGAAGAGTTGTAGATTCTAGTGAATGGGATCTATCTTAAGCACTGCTACTAAAAGGGAAGTCTCACCATGTATATATTAGTTTAGTTTCTCTTTCCTCTAAGTGCTTATGCACATCACATTGCTGTAGTGTAGGTTGCTTTTCTCCTAAGTGCTTTTCATGCTCTGCATGTTCTATTTAGAGCATGTATGATTTCAAATTTTGTAGATAGTTGTGGTATTGTTTTGTTGCTCTTATGTAGTCCATTTGAAGAAACAGATGAAGCCCTGGGTCAAAACAATTTTCTACTCTCAGAAACCTTCATTTCAATATTTCTTATGAAAATTGAGAGTGCAAACAACTAGGCTCATGAATCAGAGGTAGAATCAATATCAGACCATCATTCTCGACTCCATGCCCAACAGATATGACAAGGCAATTGGTATTTTCATCTAGCAGGCAGATACCCCTGTGAGTCACCAAATTGTTATCCATATTTCACCCCCCGGGCCAATTATCCGATCAAGTATGACCCCACATAGAAATAACCTCAGAAAACTCATTCAGATCTGTAAATAGATCACGAGAGGATTCAAAATGGAATAGCAGGTCGAAAAGAAGGGATAATGCCACGAGGAACCAAGAGCAAGAAAGGAGAAGAAACGACAAAGATCTGAAGTCCTTGGGTTCAAAATAGTTCAGGAAAGATCCAAAATCAACTAAGTATGGAGGAGGCAATGGAAATAACCATGTGTCCTAACGACGTTTCTCCAAATATGAATCCAAAAAGGGAAACCCAAATGAGCGCCAGCTATCACGTGGCCCTGGTAGGTAAAAATGGAGAAACATCTTCAGGCCTTTAATGTAGGATCTCCTTGCCTCAACAACCAGATTGGATTCGATCTGTTCCACTGTTTCCTCTTCCTTCAAGGCACCAAACCAAGGATTGATGTAGTAAAGACAAATTTGGGGGGATATTTTGTCAAAGGCATTAACAGCAGTGGTTGAGCTTCAACCTGCTTTTCCCACTTCTCCCTCTCTTTCTCCTCTCTGATTGAATCTATAAATATAGGGTGGGATTCATTGTAAAGGGTTGGACATTCCTTGTTTTGTAGGCTCCCTTTTTCTTCTAGCAAAGGAATTTGTGGAATTTCAGGCCTTCCATCAAAGTTGTAATATATTTCTTGCCTCCTGGCTGTTTTGTAATGTATTGTATCAATCTGCAGAGTATTAAAACATGTTTGTGATTGATTCTAGATCCTTTCTCGTCTCTTTTTCTTGCATCCGGTATTTCGTTATTAATTTGGTTATCTCGTTTGATCATTACATGTTTTTTTTTGGTTTGTGTCTATCAACAAAACTAGTGTTCATCATTCCTTTGGTGCATCACCTTGTAGTTTAGTTATTGTTTATTTCTTGTACCCCTTTCTTATCCATGTCTCCTTGGCAAGTTTTAGATTAGGTATAGAGATAGATCCTCTACAAGTTCTCACGTATGCATCTAAACAGAGGAATAAGGAACCAACCTTTAATCTGGAGAGCTTTCCCATTTTGCAAGGTCCCACACCTTGGGGAAAGTTCAATGTTATGCAATCACACCAAATGACTCTACCTTAGAAAATCAGACCTACAGAACTCAATTGGGGGTGCTGTGATTTTGCACTAACAACCACCTCTGCCCATCTTGTCAAGTAATCAGTGCAAGTGATGATGTAATGTGAGCCAATCCTTTGCACGACAAATGAAATTGGTCCTACAAATTCAATTGCGCATTTTTCAAATGGTTCAATGTCAAGCTATCGGTTGCAAGGGAATTTCAAGTCTCCTTCCAGGTTTACCAAGGCACTGGCAGTGGTCATATTCCTTGAAAAAATCAGTACAATCTTGGTAAATAATTTTCCACCAAATTCCTGCCATTATAATCTTCCACGTGGTGGCATTTCTTGCATAATGTCCTCCTGCAATCCCACCATGCGCTTCCTCGATAATTACAATGCACTCATGTTTTAACATGCATTGGTGTAGAACCTCATCATGGCCTAACTTGTACAAATCCCCACTATTCAATATGTAGGGTACGACATGTATAGCCAGCTGCATCTTCTCTAAAGCCTTCATCCCTTCCGGACCGCACCCATTTTAAGAAATACAACAATATCCTCTAAGTCAGAGGGCGCGTGCCGTAACCTAAATAGTTACGTGTCGGACATGGTATCCTCAATGCTCTATGCGTCCTCTCCCGATTCAATCCTTGATAAGTGGTCAAGTCCTAAATTACTTTTTCCTTGTTTTACCACAACTGAAAACTCAAATTCTTGAAACAACAAGACCCAACGACATATGTGCCCTTGTAAAATGAGCTTATTTACCAAATACTTCAGTGTCATGTGATATGTGTAGAATATAAAAGGTGTTTCTAGTAGATACTTCTTGAACTTATTCAAGATCGTAGATCATTGACGATTGCCTTGCATTCAATATTTACATAATTCTATTCTACTGGTGTCAACTTATGACTTGTAAAACAAAGGGGTTGATCAACAATCCCCTCACCCGATTGGGCTAGTAAAGCTCCAATGGCTGTCCCTGAGGCATCAACATGAACATGGAAAGGCTTATCCTAGGAAGGGAAATGTAGTATGGGTGCAGTAACAAGCCTATCCTTCAAAGTGTCAAACACCTTCTGCTGTGCTTCTCCCCAGTGAAAGGCACTCTTGTGCTTAAGAAATTATTCCAAGGGTGAGACAATCTTGGCATATCCTTTGATGAATATGCCAAAAAATTTGGTGGGATCCATTAACAAGCCTTCCTTACATATAATATGTCATAACAGGGTTCCTAATGGAGTAAAAAAGACACACTTCTTAATGTTGAGGGATATCCTTAACTGCCAACATATTTCAAACATCAGCCTCAAATTGTCACAATGGTCTTTTACTGCCCCATACACGCCTCCCATTCATCTAGGTAGACTAGAAGAAATTTATGAATGAAGTCCTGAAATAATTGTACCATGATGCGTGAGAACATAACAGAACATTCTTCAATCTAAAAGGCATGATCGTGTAGGCAAAGATTCCCACTTAGTGGAAAAATTTGTCTTTCTCTAGTTTTCCTTTACAATCCTGACTTGGTGATTCCCTAAGAACCCATCTCGTGAAGGAATAGACCTCACACATGGATACTCCTTCCAGAATTTCTTCAAAGAATGGAGCCGGAAAGGGGTCAATGACACACACTACATTCGAGTCCATGTAGTCAACACAAATCCTTATCCTTTCATCCTTCTTAATACTCACGATGACCATTGGGCTTATCCACTCGATTCCGGCCACAACTTCAATGATGCCTCACAGCGATGATCTTGTATATCTCTTCCTTGACTCGTACGCAAAAATTAAGATTCATCCGATTGGGTCTATTCCGAATCAAGCACGCACCTTCCTTCAACTTGATCATCATCTCCCCCAAGGAATGGTGAATGCATTTGAGCTATAAGTACCCACGGAATAAGTCCTGAAATTTGAACAATAGATCAATGATCTTTGAAACTTATTTCTCTAACCAATAATCCTCAATGATAGCTTCCTTAGGTTTTACCTCTAATCCAATGTTAACGTTCTTCATTTTCAAGGGATCATGGTAGGCACATGCTCGCTCATCGGTGCTATCTATGACTTTGCATGTACCCTTAGAATGGTTAACATCTAGACTTTCCATTTCTTCACCATCTATTACATAGACCATTTTTCCTTTTTCCTTTTCAATGCACGCGCACTCAAGTTATATCTCTTCTGATTCCTCTTCATCGAAACACATCTCCAAACTAGGTTCACCTAGCAAATCTAGTAACCTATCTTCTGTCATGACACTATCTCCCATTGTAAGGTAATTGAAAACTTGCAACACCTTATCTATTGATGGCTTGGTTCTTTGGTACTCAAAATATTGAATGAGATCTGGCCGTTAACTCCTACTAATTCCTATTTGACAAAGGTGTCTTTGAGTAAGTATACCTAGTGCATACACAACCTTGTAAAGTGGAATACAACTTATGCACCCATAATGAAGGTGACAATGCTTCCATGCCTCCCATCTAGCCTCCCTCACATGCATGGATATGAAATAAGGTGGGTTCCTTTCCATGGTATTCCTATATGACAAAGGGGAGCATTTCTTCTGGAGAACCTAACAGAGAATGCGTATCTCACCTCATGCCATTCTCGTGAGATTCTCATGATGTGTAGCCCACCAATGCTCTGTACTCCCGAGTAAGTTATAGCTTAGCATTCCTCTTCTGTCATTCTCATATTTCCACCGAGCCTCCATTTCTCGTAAGAAATCACCAAGGTTGGGTCCTACAGAGTAAGTTGGCAACTTCTTCCCTCCCAGGTGTGTCATTGAGTGTGCCTTTATTACCCTTGTTACATATCCTCTCAATTATCTCCTAATCAACTCATAAGTCCCATGCACCCAATTGTCACATGCTATGCTAGTTGTATCACTCATCAACTGAGCATCTTCAAATTAGATAAATCCTTCTATAGGATGAATTATCTCAAGGTCTTTGATGGAGTGCACATAGATTCTGTTAAAGACTTATTCTCCCAAGGATCAGTATAGGGTGTTGATTTCCCATCTGTTAAAGGGATGATGACCCATTCTTCCTTATTCTCAAAACTAATATAACCCTTATTAAACCATAGGTTGGCATTGTTTTTGTAACACTAAGGGCACCCAAGTAATGCTAGAAAGTTATCCACCTCGGCTAGTGCCAAGACTTCAAAGTCCCCAGTGAACTTGGTCCCTTGAGTAAAGATAACTACATGATTTCGCATACACCAATGGGCATTGATTTTGTCTTGTTTTCCATATAAATCACATTCGAGGATGGCTATAGTGTGGGCCTTCCCATTTGATGCCATGCATCCAAGGTGAGTACATTGACTTCCACCCTTGTGTCGATCAAAATATTTCTCAAGAATCCATCCATCTACAACAACATTCAAGGTTATTTCTTTTTCATAGTCAAGGCTATGGGGAGGAAGGTTAGCATGCAACACTTGCCTCTCGCGCTCTCTCTGGTGTGTGGTACCTTCTCCCGTAACCATTCTCCTAGCAAGGGAATGATATTCTCCTGCCTTAAAATTTTGCACACTTCCCTAACCTCATCTATATCCTTCTACAGAGCTTCAACATTCTTCCTTTTCTCCAACTACCTTGACTACTCCTTTAGACACTGGATCTCCCCTTGTAAACTCTAAATTACATCCATAGTCTCTTGATACACCTCCTTCTGATGAGCAAGGTCCAATACTTCCCATGTACCACTTCTTCCCTAACAACTAGTTTATGTCTTGGCATCTCCCCATTGCGCGCGACCTCTACTCATGTTGTAACTAGGGAAGGTTGTAGTTCTGGTTCATGCGCCATCCTTGGCATTCATTGAGAGTTGTCTTTCCTTATGCTTACCATCCTAGCACATTTATCCTTTTGGTTCTATTGGATCATGTGTTCAAATAGATTAGGACACTCCTCGTACTTATTATTCTTTCCACACCATGAGCACTGTAATATATCAAGACACTCATGTTTATAATGCTCTATCAATCCGTAGTTATAACAGGTTCTAATCAGGAACTCACTTATTCCTCCACCATGGTTACTGTGACCATGAAATCCCGCACAAAACCTCTTCCACACACCCCTCCATCTACACACCCTTCTTAATGGTGAACATCATCCTTGGAACTTCCTACAAGGCTAGTTTAGTGCACACCAATATCAATGACATCATGAATCTGGTCAATCAACCTACAATCCTTGGTGTCATGGGTTGTAGAGATTTATATATTGTAATAACAATACACATCCTTGCAGATCACGTGCTGTAGTAGAGGACACCTACTTGCATCATGATCCCCGTGGAAAATTTCATAGTCTACTACCATGGCATGTACTAATTTTGAAGGAAAATAACCTTTATATGCCCCTCCACTTCACAATATGTGCACCAAAGACCACTATGAACCTCATGCACTGAATTTGTAGATAACTTCTCCAACTACTTGGCCATTACAGCAATTTGAGCCTCCAAGAAAGGGCTCACACTAGTATCAATGCTCCCAACAACCTCAAAGTGCATAGGGTAGTTTCCAAAGGCCTCGAGCGGTCTCAGAAAGTATTGTGTGACAATGCCCTTATAAATGGTGTTTTCAATCCCCCAACAAACCATTAAGCATGTTGAGAGGGGTGTATGTCATATGATAGTTTTAACAAGAGAGTTTTGAACCAGGCGTCATACTCCCGCACACTCTCTGCCATTCCTTGTTGGATCTCTTTCAGAGCGTTGATGCTCTTTTGCTCGAACTTAGGGATATGTAACTCTATTAGGAAGGAATTTTTCAATGCAGTGTAATCCATGACCATATGATGGGGGTCATACTTGTAGTACTAGCTATGCGCATGCCCCTATAATGTTGTTACAAATTGAATTACCTTTTTCTCTGGGGTAGTGATTCCCTTCGCGCACCATATCAATTCACACTTGTACACATGCTCTACAACATCCTAAATACCTCTATAATTTGGTAGGTGCAAATACATCTCAAAAATACTTGCGGGGTGGCTGAGGCCCTTATCCACCTGACCTAGAACCTTGGTTTCCTCTTGTGTTTCCTCCGCCACCAGATCCACTAGACCCACTAGGTCATGTCCCTCCTAACCCACTAGATCCTCTAGATCCACTAGGTCTAGCAGGTCCTCTAGCCCCTACACCACCGTATCCATCTCCCCGTAGCTGAAAAATGTCCTGAAGTGGTCATACCTAGTGTTCCCAATGTCCCACTAAACCACGCGTTGATGGTTTGTGATATTAGCCCGCAGTCAGTTGTGTGTCCCGCACCACTTCTAGACATGATACCCAAACTTTGTGTATTTACACCTTGTCCAAAAATTCCTCCAAATATGGGTATGTTTTGTGTAGCCATAAATGTCCCAAATGAGAAATTATATCTCCTAGGTGCAGATCAATTACTTCCACCGATACCAACTAGGTTAGCAATACTTATCCCTTGATATGGAAAACTAAGCACTAGGGGTTGATCATTAGGTGGGTTTATATGTGCACCGATGGATATCCTTTCTACATGCACTCATAAGAAGCTAAGGGGATTCTCTTCCATGCTTTCCAAGATGGGGAAATAGAGACCGATCGATTCCATGTCCTCTCGCCTCGAACCTCAACTCCTTCTCGTAACGCCTACCTCCATAAATCCATCAATCCCAAAACCTTGTGTTATCTAGCCAACTCCCTTCCACGCACCTCACCGTAATTGAGTCGTCTTTTCCTCCCTTTCCTTTTTAGACACAATATCTCTGCCATCTTCCTCCACCTTAGCTTCCTCTCCCAATGCTCGAGAAGCTTAGCCGCCATAAGGAATGCCTCCAAATTTAATGTAATGATCAAGATATTCATAGACAACAATATAACACATAAAAATGATCCTCTGGGCTCCTCAAGAACTCAAGGTTAGCAACCTCTAGACAAGAATACGTAGAAATGACATATTCTAGAGTATAACCGGTCAAAGACTCCTTTCCACTAGTGATTGACATCACGTGCCCAATTCAGATCCACATCATGTAGCCTTTGGTAATCATCTTAGGTCCACACACATGATCTATAGTACTAGCTCGATCTGGATGCACATGCTAAAATCCATTCATACAAACACTAGAAAGAAAAAAAAGAAGGTTTCATATAACTCATGGTATAAGTGCACTTCTACCCATCTGTGCGTATCAAACTTAGGTCCAATGTTGAATCTTTGAGCAAACTCATCCTCCGTAATCTTGAACCATGCTTCAAAACTTTCCAAGGTCACGCTCTGTCATCAATGGAACCAAGATGTATCCATTTCCCACAACAACTTTGAAAAACTGTCTTGACAACAAAACCAAGATGTATTCATTTTTATGCCCTTAGAACAATAGTATAATCCCATGCATGCCAACCTATCACCTAGCGGGTCTTTGGGTGCTCACCGAGGCACACACGAGTGCCAAGCCCCTCCTTTATGTGATTCTTATGAGAATACATTACTATGGACAAAAACTTAGATGCAAAGGGTAAAAGAACCATGCATTCATTCTGAGAGCTTAAGATGAGTTATTATATCATTATACCTATCTTGATAACAAGAGAAACATCATACAAATAACATATCTCGATCTATAAAGGAAATGCACCGGGTTTTATACCCACAAACAATATATATTTAGAACCAACCATATATTTCATATTGATCATATTTCAACAACCATATTACATTCACCAAGGCCATGACATGCCAATATATCAATGTAGATAAGATTCATGCATCAGAATTCCTAACTATGCTTCCCATATTATAAAGAATTTATCATAGTCCCATCCCTCTAGAAAGCTATCACTCCTATAGTCCTCTAAATGAGAACCCCAACTCTCTAGAACCTCCTATTATTTTTGCAGAGCTTCACCCTTCCATTATCTCTAGTCGCGCTCTCTTCCTTGATAATGTCTCTCTTGTTCTACCTGAACATCTCTATATATAGTTGTATTTCCCACCACCATGCCTTTCTAAAGTAGCAGATCGGTCGCCAAGTGTCAAGGTGGTCCTCTAATGGAGCATGATTATTCCCATCCGAGCTCTCCACTCTCTGTAATGATGTCTTTCTAGATCCTTCCATTGCATAGAATATTCCCTTCTTGACCACCAAGTTGTCAGTCATTACCTTATCTAATCCACATGATTAGTCATGTCATGCTTTTCTCATGTGCTCCCTGGAATGCTAAATATGGATAAGACCTCAAACCATTTGATTTTCCTTGCGCACGTGTCGTGGGTTCTTCTAAACCCTTCTCAAATCCCTTTCTTGTATGCCTTTACCCCGTGTGCCCTTCTTCATATTGGTCTCATGTGCGCATGTGCCATTTTGTACTTAGCAATTATTCGAGGCCCAACATTCATTCATACTTGATATCATAAAAATACCTCAAAACTTCATGGCCAAGCTTTACATACCTCAAACTAGCTAAGAAGTTCATATTTCACACACAGACCTTCTGTGTATTTTCATGGTGAACTAACACTTGTAGGTAGTCATTATAATAATATATTGAACCTCATCTTTGCAAAATCCTTGATAGGTCTCTTTCCTCCTTGACATCTTGACAACTTATACTTCCCATTTCTCATCTACAAACCTATAGCTCACTGATTCTTACTTATCATTATTGATCTTCTTTGTTTTCAAAACTTAGAGACCTTGCAGATCATAAGGACTCCTTGCCTTTGAACCTCTTGACCAAATAATCCATGACCTTGAATCATGTGTTACTTCTATATCTGGTAGCATGAACTCACTTCAAGTAATCAACCATCATTCTTCAAATAATTCATACAGGAGACAATCTTTATCTTACATTTCATTCAAAAACTTAGATTCCTTTACTTAGAAAGCTCTAACTTATGAACTTATTTGAGACCATACTTAACTAGTTACAAACGAAATTTATAGAAGGGACTATCTTGACAGAGTATAATCACTTTTGGATTCATACTAAAGACTTAAAAACTCATCTCATGGACTTGGACCACACATCTTAGATGTATAGGACACATTTGTTCTTAACACCAACTTGAGAGATACACACTTGGACTAACTCAAAGATTTTACATTTGAGACTTTTGACTCAAGACAAGGACATAAACAACTTGAAAAATTCAAGATTTTCAAGACAATCATAGATTCCACTTCCGATGAATTGGGAACTAACTCCCCTTGGGAACATGATAATTTAGAAGCTATACATCTCAATGAAGAACATCATTCTTGACCTTACAACTTACAACTTTGAATCAATATTTTTGTCTCACACACACATTTTACAACTCTTTCTTGCTTTTCTCCTTCAAACACTATCAACATTAGAGAAAAAAAAACTCAGTACCACCATAAACAACATATGAACTATGAAAACATTAATAGGGCCTACAACATATATTTCAACTACAAAGACTCACACCTTTCTTGTCAAGAGTACCAAATTCATTCTATAGACTACTAAGATGACATGATCCATCAACCAAGTATCACTCATACAACTTGACTCTATAGAGTTTACTAGGCCTTCATGACTTGAAAAATTTCTCAACATTCTTTTGAGTATGGCCATACTTTTAAGACATGAAAAGACTCAATGCACAATGTTCTCACCTTTAAAAAATAAACTTCTCATGACAACTACGATATACAAACTTCAAACATGAACCAATAGTAGGATTACAAACATTAATCATGAAAACATTGAATAAAACACCTCATAGACCTTTGAAAGATAAACTTGGTTCATAGAGACATATTACACTCATCTTAGATGACATCAAGACAAAATCATACCCAAACAAGTAAAAATGACTCAAAAACACATGGAGAGATCACATCCCATACCTTATGACCCTTGAAGTGTCCCAAGGCCTAATTTATTCAACTTGTCATGCACTAGAGATTGGATGGAAGATAGACACATATGATGTTCTTCAGATCTTGCTTCTTCAACCAAAGCAAACATGCTTCCTTGATTTGATTTGGCTTGTTGAATTTGTTTTCCACCTTGATAACAATAGAATCTGATTTCTTAGCTAGCTTTGAATCTACAACTCCCACATTCTAATAATCAGATACCTTGAACTCATTTATGGGATTGATATTTCTCTTGAAGACTCTTCAATTTTTCCCATTAGTAGCTTGAAACATGTTGGTAATTCTTGGAGTTTCATCTTGGTGACAAAATCTAACAATGTGTCCTTGTTTATGACACTTGAAACACACAACACCCTTCCAACTTCTAGGCTCATACACACTAAGATTCCAACCACAATCCTTATCCTTGTGACCATATCCATAACAAGAGTGACATTCACCTTTGAAATATCTTACATCATTCCTAAAAGACCTTATTTTACAATCTCTATCCCTATGACCAAAATCATTACAAGATTAGCAATATCCATTGAAAGAAGTACCATACCTCATAGAATTAGGTTGTCTAACAGGGTTAGACATTCTTAAATTAGTCTTCTTGGTTACCTTCACATCAGATTCACAACTTGGTCAAGCTCCTTCATCATTCTCATTTTTCTTTCCCTTGAAACCTAGGTCTGTTTTATCTCTAGCATCCCTTTGGATCTCTAAGATACCATCAAGAGATTCAACTCTTCTCCAACATTTCATACATCTTCAATCTATTGGAAGTGACATCTAAATTAGATTCTAGGGATTTTAATTTTTCTTCATACTTAAACAAGTTTCTTCTTTGACTTTTAGGGCCTTAGAAACACTCTCCACTTGGGATTACAAACTATTGATGGCTTGACCATGATCTATCTCCATGAACTTGATATGTGTTTTTAAGCTATGGATCAATTAATCTACAACCTCATACTTCATTCTTAATGCAACATCAACATCTGAAGACTTACCCACGCTTATGCTACAAAAGTATCTCCTTCAAGTTGTTAAAATTTCTCCTCAAGGACCATATCTGATACCAATTGTTGGAAGAAAAATGAATTGAGAGGGGGGAGGTGAATCGGTCCTTTAAAAATTTAACTTGAATTACCATTTATTAACATTCATCATACAGTTAGCCATTCATCATACATAACCACACATGAGCATATTAGACGTGTGTTAACCATTCACAAGTTTATAACACAAGAGAGAGTACACAAGACACCAAATATAAGTGGGAAACCCTTGAAGGGGATAAAAACCATTGAATTTTTTTATGATATTACTCACAACAAAGACTTAAGTGAATATTGCACATCACAAGAGTTTTATTTAGTGAGGTACCAATCCTAAAGCCTTGTTGATATTACTCACAAAAATATACTTGCATGAAATGAATCATCAAACAATATTTTGATAAGAAGATCACCTGTAGATATGTGCTGCAACAATTTAGCTGATGGTGATCACAAGATTCAGCTCCAAACTCTTTCAAACACACTTCAAACCCTCATTCCTTCAACTCATTTAAAATTGGACAAACTTTTTTTGGATTTGATATTTAACTATTGAAAAATATATATATGAAATTCCACAAGCTTCCACACACGTCCTCAACTTTAAAATTATGTCTTCATACTTATTTCACACTTTCCTCCAAGTCACACTTTTTCCCTCTTACTCCTGGCTAGATCAAATTTGAACTTAAACATTCACATTATACCCTTCTCAACTAAAAAACATGAAATAAGTAGTTCTTGGTACTTTATCTCAACCAATAAACCTTAAAAACATACCAATACATGCATAAAAATATTCATAATGGACCCATGTAGGTCGGCCATGCTCAAATACACTAAACAAGTGCAAAACCTCATCACCTAGATGAGATAAAACCATAAACACCATAACCATGATTAGTCAAGCTCCCTAATTCACCACACATGTAAAATATGACATAAAAACACCATACACAATCATACATTAGCTTGAACCAATCAAATTATTCATAACACAAATGAGAAGCCTCACATCCTTCTCAAAATAACTATTTCTAGGAACTAGCCTTCACCTTTGGGCCACAAGAACATACCAAAAGACCTCAACTATGGCATGTAACCACTAATTAGATTCACCCCGACCTGTATATCACTTCCATGGTTTATAAAGATCATGAAACATACACATGTGCAAACCACACTAACTTTCCTCTTCACCAAGTTGAGCTTCCCAAAAGAAATTTTACAAATTCAACTGGTTTGCACTCTTTATGTCACTTTCAAGACCTCTAAAGGCATTCACTAGGAACAAAATTAATCCCTCTTCATTCTCCAACTAATATAAATTATAAAATAATCCATTTCATGCCTCTTCTACCTTAGTCTTTCATCATGAGCAAATCTATCCCATGAGAAACAAACAATATTATTCTCTCACAAATCAAGTAAAATAACCCATCAAATATCATCATCATGAGACAAAACTTATACTATTGGAAATCCATTTGAATCCTCTTTCCATAACATCTTACATTTCCTTCCAAATCTAAGTGGAAGGCCTTCAACCAAGTCCACCTCTCGAAAGTGCTCAGAACTACCCCAAAACTGCTTTAGGACCAGTATTCATAAATAGGGAAAATTTTTCCCGTAGAAGCTAAACCATTACCTAAAACCATCATGTACATCACTTAAAACACCAAGGATACAAAAATGTTAATTTATTTTAGAACTCCTTTGGACAAATTTGTCCCAAACTAAATTTCTTCAAAAACTAACATGTTTCGTAAGGTCCACTCATCACCACACACTTTATCACACCTTTCTATAAACCTATAAGATTCATATAAATAATATAATCATGATAATAGGAAAAAACAATCAATTTTTGGCACCTACTATGAATTCTTCTCCATCACTCTTGACCTAGGGTTTCAAAGCCATAACAAGCAGTTTACCTTCTTAACATTCATTCATAAATGTTTGGGCCTCATTTGACCTCATTATAACTCTAGGATATTCTTAAATCCATGCCCTAACATCCTTGAAATAATCATCTTCCCATACAAACTCTGCACGTGCCAACCATGAGCATTTCACTTGCTTCGAGCTGGAAATAACACTCTCAAGCACCAAAAAACATCATATCTTGCAATTTTCTCAACATGGAAACCTAAAAATTTTCCCACACAATCTTGATACATCTACTAACATATCCAATTCTTAGCAATTCATGAATATATCTGAATCTTCATGTCCCATCTCATTTTCATGACTAGGCCTTGGGATTTGCATGTTCTAGGCTATAAAAACTTAACCAGCACTGAAACTCATCATGAAACCTCTGCAAACTATCTCTACATGATGAAAACAACATAACATACCTTCATGAGTGATCTCAAGAGATCACACATACCTACAAGTGACTATCATGCCTAATTAGGCCTCTAAGCACTAGGATTAGACCTAGTTTGCACCATGACAAAGTAGACCAACCACATGAATCTGCTTCAAATCATTAAAAAAGGACCTAAAACATCAAAGAAAACATGCCTCATACCTATGTATGCTTTCATGAGCTCATATACCTGTGCATCTCACTCTCATGCTCCATTTGGCCTTCAAGATCCTAGACAGGTCTAACTGATCACCCGAAATCATGCTCAACCCTATACCCGCATTCCTCCACCTCACTTTACATCTGCTAGACCAATGGGACCATCATATAATATCATAATAAAAAAATTGTTAGACTTCTGAAGCGATCAATTCGACTCCAAAGCAAATAGTTCATACTCTAAAAAAATCAATTCAAACTTTGAAAAAATAGTTTATACTCCAAGCAATCATTTCAGACTTTGAATCATTCTATATTTCATCTTGAAAATACTCATACACCTCTTACATATCATATTAACCATGATATACCTAATGAAAATATCTACTCAACTTAAACTCGTGATCATTCCTACTAGACCATGCTTGAACACTATAGAACTCACCGTGACTTGGACACTACTAATCAACCTTCATGTTTGACCTTTGACTAACACCTCATGGATACTCACACAACACCATGACACCATTTTCCATCAATGGACTTGACATCAATGAAAACATTTAGACACGATGGCCAACATACATTCCATTCGAATTTGAATTCTGAGATTTTGGAGGGATAATTATTACTTGGCATTAATTCTATTTTTTTTGGAAAAATGGTGAGTCTAATACATATATGTTTGCAGGTGCAACATTTAATGAGGTGAAGGTGGAAAAAAGGGCAGTTATGATAAAAAATTTGGAGAAGTTTGTTTACTTTAAACTTAAAATTGCTTTTAATATCATCTTGACAACTTGAGAAGCTATGTAGTTAGGTGTATAAATGTGAACAAGTTTGTTCCTATACATAAATTGATGAACTTGTGATTATGTACACTTAAGTTATTGATGTTGACATTTTAATGATGCAAGTTAGATTTTAAATGGAAGAGTCAAACATTATTATTTAAATGTTAATGTTCCCAATATGTCACTTCATACATGTTTTGAATTAATGAGTGTATTAATTATGTAAATTTTATAAAGATTTTGAAAGATATCATATTTGTGCAAATATGCACATTTATTGGGTCCCCTCAACTATATTAATTTGATTATTTTTCCACTTAGTGGACCCCACCCTCACAAAATGTGCATATCTTTTGGTGTATGTTCACCAATCGGTGCCTTTTCCTAGTTTTAAATAATATTGTATACACATTAATGTGTTGATCTTAGAAAATAATATTTTTAAATAAAATAATGGATTGAAATTTTATATTATAATTATAAATAATATTATTTTTGATCGACTTCTTAAAGTTAGGAAAAAGTAAAGTATTAGTCATATGAATATAAATTTAAATTTTAAATCACTTTCTAAAATCAAGTGAGCATAAAATTTAGTATTATAGTTGTCATGCAAAATGTCTAGCATGAAAAAATTGAAACTTTTAATCATGACAACTAATCGCATAATTGATTTTTTTTCTTGGTCACTATGAACCCTTCCTTTGCCATCCTGTCCCGGTTCCACCCTCACTCTAGCTCATAGGAAATTTATAACAATGTTTTTAAGTGTGTCTCGATGTGCATGGATGAGAACCTAACATGATTGATGAACTAATTGAGATTTGATGAAAGACAACTACCTCCAGGGCCTTAAAAGGTCATTTTTAGCCATTTTGCAGCTAGTAAACAACCTCCGTAAACCTATAGGGAAAATAAAGAACATTTGAGGGTGATGTTGGAGAATATTGATGGTGTATAAGGACATTTAGGAAAATTTGGTGGAAGAAATTTGATTCAGGAACAACTTGTGTAACATCGGGTAATTTTGGACATAGGGAATGAAGAATTCAACGATGAAAGATAGCTTCTCTAGATGATTCTGGGAGTTATGGGAGGAGTTAGGAGGAAAAAATCAATGGAAGTCTATTGGAACCCTCACATAATGGACACATAATTTTTTTCCAAGACTCAAATATTTCCTGAGGTAATCCAAAACACAACTCGATGCTTCTCTCGGCCATCCGGAGCTCATTTCTAGCCCCTGCTCTCACCCAAGTCAAAAATTTTCACTCTTGTTGTCCCCACTATCCCCCAAGGTGAAAAAGGGATAAGGGGGACACAAAATTGTGACCTACCTTCTCCACTTTAACTCATCCCAACCCTGGTTAGGTAGCTATGGTCACAGGTAAGCTAAAAATCACATAGAAATCAAAATAACTCTCCATCTCTCCAAAACACTTAGCCATTTTTCCAAGACAAGGTGTTGTTGAAATACCCTCATAACCTCCATTTTTAACTAGACATGCTGCTCAAATTTCACTAGACCTCCATAACCAGAAAAATGAAGAATTTCTCATAACTCCTCAATTGTGCATCTGTTTCCAACAAAATTTTTCCTATACATTCCTCTCCAAAATTCTGATAAGATAACTATAATATAAATTCCATAGATGCGTTGTATAATTTAGAAAATAAATCTGAAAATTTCGGATCCAAAATTTGCCTTTTGATTTTATAGTGTTATGTGCAAAACGAAAAATCTTGAAAATTGGAGCAGAGAGTCCTGGAGTAAAACTAAAACTTTTGAAAGTATTTTCATTGAAACCAACACCTATGAGTAAACTTTATAAAAATAGTAAGTGTACAAGGCTGTGTATGTCTAAAAATAGTGCATCCTTAGCACTCGTAACACTCCAAATTAGCAAGAAACATTAGAAAGAGAAAACAATGAAAACTTACTAAAAATAACAGCACTAGATATGGCCTGCTAAAAATAGAAATTTTTAAAATTGAGTTCAAAATCTTGTGGAAACTCCCATTCTACCTATTTTATTGATTTTTTCCACCATTACAAGTTTGAGAAGTTATCTTGTGGTCTAGACAAAAGAAAAAAACCTCACATGCTCTCAAAGCATTAGTCCCAAGGTGACTTTTGTATGACACATTTTGATGTAAGAAGTCGATGATTTAACTCATTCTAATTAATATAGAAATAGATTCATCATGGTTGAATTCATTCAAGAAGGATATGTATTCATCATCGATGTGAAACATGAAGCTCTGAACCAAATTCTTGATGGAATCTTTCAACCTTTACAGAACCTATTTGAGTCCCCGAGGTTGATTCCATCCCATGAAGGAGACCTCTTTGTCACAAAGGTGTGATTTAAAAATATCAAATGAGCCATAAGGAGGAAAGTGAAGTTCTCATTCCAAATCCTACCTTGTGATTATATCTCTTTCTAAGGATAAGGGACATCATATGAATCACATTATGATAAGGAACATATCAGAGTGAATCAATGTGTGTGAAAGATAATCACTTAGACAATAGGTGAAATCAAGAACATCATGAGGTCTATGAAGGATTTGAAACATCAATAACTTAATTGAAATTCAAGTCATTAAGGAAATGGTCATCAAGGGCATGATAAGAGAAGATCTCATAACAATGCAGATCTCATAAAGCAGTTGTTTTTGAACACTTATTCGATGCCCTCGAATGTTTCCATATCTCATAAAAGAAGGAGATTGTCATCAAAGTGATTCAAGTCAGTATATTATCCATTTACTGAGGCTTCATCTTCATCATATTGATCAATCCTCTCTCTCTTCTTTCCTCTCTCTCCACATTCTAATTATTTATTTAGAAGGTACTTTTTCACTACTTTGTCTTATTCACTTAAGTGACCTTAAACTTAACATTATAAGAGTCCTTTTTGTCAATAAGAAAAAGAATCACTTTCATTTCCTAGGAATATGGAAGGTCACAAGTGATGAGGAAAGGTGAAAATTCATGTGGGGGGAGATGAAAAGATAGTTGTAATGCTATAAATTGGAATGGATTCTCCATTCTAAAGGGTTGACAATTGTTGATTTTTGTATGTTGTTGAGCTTTGTATCACTACTACATCAAGAAATAAAAGCTACATTTCCTCTATGTCCTTGTCTATGTTCTTCTATCCTCTCTACTCTCCAACTTTGCAAGCATGGTGATCTTGTATAACCAAGAAGGAACTTTGTGTCCTTGAATGATGGAACTATAAAAATTTGTATCTCTAGTTTTTATTCTTACTGATTACTTATATTTTTTTGCTATTATAATTGAATGTGAATTTAATTTGGTTACTGTTTGTGACAATATTCTAGTTCTTACTCACAACATTACCCCTCTCTCCCTATTTCTCCTACTCTTTACCTCCCTTCATAGAAAATTCCTCCCTTGTACATTATAGTAGAACTTTTCCACATGTTTAGTGGAGTATTCCTGTGTGATCCCTAGACTAATGACCACCGTATTATTTTAGGTAGTTTACATTCAATAATGGGATCCTCCCCATACCCAAGAAGGAGGGGCTTAGCCTCGTGATCATTGGTGAAAACCAATAACTGCACTACAAAAAATTATTTCACCAATAGTTTTTGGTGACTCTTCTTTGGGAAGATATGCCCTTTTTGTACCCTTTAAAGATATCTAAAAATATAAAAAATCATATATTTGAAAAACCATAAAATAAAAATAAAAAATCGGAAATTCATTATTGAAAATTCACGGTTGAGTTCTTGTATAAACTTGTCATTTCCATGATGCAAATTTCCATTTACATATTGGAAAATATTTTACAAACTAGAAAAAATAAGATACACTCGAGATGATCATGCAAGTGGCATAATTGACCTAACATTTGAAGAGAAATTAAAATATGATTTCGTGGCATCCCATTATTCAAATAATAAGGAAAATTAGTCAAGAGTACTTTCCTGAATTTTTTACTAACTTTCCTCTTGAAGGTCATATTGGAGAATGAGTTGTAGAACCACTAGACCTCATTCCTCCATATGAATAATGAGATAATAGCTAAAGAAAAAAAAGAAAGAATGATTGTACTTGTGCAATGGGGATAAAATACTAATCTGTTGGCCTTGACTCCTCCACTACATGATTTTATAAAATGATATATGAAGAACTTTCCCAAATTCTATGAATATGGAAAGTAATGTCCAGATGATCATATTACAAAATTTATAATAGTTTGTGGCATTCTCGAGTGAGACATGAAGATGTTGTTTGAATATTTGTGGAATCATTACGATTCCACTATGGGCTGGTTTTACTACTTTCCATCACACTCAATTACTAATTTGGATGACATGAAAACCAAGTTTGAGGTAAGATTCAAGATTGTGGAAGATTCTCATGCCCTTCTTTCTCAACAAGCTTAGATGAAGAAAGAACCGTAAGATCCCATGAGAGAATTTATAGCGAAAGTTCAATAAGATGACCAACAAGATTCATATTGGTGCTTGTCTTATGCGGATAATCGAGAAAAGGTTATTCATGAAGATCAACCAAATACTCTAGAAAATACTTAAGAAATTGCCATTGAAGTGGAAAATGACCTTATCATGTCAGGGAGGATCAAGGACCATTCAATGAAGGATAAGGATGGAATTTTCAAAGATTAAAGTGCTGATCCATTTCTGTAAAATTTGTTCAATGATTTGATTATATTGAAGAAGGAAGTTTCCCAACATGCCTCATTCCAAAACCGAAAAAAAATTGGATGGCGGAGCACCCCGAATGCTTTCCTTGGAAGCTCCACTAGTTAATGCAATATGTGGGACCAATGAAGATGAAAGAGAAGAAATTTTTGAATCAATAAATTGGGGAAGAAGAAGATGTATGTGTTAGGATTAGGTATTTTGAATACTCACCAGATCATATTTTAAAGAATCCATGGATAGATACTCTTGTGTAGGATTCACTCGATCAAAAATGGAGAAAGAATCCTCTTCTTCCACTATACAAGATAAGCATTTGGATCATCAAATGTCAATTCTACTAAAAACAACAAAAAGGAGGATCATCGTTGTCTACTTCCATGGGGTCAGCCAAGAAGAATCTTAAGACTACCTTAGTCAAGAATCCATCTGCCTCTTCAAGTAAGTATCTTTCATCTCCTCTTGAAAAATCAGTTTCAACTCCTACTGATCCTAAAAATTCAAATCCTACTCTTGTTAAGGCTGCCATATTTCCCGATGGTCTTACCAATTCTTCACCATTTAACATCATTGACCATTGCAAGAAAGTCAAAATTCATATTTATGAGTTTGAGTAATTAAGAAATCATCCCAATCAATTTGACATGCTTATCCAGTTTATCAAAGGAATTAGTTCAAGTTCATGTTCCAAAATTCCACTGCTAAAGAAATACCTCTCACTCCTCATACCACTCCTTAGAATCTTCTTGTTTCCACTCTCCACCACTAGGAAGGTAGAACCTTTCTATCTAACCTTGCTAGTCAATGGATATAAATTAAATAATTACATTATTAACTCCAATGCCTATGATAATGACATGCCTATAAAAGTTGTTAAATATTTTGATCTCTCTCTCACTCTCACTACTGGTCATTGCTAATCCATGGAAACCAAAGAATTACCTCTTGTTGGCTAGGTCAAAGATGCTCAATTAGCATTTACAGATTTTCCTGTCAAGAAGATCACAATGAAAATACTTATAGCAGACATGCCAACCTCATATGGACTGTTGTTGAGTCGAAGCTTCACGTATGGATGTTGGGGAGTTATACTTGATGGATTGGTAGCATGCCACCATTCTAGTCAATGGTAAGATGAAGAAGCTCCTTCCCATCAGAAAATAAAATACACCGTTTAAAGACTAGATGACCCAAGGAAGACATCCTATTTCAAGATTCAAGGTATGACAATTTTTTCATAGCTTTAGAGGAAGATGATGAGATGCCCATGTTGATGGAAGAATACCTAGGTATGACATATCCATTTAGAAAACATTATGATGATCTCGATGGAACCAAAACTTAATAGTGGGTTCTTCACACTGAGTGTGGATGCATATACTCTTTTTGATAATAATCGAGGTCATGAAAGTCTTGACTTAAAACAAATAAATACCAAGGTGTTAAGCTATGCGAACCATGGCGGAAGAGTCATATGAGATGACTTCTTGGCAAGTGAGTCCCATGTTTCCAATCATGTTCTTAAGGCTCATCATGAATATTTGTTTAATGAGTATGATTGTGAATATGAAGCTTTCTCTTTCCCATTGGGAGAGGATGACTCTTTAAAGAATTAATGCATAAATGAAAAAAATATTTAGGCCTCTTGAATTTTACTCTACTCAAGAAGAGGATGACTTCATTATGGAGATGAATTTCCAAGCTCATGATGGTCAAGATTGGGAAAATGATGATCTTGATATTTCAGCCCCAACCTTGTGCTTGTTATACTTCCATGAAGATGGAGACCTTATCAATGAAGAATAGATTGATGAGATGGTGTTTTATTATCCAAATTAGGAGTTCATTCAAAATGAATACCCTCTCAATGAGGAATGTGTGAATTCAAGGTTGACTCCACTCAAGGAAAGGGTGTTTTCATCATGAAGCCATATTTTGAGGCTCAAAATGAACAAGATGGAGAAGATGATGTTTTTAATTTTTCATGCCTAACCTCATGCTCATTTTATTTTCAAGATGATGAAGCATTGTGCAAGTCACACCATAGTAGGCGCGAGTCAAAATTGAGTGGTGTGCATGAAAGAAGACCATTTAGAACAATTGATAAACATACAACACTAAGATGCTTCTTGACCAAGTATTTTAGTGCCATATGATAGGTATAAAATATAAAAGGGGTAACCAAAATATACTACCTAAACTTATGAAATGCATACACCATGGATAAAGCCTTGTGGTTTGTAGATGTATAGTTTTTTTCCACATGTGTTAACTTCCTACTTGAAAATAAAATGGGATGATCAATGTTTCCTTCACTAGGATGTGCTAACACAACTCAAATTGTATTTCCCGAGACATCCACATGGACATGAAAAGGAAAATTCCATGTAGGTAACTTAAGGATAGGTGCAAAGGTCAATCTTTCCTTTAATTGTTCAAAGTCCTGTTGTTGTGCATCCTTCCAATAAAACTTCTCCTTAGATTTTAAGAGCTCCTCCAGTGGTGCAACTATCTTGTTGTATCCTTGGATGAATTTCCGGTAGTAACATGTATGACCAAGGAACCCATGTACCTCACTTTGATTAGTGGATTCTTCAAACCCCAATATAACCGCTATCTTGGCAGGATCAACTAAAAGACCCTCCTTGCAAATAATATGTCCCAATAAGGTTCCAAAAGGTGTAGAAAAGATGTATTTATTAATATTCAATGAGATAGTTAGTTTTCTACATCTCTCAAATGTAATTCTTAAGCAATCACAATGATTCTTGACTAAACCATAAATTTTCCAATCATCAATATACCTGTAGAAATTGATGGATGAAATCCATATAATCTTGTACATCAATGCGCGAGAACACTATTGGTGGATTATTGAATCCAAAAGGTATTAATTTATAGGAAAAACAACCCCACTCTATAACAAATGTAGTATTGGAATGATCTTCATGCATAATACGAACTTGATGATACCCTAAGAATCCATATGTAAAGAGTATATTTCACATCCCACTACACCCTTAATAATTTCTTCAGTAAACGGTGTAGGGAATGTTTCAAGGACACAAGAAGCACTCAATATCTTGTATTCCACAAAATTATGTTTCTACCATATTTTTATACTAATAACCATAGGGCTAATCCATTCAGATTATTCTATAGGCTCAATGATACTAGCTTGTAGCATCTTATCAATATCATCTTTAACCTTGACACATAGATTGGGATTCATCCAATATGGTATCTTTTGAACTGGTTACACGCCCTCTTTTAGCTTGATTTTCATCTCCCCTAGAGAAGGATGGACACCTTTCATCTCATGGTATCCCCTAGGAAAAAGATACTAAAATTCATGCAACAGCTCAAAAATCCTTGAAACTTCATCCCCAAACTAGTAATCTCCAATCATTGCTTCCTTTGGTGCATATTCCATCCCAATATTTATTTTCTTTATATTCAATGACAAGTTATATGCATGTGCCTACTCATCTACCTTATCCAATATCTTGTGTTATCCCTTGGTATGTTGTATGTTCAAGTATTCAACCTCATCATCATCAATTAAATACACAATCTTTCCCTTTTCCTTTTTTTTTTCCAAGCATGATCTAGGATATTCTCATGAGAGTCTAGCCAAATACATTTTTGGCGTGCTCATCTAGAGTATTCTCATCATATAACTAAGTCAACATATCCTATGCTTTTACGATATCTCCCAGATTGATATACTTCAACAAATGAAAGACCTCATACACATGAGGTTTAAATGAAAAATAATCAAATACGTGCACCTTATCTCGAGGCCAATGTTTTCCAATTTGTAGTTTCCCACTTTAGCTCATCTTGAATATACCATGCACACGCACACTTGCAAAAGTTGAATAAAACTTGTGTAACCACAAGGATGGTAGAAGTGCATCGAACCCTAAAGCCAATTATTCTTACATATCTGTATGTGAGTCATGGGATATGCTTTCCCATCATAGTTTGGTATCTTTGAATGAATATTATTCTTAACAAATCAAGTTAAGAAAGTAACTTTGGTTTCACACGATCTTAGTAAATTATCACTATGCATAATCCACCATCTTGTTGTTGTTCCTCTTAGAAAATATAAAAATATATTTATTTTATCACCTTCATCATATAGCTATTCATCTATAGCACACAATAATGTTTTAGGGTTTTCCTCTCTAGTATACTTCAAAATCAAAGTCTATCCTACACACAAACTAATCATGACTTGATCACCCTAATTAATCTCCCTTGAAATCACCGACCAACCATTTCATAAGACCCATGTGCCCGTTATGACATGAAACACTAGTAGTTTCACTTACCAATTGCGCTTCTCCCCATTTTAGCATTGCTTCCTTTACATGATTAATCCTCTTTGGATTGCACATAGTCTTTGCATATATTTGACTTAGGTCTTCCTTAGTTACTAGCTCTGTGTAGGGTGAAATTCAAGTACCATCCAATAGAATAACGACATGCTCATTCTAATTTTCAAGCCTAATATAGTGCTTGTTGAACTACATATATGCATTGTTGGTGTAACACCAAGACCAACCAAGTAAGGTAGGGAATTTTTCAGCCTCTACAAATTTTAAAACCTCAGAATCACCTTTAAATTTGGCCCTTGTATAGTAATTATTGTATATTTTAGGACCCCAATGGGAAGTGCCCTTGTCTTATTAGCCATATAAAGCACACTAGAAGAAGGTTGTAGTGGTGGCCTACCCATCCTATTCCATGCATATAGTGTAAGAATATTTACCTCCACATCAGATTTAATCGGGATGTTGCTCACTAGTTAGTTATCAATAACCACATCTAATGTGATCTTTTTATCATATACATGGTTTTGAGGTAGCAAATTTGCATGTAGTATCTATCTATCCCTATCCTTTTCCATGCATAGAAGCTTCTCATGTTACCATTCACATAACATGGGTATGATGTTATATGTTCTAAGGATTCAACACACTTACCTAATTTCATCAATATTCTAGTTAGGTACTTCCATATGTTTCACACGCTCTCTATCACACACTTATTTTTTAAGCACAATATCTCCCATGGAAAATCTATAATTAAACCCATGGTTTCTTAGAAAACCTCCTTCTGGTGACCAATAATGGGATACTTAGTAGGTTGTCCAATATCCTCATGTATGATGAGTGGTTTAAATCTCAATAATTCTCATGTGTGTTAAGCCTCGAGGGTGTGGTGACAAACAATTGTTCCATCTCAGCTACTTCCAAATATTTAGGCTTCCACTTCCCTTTTCTAGATCTCATAACATGTATCCTCACCGTGCCCCTCCATTCTTGGTCTTGCACATATGTACGTACAAATCCAAAAAGTATTCTACCTTATGCCCCTTTCCAAAATATGCGTAAGAGAAATTCTTGGGGCACTCACACTCATAATGATCAGGGTGATCTACATGAATAAAAATTGCCTCTACTCGAACCTACCTCTACAAACATCATGACCTCTGCCCGATAGCTGCTTATATACCTTGCATTGTTATTTTGACTGACATCAATATTATAAATTTTGTTTGCCTATGAACTTCCTTCCTGCACTAATCTAGTATAACCCTATTTCACAAGCTTCATGGATCTGATCAATTAATTAAAATTGAGCAGGTTCCGTACGCATGTGTGCATTACAAATTTTGTAATAGCTTGATACATTTTCTATGTAGCACACTTTGAAGGATTAGGAACTCCCGTGCATCGTGGTCCTTGTGACATATTTAACAAGATGTCAATAGAGCATGAACATTCCTACGTGGAAAACTATTTTTAGTATGTCCCTCTACCTCATAGTTAGTACACGAGATCCCGCTTCTAGTTTCATGCGTTGAGTTATTCGTTAGCTTCTCCGGATGTGTAACCATAGTTGCATTTTTTTCTTTCACAAAAATACTCACCCCATTGTTTACACTACCAACTTTTTCTATGTGTAAAGCTTCCTATATAGCTTCATGCGGATTGGTGAATGTTTTATGCAATAACACCGTCTCTGAAGTGTGTCAAGAGTCCTCCTACAAACCACTGTGCATGCTTTGGATTTGATGGTTATCATAAGATATCTTTGATAGAATATTTTTAAACAAAAATCATATTCACACACACTTTTAGAAAGTCCTTGCTTAATTTCCTTTAGCACATTATTGCTCTTATGTTCAAACTTGGGGATATCAAATTCGACAAGAAGGAAATGTGCAAAATGTTATAATTCACTCACATTATCTAGTGTGGATCATACTTTATATAACAACTATGTGTTTATCCTTGCAATGTAGTTGTAAAATGACTTGCCTTCCTATCTAAAGTGGCGATCCCTTTAGCTCTCCATAAAATATCACATTTATGTACATGCTCAATTACATCCTTGACTCCTTTATATTTAAGCTAATAGATTGATATTTTGAAATAAATATAAGGCTATTATGGAGGGATATTACCTTGTCCTATGGAAGGAAAAGATATTGGCCTTGAACCTCCACTAGTATTTCCTTCTCTTGAGGGAATAACAGAGCCTCATGAGCCCCATGTTTCCATAATTTCTATTTAGGCACCTTTGGAAGAGCTAGCATGCACGCCGGTACCGAGATCTAGTCCACGCGTCGGTGATAGAGCTAGTTTGTGCACCAACACTCTATCCCGGTGTCACACCTATAATACTATTCCCAAATAGATTTTGGTTACCGAATATAAAATCCTTCTCTCTAATAGTTTCCAATGTCATACACATTTCTTTTATCATACACACTTCCTAAATAGTTACTAACACACTTCTACATGTATCACCATCCCAATGTGGCGATCTTGGATTTCCTTCATGTTCTTCACCTTTTATATGATAATATTCTATATGAAATTTCAAATATTGAGTATTGATTAACTAAAATCTGAATTTTAAGAGTTAATATAACAAGTACAATAGTGAAATAAATGTCTAAAATAAATTAGGAAAGTGACCTAAGCAACTAAGTAAGTAAAAATGTGAAACCCTAATAAGTAAATAGGGATGGAAAGAGCTTAGATGATTCGATGACTATTCAATCATCATGAGAGATGACTAAATAAATAGGAGGAGGAAATTACTATGACGAGGTCTAGAAAAGTGCATATATAAGATGTTTTGTTGGAATAGGGCCCCTAGAGAAGGATGAAGGCACAGGGGCGCCTAGTTTGAGTTTTGGCTGTCTTGGTCTATACAGAAGTCCGTGCCAAAATCACAGGGTCATTAGATGATCTCAAGCCTTCATTGCCTATCATGTGTGTTTTATTGCACCGTGCTAGATGTCATTGGTAATTAAGGATGAAGGAGAAACCTACAAAGCCCCAATCCAAGCATCAAAACCTTTAAAAAGAAAGATGCATATGAAGGGATTAGACTGTCCTCAACGACCACAATAATGGACTTACTAATCGAGTGCTGCACTACATTTAAGAACCAAATGTAGTTCAAAGTGTGTGTGTGTGTGTGTGAAATCCATGCCCTAGGTGCTCTTGTGTCAGTCACACTTTGTGAAGTCATGAGCTATAACTAGATGTAGAAATGTAATAGAATGGTGGATGAAATAGAACAAACTTCCCTCCTACGTAGTGTGATGTAGATGAACTAGCCTTGTCCTTTGTGATAGAGCTAGATGGATGCAAATGGAGCTTTAGATGGATGCAACCTTAGGTGGTGATAGTAGTGACTAGTACTTGGTGCCTCATTATGGTTCATAACTTTATATTTATATAGTTCTCTTGTTCTAATTTCATAATTAACCCCAAAAAAGACGACCACCCAAAATAATAGAAAGATCAATTGGATAGAAAGTTCCCAAAAGGTGTAGGTAAAGTGGGAAAAGGATCGAGTTCCCCAAATGGGACCGGGGTGCCTAGGCTACCTAGGTACTAGCCCGAGCGCCCGGTCGGGGCTAAAATGACGCAAAATGACAAATAAAAATCAGGCATGTATGTGTGGGAGGTCGATAATGATGACAAAAAGTAAAGTAAAATGGCCAAAATACGGGGTTAATTAGTACTTTCTTCCCTTAAAAACCATATGAATAGTAGTATGAGACTAGGAATAAATAATACCCAAAGTGCATGATTTTATGTCTACATTTACCCTCACTTTATGTTGGTGAGAGGAATGCTCAGTAACATAAAGAAGATAGAGATGTGTACCTGATGTCCATGTAGAGTGATGTAGAAAGCACGCCGAAGGACTAGAAAAGCATGAAGTGAAAAAATATGGAGTGTGGATACTAAAGATAAAAAATTAGTGAGAGTGAACTTAGGGTGGAAACACGTGTGTAGTTGCTGATCTGTGTGATGTAGCTGCATGTTAGTATGAGGTGTGTGCTACCACAAAATGTTATTTTTTTTTATGCCATTTTTATTATTGTTGTTGATCGCTTGTTTCTCATACGGTCGGATGTGTAAGGAGAAGACGATCAAGTAGTGGAATACACATGTATATATGTCAAAAAATCATGTACATAGTAGAAAGAATGTAATAGAAATGAAAAACATAAAAGGAACATGTGCACTTGATCCATGATGAGAGAAAGGGGTGTAGAAGAGGATATTCCGTACTGTGATTTTTTTGGCAATCTCACGCCACCCTAGCTAAAGAAGTGTAGGGAGAAAGATGCATTATTCTCTAACCTGTAACTGCTTCCTTGAAGATGTGTGAAGAGATCTCTATATTTCCTAGTTTTTTGGGTGACCTAACACCACTAGATGAAGTAGTATAGAGAGGAAATCCACGATGTAGTCTAACCTAGAACTTCTCCCTAGAATGCTAAGGACAACATGTCCTATAAAAGATGTTGTGTATGGGGTTCATAGATTGGTCTAAACCCACTCATTGTATAACCCACAATGTCAAGGATGGAAACTGAACTGAAATGTACTGGTGGAAATAATTGTATAGTGTGTAAAACTCCAAATGATGCCCCCTTTTGGGGTGCATATGATGTCATTGATAAGAGGATGTGGCCTCAATATAGGACTGACCACATAAATTGTGCCCTACAGGGGGAGGGAATACGCTTGGTAGAAACCAAGGCACACACAAACATGTGGCTAGAAAATAAGTGTTAGTACGAATATGAATGCATTTACAAGACAAGTGTATGCTCATAGACGCCAAATCGGGATGTAAACATGGGACACAACTCACAATGTTACAAGACACTCAAGGCCATAATGGTCACATACAAATAAACAAGTGTGCACACCAAACAAAGGGAAATTCCCACATACAACAATAAACAAAGACAAGTGAGTATAAACAATGAGATAGTCATGGAGGAAATTAATCCTACAAAAAAATGCTACACATGAAGCACCCATTAACATGTTAGAAAGATAGAGATATGTCAAAAGCGTGTATAAGAAAATAATGTAGAGTGCTAAGTAAAAAAATTAAATAATAGCACATGTAAGAGACAAATGTGGATGCCCCAACAACCATTGTAGGGAGTGGTACAAGGAGAAAATCCATGTTGTGTGTAAGAGACCTATATCTACAATCAAAACTAGAGAAAGACATGAACACACATGTGTGTATGGTAAATATAATGACATATAAGAGATCTATCTAACATGTGTAATAATCGATCATGAACGAGAAAATATAAACAAGAGTAAATGTAACCAAGATATGTAACATGTCATGGATGGATGGGATGGAGTTCAAGATGGATGATAGGATTTGTGTGCCCCCTGAATGAATGGAATTGTATGCAGTGATGTTCATTTGGTTTTCCCCCTCAATAGTCAAGAATTAACCGTAAACAAGAGTGTGTCATTGGGAAACAGTCAAAGCATGTATGTTGTGTCTAATGCATTGTGATGAGTGTGTAAATGTGTTGATGATATATGACCTAGAGATGATGTGTATGTGACCCTATAATTGAAGCGTATATCATGATAAGATGATCATAGTGATTATGTAGCCTAAAGCCTATATCACTACCGGATGAACAGATGGATTGGTGATGTATTCTATAGTGTATACCAAAGACAAGATGAAGGAACATGTGACCATTTATCCTATAGTTTATGTCACTAACATAATAATGTCATATGATAGAAGGTCAATTGATGAACGTGTAAGTATGATGAGGTCCATTTGATTTGTAAACCCTCAACAGTCAAGTATGGACTGAGGAGATAAAGTGCCTCATAGGGTAGTAAGTGCGGTGTGTAGAGGAATGCATGATGATAAGAGACGATCATGTGATGAGTAAAATGTGTAGATGTGTGATGTATAGTGTGCAATGTAATGTGTGTATATAGACTAGTAATGTGAATATTCACGCTATGTAGAATGCTATAGTCATAGACTATGAGACATGCATGATGAAGACTAGTATGATGTGTAGATGTACAAATATCACAATGATGAAATGAAGTAGATTAAATGAAAAGTGTATTATGTAAGATGTAAGACATATGACATGATATGTGTGAAGAAACACAATGTGTAGTACCTATTGTACAATGTGTATGGTTCATGTGAAGTATTCCCTCAAAAGTCAAGTACAAACTGAAGCACAAGAGTGTGTCATTGGGTAATGGTCGATGCTTAAAACATGTGATAAGTATGTCTAGCTAGAAGCTTAAGGTATAATTATGCAAAAATGAAAGATGTGTTGATGCTAAGATGAACGGGGAGAAGTGTTGGATGTTATTCACCCCAAGCGTGTGGTAGCGAATACAATCATATGACACTTTGTTTAGAAGATCATCACTATCAAGATTGAAGCCTACTAGTGTGGCATTGGAAAATTGATAAGCAATAGAATGAGGTGGATCATATAAAGAATAATTATGATGTAATGTGTAGACAATAATGGCATAGGCCAAAGGACCCTATAACTATGCATGCACCAAAACATGTACATCTCTTTTCACCATAGGTGGTTGACAAAGTACCAATAGTTGTTCACTTTTTGGTTATTGACACTTTTTTAGAGTCAATGAGAATGTGACACATAGGGTGCTTAGTCATTGGTCCCTCTTTCAAATGTTTTATATTAATTTTATTATTATTAAATCAATTCAAAAACTATTATTCCCTCCAAATAAACAAGTGAAAATAAAATGTTGTTATGGCACGATCATACGCTACATGATGATATGATTTTTTATGTTACCAACATACATACATATATCTACGCACCCATAAATTTAGGTTCACGGTTATAGGGTCCTCTCCCCTACTCTTCATCAGTGAAGGGTACTAGTAGATAGTCGTGTGCATACCAACAAGAAATATTTAGAGCATAAGTTGGAGCTGAGTCATTACCTATGGAGATACTACCGAATATAATAGGAAACATGAGAATAGTGTGGTGTTCATCTAGAGTATCACCAATGTAGTCAACCCAAGATTACCCAAGTGTCAATGGAGAAGTGCGAGGAACATGAGAAAAAAATATCATCAAATGGAATACATGAAGGCTATAAGCAAATTTGTGATGTGACAATAGTTGTGATAAAGATGAGGCAAGTGAATTGGTAGTAAGATATCATTAAGTGTTAAACCAAGTCTAGTTAAGCCCTTAAGTGTGCAAATAGTATCTGAGGAAGTATGATCAAGTGGAATATTATGCCAAAAGGAGTTGTTGATGAGAAGTGTGCATGTGAAAGGAGGTGACGAAGATGTAGACCGAATGGTAGGAGATGAAATAGTCTCTACGGTGTTACGGATCCCCGATAAAGTATCGTAACATTGGTAGAAGGAGAATTTTGAACTTATATTCAGTGGGCCATCACCAAGAATTTTCTTGAAGTAATAATCATTGATGTCAATCGGTGTGAAGTTTAGTTGACCTAATGCTTCATCGATGAGTTCGATAACATAAAATTTGTCATTAGAGCCCTAAAAATCATCGGTGTTAGCATCATCATGCTGTGTAGCATTATCGAGTATATTGGTAGGTAGAGAATAAGGTAGAGCAATAAAATGTGCCTTGATATGTGAGGAAGGAATGCTAATAGGAGCCGATACTATAGGTGAAATAATAGTCGTGGTGTGAGTAGAAATAGCTAGAGTATTTATAGCAGCATAAGAAGATTGCGAAGCACTAGAATAAGGTATGTCATATAGGTCAAGGATACTATATGGAATTTTTGCAAAGGTGGGATGGGCATAGCAGGAATAGGGTCGATCGATAGTATTTTAATGTCTCTGGATCTACGGTGATAGTATGTTCATATCCATCATGCAAAAATTTGACATATTGTTGAACAATATATGGAACTTCTTACATGGCGTAAATCCAAGGTCAACCTAACAAAGATTAAATTGAAATGAGGAATTTATATCATAGAAATATGTGAGAATAGTCTTAGGCCCAACCCATATATGTAATGAAATAGTTCCTAAACATGTAAAAGTGGTAGAATCATAGCCTTGGATGATAATATAATTCCTAGAAGTGAGATTATCACTAATACCCATTGCTTTAGAAGAGAATAAAAACATAATTTCATGGTAGATCCATTATCAATAAGTACTTGTTTAATGCAAGTGGTGCTAACAATGATAATGATAATGAGAAAAGGTGCACATGGATTTCTTTTAGCAAAAGGTGATATATCCTCGTCAGTGAAAGATATGGCATGTGGAAAATTGTGAAGTGACTATATGAGAAGGTTAAAAGCTACCACGAAGTTATCACTTTCAATATGAATAACACAAAGGGAAGCTTCTAGTGTGTTATGAAATTCAGTGCATTACGCAATAATTTGTAAAGAGAAATCTTAGCGGGTGTATTTTTAAGTTGCTCAATGATGTCATAGCCCTTAGAAGTAGGAGGGGTTACCAAAGAAATGGTTGAAGGAATAGATGTGGGTGGAGTTGTATGAGGATTAAGATGAGTATGACGAGTAGTAACTACATTAATAGATGGATCAACCCTAGGCATAACAAAGCAAGGAGGATGTTGAGTACGCACACGTGTGAAATCGAAACAATAGTAACTATATCGAAAACCTTATTAGGTGTAAAATTAGGATAAGATGATTGACTCATGACTTGATAAGGTGAAGACATGATCAAAAGAAAGGGTTGGATACGTCTGGTTCACCAAAATGATTAACTAAAATCTAAATTTTAAGAGTTAATCTAAGAAGTACAACAATGAAATAAATATCTTAACTAAATTGAAAAAGTGACCCAAATAACTAAGTAAAAATATGAAACCATAATAAGTAAAGAGGGTTGGAAAGAGATTAGATGATTCCATGACTATTCAAGGCTATGTCGCGAGAGATGAATAAATAAACAAAAGGAGGAAATGAATGTGCCGAGGTCCAAAAAGTGCGATCTAAGCTATTTGGTTGGAATGGGGCGCATGGAGAAGGATGAGGGCACCTGGGGTGCCCTGGTCTATGTAGGAAGTCTAAAAACCAAAATCATAGGGTCGCTAGATGGTCCAAAGTTACATCACAAAATCATGCACTTTAGACATTATTTATCTTGGTATCATACTACTATTTAGAAGGTTCTTGAGTGAAGAAAGTACTAATTAACCCCATTTTTCCATCTTTTTTATTTTATTTCGTTATTACTGACCTCTTACACCCATATTCCCAGTCAACTTCTATCATCCCACATTATTTTAGCCTTGAATGGGGCACCCATATTAGTACTGGGGTGCCCTTGAGAGCCCCTGGTCCCACCAGGGCACCCCATCCCTTTCACACTTTCTTGCCACTTTTTGGCTCTTTTTAGTCATTGTACATCTTTTTTATTTTTGGTGGTCATCCATTTCAGGGTTAATTACGAAATTAGATCAAGAGAACCCTATAAGTATAAAGTTATGAGACCATAATGAGGGACCTAACATCACTTACTACTATCACTCATCTATATTTGCATCCATCTATTACATTGGACATCACTGCATCCACATAGCTCCATCATCAAGGTTTTCTAGTCATCATTGTGAAACTATCCTGCGCAAACATTTGTTATTTAACCGAGTTCTTTCCTCTTCTATTTTTGCACATTAAGGTTAGTATTTCATTTGGCATAATTGTTTAGCTTACTTGCATACTTCTTTACTAAATTTGTTTACTTTATTACAGCTTGATCATAGATTAGATCAACTATCCCCATACTACATATATTTAGTTAACTTTAGTTATTCATTTTGGTGAACCCAATATTTGCACACCATCCCTCTTTGAGATTTTTGATATTGTGAGCTTCCCTCATTCACCAAGAGGGTTTCCAAACCAATGTTTGATATATCTACTTCCATCACTCCTACTAACAATCCCTAGATAGTTCCAATAATGTGCCTCTTCATGAAATTGAGGCGTCTAATAGTGAGAAGTCCTACGATGAGGATACCAATGTTGACCAAGATAAACTTAATGCTATTACCGAATTTCACTAGGCATTGTGTGAAAACCCTACTCATCTCCCTCATGTCTTACATGCTCTAATCGTCACTCAGTAGGCTTGTGATGCTTCAACTACCATAGTTGCTTCCTCTGCTCCCATGGTCTCCACTCCACCCACTTATGTTTCTACTCCCATTCCCACCACCACGGCTCCTTCCATTCACCCTGGTACTCCTCCTTTGCATCTTGGTTCCTCTTGAACTCCCTAGATTTGACCTCTTTATATCAGGACTTATGACCCAGATTCAACAACTTCAGCTAGCTACATCACATGCATCACCATCTCTAGATTCTACCTCATTGCTACATACTCCTTTCACACTGTCATATCTACTTATACATTACCACCTAATTTTGTCTCTCCTAAGATACCTATATTTAAAGGCCATGGTGACCCACAAGAGCATCTCTGAGCATTCCATGTAGCATACCTTGACTATGCGAGATGATCATATTATCTTAGCAAAGCTCTTCCCTTGTAGTTTGTAAGACTATGTGATGCATTGGTTCTATGACCTACCTGTAAATTTAGTAGTCTCTTTCACGCATCTAGCCAATGCCTTTCTCATGCATTTCTCTATCAATATTGGCTCTAAGATATCCTATTCTTAACTGGCACAACTCAAACAAGGGTCTAACGAACACTTATCGATTATGTCTTGTGTTATAAAAATAATTTATCTAAGATGTTTAATTTCCTTATGGATCTCAAGCTACAGGACTTATTTATTCAGAGTCTATTACCACCTCTATAGGAGAGTGTTCTCTTTGATACTTCTCCTTCATTTGATAAAATTTTTCATACTCTTAAGCTTCATGAGACTAAACTATTATCCATAAGAAAACTTAAATATCAAGAGCAAGCATCGTCATCCACATGATTTTAAAGTAAGCCACCATTCAAATCTTCTACAACTAAACCCATGGATGGAAAAACCACTGGTAAACATAGTCTCTACTCTTAGGAGCTTCAACCATAACCATATAGATGTACTTTTACTAATATTAGTACACCTCTAAGTATTTTTCTACCGTAACTCATGGATAGTAATCTTATTATCCTACCATCACCTCTACAACTTGATACATCTTGACCCATAATGCAACCTATAATTCACCAAGAAAATCCAAGGCACATTGGCACATCACTTAGCATAGGCGGAGTGCTCACCCAAATAATGCAAAGGTACCAGGCCCCTCTTTAGGGTTTTTGTTGCAGGATGTTAGCATGATGAATACTTGAACCATTCAGATTCATAATTAATCTAACATTCTACAGAGCATTTCCTAGATCTAGATCTTAAAGTATCACGAATCAAAAAATAATCATAAAGAAACCCTTTATGCAAAGAATAAACTATAACAATGATTAATACCTTGATTCAGCCAATAACCCGCATTATATTAAATACACTAATACATAAAAGCTTCCTTACAACAACCATAATATATGCTCATACGCACATCATATTTGGTAGCATAATCTCACAATAACTTAGTTCTCAGATCTCTCTCATGATACACAATTCACTACATATTTATAAGGGTGGGGAATTTCCCTTCATTTCTTATCTAATCCCAAAATAGGTCGCATGCTATTATTAGCCACATGCCATTACAAAAATAGCCACACATATAAGTGCACTAACAATAGACTGCTTTTAGTTAACAATATACTACTTATAGTTAACTACTAGTAGTAGATATATTCTCAAAGATGTATCCATGCAAATCACTTTATAGCCGATCCTCCAAAAATAACCAATGCATGTCACGCAAATCTTTACTTGGTTTGTGTGCTCCATGCACCATCTCCAAAAATAGATCGTCATCATGAAAATGGCTAAGTCCCAAATCTAAGTCCCAAATATGTCTCTTTTCTTCACGCACAATGTGCTCTATCTTCCATCGAACCTCCCATGCTAAGTGCCATACTTTAACTGATCAACATTACCCCACACTAATTGCATTTCCACCTCGGAAATGGTTTTCTCCAAAATGAATCAAAGAATATGAATAGAAGAATAGAAATAATTTTGATGAATAAAAGAATGTCTTTACCCTGCAATATCTTCTACTTCAACCTGAAGAATCAATTCTGGATATTCTTCTTTTATTTCCACCTCTAAATTTACTAATCATTGAGCATGGCTTCTTCCTTTCTCTAGATATCCACTGTAATTAACTCTAACTCATCTTTTGCAATCTCTCCTTTCTCATTCTGTAAGACCAACACAATGCTAGACATGACAATCATTCTTCCTTCTAATAAGTCCATATTTTACACTGATGAGTTTCCCAAGCTCATCCATCCTTTCCTTGTGTGGTTCTTGAGCTGTTATAAGGGCCTCATGCTTCTTCTGACAAGTGATAATCATTCTGTGGCCCAAGGTCTCATCTTTCATGGCCTTCAAGACTTCATTGTCTTCCAAAATGGTCTTGGTTCTTATAACAACTTCTAGGGCTGTACAAATATTCAGCACTTGATCTTCTTTCTTTAGTTCCTCCTACAAGCTCTTGAAGTAACCCCTCATATGATGCAATATTTCTCATCACCGAATCCTTTTCCTACTCTACTTCCTATGTTGGATCCTTTGGTTCTAGCATGCACAGAGGTTCATCTTCAAGCACTAAGTCCACCAAGGTACTTACATAATGCATTGCTGAAGGAAACATTTGGGTACCTTTGGCTCTAAGTGTGGCTTTGCTTTCATGATATTGTCCCCAACTTCCTCTGCCATGCTGATGAAAACAACGTTCTTCTTCTGTGCCAAGTCTTTTTCTTGCTTTAGGCACATTTCTACATCCTTAGTCTTGATCTCCTCTCTTAGCACCCTAATTATTGCATCCTTATCCATATTTCACCATGCCACCTCTATCAAGACTTTCACCAAAGCATTGCTCACTTGTTCATCTGACATAACAATAGGCTTTACTGTTATGTGTCTGGCCTGAGGTGTCTTCTTCAACCTCCTTGATACACATGACTCTTCACATACATCAAAATCTGGTTCATCCATGTGTGTGTGCATCGACCATGATAGTTTCTTCCTTGTGCACATGGTTGCCATATCTTCATCCATCAGCTCCCAACCATACAACTCTTTTTGTGTCATTGTGCTTTGAAAATGGGCGCAAACAATTTTACCTATGTCCTCGACATAGCCCATGACTGTAATGGAACATATTCTCCACTTGTTCTCTTTGATCTTGGCCCCTTAGGAACTTGGGCTTCAAGATTTAGAGCTTGTTCTATTATGTACCCTGAGTAGTCTCTTGGTCATTGTTGTCTCATCTACCTCCTTTTCTCCCTCTTCTCCATCCTTCATTTCTTTATCCTTTGTTCTTCCACGTTCTCTGGAGGTGTAGGGGAATTGGGCACACTTTCCTCAGACTCTTCCACCTCCTCATTTAGCTTCAAATTCCTTCTTCTCTTCTCAATTATCTCCTTTTGTGGAGAGAGTCGAGGTGATCTACGCACTGATTGTGGAGTAGCACCTTGGGTCCTTGTTCTCCTAAATACTCTTTGAAGTGGTGTTCTCCTTGTACCACATCCAGGTCCTCATCATCTCCTTCTTATGGCTGAGGTGGAGTAGTCACGTGCTCAACTTCTTCCCTATTTGGAGGCTTCCTTCTACCTTTATGCTCCAAACCACCACTATCTTCATGCTCCTCTTCTTCATCATCTACTTATATTGTCTCTGTGGGCTTAGGTGTTGGAACATTTTCCATTGTATGCTTACCTTTTGGCGCCCTAGGAGTGCAAAATCATTCTCCACATACTTAGTGTTCTCCAACTTGGGCTTGAGTTGAAGGTACACAAGCATTGCTCCGGTGTCCCCAACTACCAAGCTTACAGGCTTCATGCTTATAATATCTGAGATAAGCCTCTCAATGTAGGCATTCCACCCTGATATACATATTTCTTTCTCAGAGTGTGGTAGTCACAATCTACCTTGTCTACATTGAAGGTTAGGTGCAGACATCTGAAAACCAGTGAACTGATGCCTAGAAATATCTTGTTGTGAAGGCATATGATAATTTTCACCATGGGCTCCAAGCCCTATCCTTCATCACAAATCACATGATGTAAAAATGTTGGTAGACTACAAATTATACTACCTTACCCACCACCGAAGGTAACTCCTTGGGTATGCACCACTCTTCTTCAAATGCACATGGAGTCTATCATACCACATCTCCACCCTCTACTTGAATGGTCTTCCATTGATCCTTCACACAAGTATTTTTGAAATCTTTCCACCAGAGACTTGTGTTCCGTGGGGTACTCCCAAATCTTCTCCTTTGGCCCATCGGGCACTCCAATCTCCATAAACACCAAAGACAATAAAATAGTGCCAAAACTTATTCTATCACCTATGTCCACGCTTCTTCAATGATTGTATTTTGCTATGTGATCCATGATATTGTAGACCACTCCTTAAGACATCTTCTTTGCAACGTGTAACCACATTGTGTTTACCTATGACCACCTTTCTTGGTCATTCAACTTTGTTACAAGATGTGCAACTTCCCTACTACTGGGTACTTCTTCAATTTATCAATGTCCATGCCACGCAGACCTTTGGTATACCCCAACTCCTTCCTTATCTCCAGGATTGTGGCCTTATCAGTTAAATCACTCTCTCAGATCCACTCCTAGGCCCTTAGTCCTGTCACTATTGAAATCAAGGCAAGCTGTGATTCTAACCTCCATCCTACAAAATAGAAGAAGTCCTCATGGACTCTTCTCATCAACCATCGATACAATGGTTCATACTTCCCAAAGTATGGCAGCTCATACAACTGGTAGACTCCAATCTACTTTAGTAACTTCTCACCAACATCATCAGTACACTGGCATATCTTCTATGTGCACTTGTTCATTTTTGTGCTCAACAACACATCGAGATCCTTCTTATTATCTTGATGTACGATGGTTGTAATCACTGATTTTACATTGATGGATGTGGGAATCCCATTCTTGTCCCATGATCACGCCCTCTGGATACTACATTTCTAAGAAATTACTCTCGGAGTAATTTCTTCTTCCACTTCGACCTTCTTCTTCCCTTTTACTCCTACTACGGGTGCTTTCTTCGGTGCCATCTAAAAATATCTCTTTTCTTCCCTCTGTAATCGAGCAAGTTGAAACCCTAGTTCAAATCTCCATGCCCTAGTGGAAATCATGTGCCCTAGCTTGTTTGTAATGCATTTTCTTCACTCAAACCCTTCACCTATGGGAACACAAGCTTCTCCTGTGCACAAACCTTCTCTCCACATCTGGTTTCACACTCTTTCACACCTCAACATGATTTCTCAGCTCATTTCACACTTAGCTCTTTTCAAATTATCTTAATTGCAATGGTAAAAATGAACTCGCATCCCATCCTTATATAGATTTTCAAAAATTTAGTGCATTTATTGCTCCTCCACCTACCAACAATCCTCTCATTAATCGACCATTTTTTTTTCCTTCCACGCGGTACATCTTCATGCCCAAGCTATAACCTTCTAGCATGCCCTTCCTACCTTTTAGCTGTAGACTTCTCTTCAACGTGCTTCCATGCACCTGAGTACCTCACACCGCACTTCCTTTTTAGTAGTCTTCCCATGGCCTCTACTTACCTCGCGTTATACTTGTTTCTTCATTTACCTCTCCACCTATGGTCCTCATTTCTAGAAGCAATACTTTTTTTTTCAATTTTCCAACTTGAATAACACCCGTAGTAGTTAGTTCCTTTCATGTGTACTTATTTTCATCAGTCATTTGTACCTAGATATCAATAACCACCCCACACTAAGGGTATGTGCAGTCCTCTCATGCATAAAAATTCTCCAAATAGTAATTAGCTTCTGGCGTGTAAAACACGCTTATTACACAAAACACCAACTAAATTGACAAAGCATAGTGACAAAGAAGGAAACACATTAAGGAAATGTAAAATTGAAAACCTAATCTAAATGGAAACACTACCTTATTACAAACACCAAGAAGACTTATTTATAGTAGGGCTTCAGCCTACTCCCGTTGAAGTATCCAGGTAACCATATTCCATCAAGTGCCTCTAATTGACAAGTGCTTTTCAAGTATGTGAGTGATAACATATGACCCCAACCAATGTACTTTGAGTTTTCTTGATGGCACAAAAATTTAGAATCATAAAGGAGCACCATCTGTCCTATCTCAAGCTTTTTATCCTTGATGTGCCTATCATGCCATGCTTTCTACCTGGCCTTCTCTTGTTTTTGACTCCAATGTGTTATTTCTCATCGCTCATCCAACTTGATTAACTTTTCAATCCATTCTTCTAATGCTTTCATCAGCTAGACCTCCAATGCACACAATACAAAAAGGTAACATGAATTCCATAGGAAGAACTACTTCTATGCGCAAAACACTAACTGAAATGGTGTGGCTTTGTTCAACCTTTTATATGTTGTTCGATATGCCCAAAGTACTGACATATACTTTATCATCCCAATCCTTTCTTCCAACATCACATATTTTTGTCAATGTCTGCTCAAAATTTTTTGAAAGCCTCAACAATCCCATTTTCCTGAGGATGATATGGTGTAGTCTTATGGTGTGCAATCATGAATTCATCCAATAAAATTATGATTGTCTCATTCGAAAATGTGTGCCCCTATCACTGGTCAAACTTAAAGGACATCCATACCATGTAATAACATTTTCCCATAGAAACCTAGCTATTGTAGCCAATTGCTGTATAATCCTTTATAGGTGCTGCTTCTACCCACCTTGTCAGATAATTTGTGCAAGTGATGATATAGCATGCGATCTAGTTCTACGTGTGATTGGTGAAATAGGACCCACAAAATCTATAGCCCATTTCTCAAATGGCTCTACACTAGGAATAGGCCTTAATGGCATCTCATCTCATTGTCCTAGTTTTCCAAGATATTGACAATGATCACAAGCTTTGCAATAATCCTTACAATCTTTATATAGGGTCTCCCACCATAATCCAATGAGTAGAATCTTACGTGCAGTGGCATCACCTACATAGTGGCCACCTGTAATACCACCATGAGCTTCCTCCATTATATATGTGTGCTCATGTTCCAATACAAAATGACACAATACTTCATCCCACCTAACTTGTACAGGTCACCACTAATTAACATATAGGGTGTCACACATATAAAAGTTGTTTCTTCTCTAAGGATTTCATTCCTTCTGGTGCCATGCCTATTCATAGAAAGACAACAATGTCCTCTAATTCTGATGGCACTTGTTAACCTATATAACTATGCATCTGGCATGGTATCTTCAATTTCCTGTGCTTCTTCTCCTGACTATATTCTAGGATAAATGGTCTGTCTAGAATTACTTTTCCCTAGTTTTACCACAACTGTGAAATCAAATTCTTGAAATAAGAGTACCCATCTACATATGCGCCCTTGTAAAATGGGTTTGTTTACCAAATAATTCAATGCCATGTGATCTGTATAAAATAAAATGGTGTAGCTAAGTAGTACTTGTCTAAATTTATGTAGCGCATAGATCATTGAAAAGCTTCACACTCTATAGTTGTGTAGTTCTATTCTCAGAGAGTCAAATTTCTACTAGCAAAACAGATAGGATGATCTATAATACCTTCTCTAGGCTGAGCCAATATTGTGCCAATGGTCATGCCAGAGGCATCCACATGTACATGAAATGGTTGGTCCCACGAAGGAAAACATAGAATAGGCGTGGTAGTAAGTTTCTCCTTTAATGTCTCGAATGCGCATTGTTGCAGGTTCTCCCCAATAGAACGTACCTTTCCCTTTCAGTAACTCCTCCAACGGTGTGGAAAATTTGGCATATCCTTTAATAAACTTCCTGTAATATCCTGTATGACCCAAAAATCCATGCACCTCACTCTGACTGGTAGGATCTTTAGGCCTATAATGACTACAACCTTAGTTGGATCAACCAACAAACCTTCCTTGTAGATTATGTGTCCTAACAATATCCCAAATGGTGTAGAAAATATGCACTTCTTGATGTTCAAAGAGATACTCAATTGTCTACATCTTTCAAACATTAAGCACATAGATTATCACAATGATCCTTAACTAATCCATACACCATCCAATCATCCAAATAAACCTGTAAGAAGTTGTGAATAAACTCCTTGAACACTTGAACAACTATGCATGAAAATACAAGCAGTGCATTTTTTCAAACCAAAAGGCATCACAATATAGGTGAAACTACCCCATTCAATAGTAAAAGTAGTCTTTTCCTTATCCTCTTGGGAAATCCTAACCTGATGATACCCAAGAACCCATCTTGTAAATGAATAGATTTCATGCCCCTGCAACGCCTTCTAGTATTTCCTCAATGAATGGCGTAGGAAAGGGATTAGTCACACATGCAACATTCAGCTCCCTATAGTCCACACAAATCTAATCCATCCATCCTTCTTGATACTGATCACCATTGACTAACCCATTCTGACTCATCAAGAGGGGCTTGATAATCCCAAACTTCAACATTTTGTCAATCTCTTCTTTGACCTTTTCATGCACAAGTTGGGGTTCATCCTATAGGGTCTCTTTCTAACTAGGCATGCACCCTCTTTAAGATTTATCTTCATCTCCCCTAATGATTCATGCATGCCTTTAAGTTCATGGTACCCTCGAGGGAATAAGTCCTAATAATCCCAGTAGCTCTATGATTTTTTCCACTTTAAAGTCTGACCAATAGTCTCCAATTATGGCTTCCTTAGGCTCAACATCTGATCCAATATTCACCTTATTTTTCTTCATAGGTTCATGATAGGCATGCATGGTCTTATCTACACTATCCAACACCTCACGCCTACCTATTGAATGGTTTATATCCAAATTTTCTACTTCTTCATCATCCACTAAGTAGACCATTTTTCCTTTTTCTTTCTCAAGGAAAGTGTACTGAAGTAGTGTGGCATCGATTCTATCTCTTCAACAAAACATGCTCTTATGAGTTTCCTTCATCCAATAACTCCTAAAGGAGTTCTTCATCCTTGCACTATCTCCCATAGTTAAGCACTTTATGAATTTTAATGCTTCTTCCACTAGAGGCTTGGTAGAGAAGAAGTCAAACATCTAGGCCATTCCTGTAATTAAATCCTACCAATTTCTAGTCTCTCTATGGAGATTTCTACATAGACATACCAAGCACACGCACAACCTTGTAAAGTGGAATAAAACTTGTGCACCCATAGTGAAGGTGGTAAAGCTTCTTGCCCCTCTGTCCAGAGTCTCTCACACTTCTAACGTGGTGCTGAACAGGTTGATTACCATGATAAGTACATATTTGAGTAGGTGCATTGCTCCTATAGAACCTAGTGGTAAGAGAAATCCTAATTTCATTCCATCCTACAAGATTATCCTTATGGACCACCCACTAATGCGCTTGTTTCCCGTGTAGTGTATATGCTAGCATATTTCTTCTTTCCAGTGGGTCTATCCACTATTCCTCCATGGCGTGTAGAACACCATAGATCTCCTTCTCCAGTGTAATAAGGTACCGAGTTATTACCTATTCTCCTGACATAACGTGGTTTTCTTCCTTAGAAATATGCTCTTTACTTCGCGCCCTACCAACTCATAAGTGCTATGAGCCCAATTATCACAAGCAACACTTGTAGTATCACTAATAGATTGTGCATCCTCCCACTGAAGGATTCCTTCTTTACATGGCTCAAGCACCTCTGGATCCTAGATGGTGCATACATAAATCCTATTAAGTCTTCTTCACTCAAGGGCTCAACATAGGGCACAAATTTTCCATCTATTAAAGGGATAATAACTCTTTCCTCCTTGTTTTCAAAGCTAATATAACCCTTGTTGAACCAAGATCAACATTATTTGCATAGCACCAAGGACACCCCAATAGAGCTGGGAAGCTATTTGACTCTACCAAGTGCTAAAACCTCAAAGTCTCCAGTGAACTTGGCTCCTTGTATGGTAATGGATGCATCTTTTAAAACTCCAATGGGAGTGGCCTTAGTCCGATTAGCCATGAACAATACATTAGAGGATGGTTGTAATGGGGTCTCCCCATTTGTTCCCATGCATCTAAGGTAAGAACATTGACTTCGCACTTGTATCAATCAATATATTACTCAATAGCCACCCATCCACAACAACATTTAGAGTGATTTCCTTATCATAATCTAGGCTATGAGGGGGAAGATTTCATGTAGGATCTATCATCTAGTCTCAATACTTGTACATGGGTGTTTCCTTTTAACCAATTCCCTAATAGTGGAATGATATTCTCCTGGCGCAACAATTTACACACTTCTCTCAAGTCATCTATATCAGTTTGGACCATCTCTGATGCTTTCTTTTGCTCCATCTTCCATGATTGCTCTTTTAAATATTGTATCTCACCTTGAAGATTCCTGAGTACCTCCATGGTTTCCTAATAAACCTCCTTTTGATGGGCAGGATCTGGGTATCATGCATGAAGAACCTCCTCCTTAGTGATGGTAGGATTTTGCTGTAATGCTTCTTTGCACGTGCCACTCATCGTGGGTCATGATCTTTACCTCGTAATGCCTCTCGATTCTGGTTCCAACTTAGGCATCCACTGATTCTCCATAGTGCGTTGTATCCTAACCATCCCTGTGCCTTTGTTTTCCTATTTATGCTGCTTGCTAAGATGTCCATATAGGTAAGGGAAATCCTCATAGCTATGATTATTTCCATAGAAAGAACATGTAATATTTGAGGACATTCACGCCTGTAGTGGTCAGGAGATCCGCATGTATAACATGTTCTGCGAGGGAACTCACTTCTTCCACCACCATGGCCTCATCCTCCGAATCCACCATGGTATCCTCGACCTTTTCCACGAACACCTTCAAAATGCCCTTCATTCCGATCATAGTGCACTTGATTGTGATCCCAATCCTAATGCTTGTTCATTCTTTCCTTTAGAGTTATCTAAAACTCCTGTCTTTCATACACCAATATCTATAACATCATGGATCTGACCAATCAACCAAATAGTCTTCCATGTCATGAGTCATGGACCTACAGATTTTGCAGTAGCATGAAACATTCTTCCTTATCATGCATTGTAGTAATGGGAAAAACTAGCATCATGGTTTAAATGGCATATCTCACAATCCAAAAACAATGAGCACACTGATCTATGGGGACAACTATCCTTTGTGTGACCTTCCACTTCACAATTTGTGCACCAAATCCCTATGCACGTCTCATGTGCTGAATTTTCTGATAGTTTCTCCAACTTTTTTCCATAGCTATGATCTATGCTTCTAAAAATGGGCTCACCCTGTATCTATACTTCCAACTACCTATCAATGCGTAAATCTGCTTCAAGTGCTTTACATGGATAAGTGCATGTCTTATGTGATAATGCACCCTCCTAAAAGGTGTAATCAGGCCTCCAATAAACCATTGTGTATGTTGGATTGCATGAATATCATAAGAAAGCTTAGATAACAATGTTTTAAAATGGGCATCATAATCTCTAACACTTTCAGTAGTGCCTTGATTAATATCCTTGAGTGCACTTATACTCTTCTATTCAAACTCAGGGATGTGAAACTCTTTAAGGAATGCATCTTTTAAAGTTGTTGCATAGTCTACAAAAGTATGATCAGGGTCAAAATTTTTATACCAACTGTGTGCACGCCTCAGTAACGTACTAGCAAATTGACTTTCCCTATCCTCAAAAGCCATGATTCCTTTTGTGTGCCACATTATTTCACACATATGTACGTGCTCAAAATCATCTTCTATGCCCCTATACTTTAGAAGATGGAGAGAAATCTCCATGTAAATATTCTTGGGTTTGTGTGGACCTTTCCCCACCTGATCCAGAACCTCCTTGGTTTCTCTACCTAGCCACCTATACCTCTTGATCCAGAGCCACCTATACCTCTTCCCACCCGTAAGATGTACTTCCTACTTCCCTATGTCCCAACAAGTAGTACTTAACTATACCTCAATAGTCTGTGAGTGTGTTACTACTCCCATAAGATAGTCCAAAAATCTATGCGCCTTTGAATTCTATGTAGATGATACACCTAAAAAGGTACTCCCATATAACAATGAATCTGCATTTGCACTACTACATCGTTGTGCCTCTTATAAGACTCGCTCTTGTTCTCCCACTACTTGAATTATGTTGCTTTGATTTTTTTGTACTAGATGCTGGAAAACCAAGTGCAAGGGAAAGGTTTCTAGGTGGATTCAGATGCACGCCCACGGCCCAGGTCGTCTCTACTGGTGCTGCTTCTACGTGAGGCTGAGGAGGGTTCCCTGTCATGCTTTCCCAAATGGGGGAGTTCTTGATACTTGGGTTCCACATCTTCTATATGAACTTCAACTCCTTCCCAAACTATCTTTCTCCACAACGCCATTTTCTCTGTAACCTCCCGCTACTTCTCTACCTCCCTCTCATGCGCCTCATTATACTTAAGCCACCTTTCCTCTCTCTTCCTTTTTACCGCTAGGTCTGTCATCTTTCACCAAACTTGCTCCTACCCCCGTGCGTGGTGGGGTTTTAGTTCGCCATCGGTTTACTCTCCAAGTTCAAAGTTACCATCAGGAGCTTGATTACCAATGGAATGCCTTACGGTAATTTTCCCTCGATATCGTAAAAATTGGAATTCAACTACCTCTAGGCATGAATAAGTGGAAATTGAGTACTCCAAGATATAACTATTCAAAACACCATGGAACCACGTATCCACAACGTGATTCCAAATCAAATCAACATCATAAAGGGCATGAAATTTTCCTGCATCCAGACAAGTGTGTGATACCTCAATTCCATTTAGATGCATAAGTAACTAACCACTCATAAAATTATACTAGAAAATTGCAAAGAATATCTCATATAAACTTGTCATCATACATGATTTTGTTCCACACATGCACATGCGTTAAACTCGAGATCCATCTGATCAAGCTCCGTGTGTATTCTTCTTCCAGATCGTGTATCCACTCTTCAACACTTGCTAGTGTCAACCGGTATGTCTTCATCATGAACCATCTGAAAGAAAACTGAAAAAGAGGTCCTGACAACGGAACCAATGATGCAACCTAGAATTCACCAGTAAAATCCTAGGCACACTGGCACATCACTCAACCTAGACTAAGCACTCACCAAAGCATGTAAAGGTACCAGGCCCTCTTTAGGGTTGTTTTTTGCAGGATGTTAGCATGATGAAGACTTAAAGCATTCAGATCCATAATTAATCTAACATTCTACAGAGCATTTCCTAGATCTAGATCTTAAAGTATCATGAATCAAACAATAATCATAGCGAAACCCTTTATGTAGTAATAAACTATAACCATGATTAACACCTTGATTCAGCCAATAACCCCCATTATATTAAATACAGTAATACACAGAAGCTTCCTTACAATAACAATAATATATGCTCATGCACGCATCAGATTTGGTAGCATAACCTCACAATAACTTAGCTCTCACATCTCTCTCATGCTACACAGTTCACTACATATTTATAAGGGTGGGGACTTTCCTTCACTACTTATCTAATCCCAAAATAGGTTGCATGATATTATTAGCCACACGCCGTTACAAAAATAGCCACACATGCAAGTGTGCTAACAATAGACTGATTTTAGTTAACTACCAATAGTAGATCTATTCTCAGCATGTATCCATGCAAAGCACTTCATAGCCGATCCTCCAAAAATAGCCAATGCGTGTCACACAATTCTTTAACCAATTTGTGTGCTCCACACGCTATCTCAAAAAATAGATCCTCATCGTGAAAATGGATAAGTACAAAATTTGTCTCTCTTCTTTATGTGTGATCCTTTCCTGAGCCTCCCATGCTAAGTGCCATACTTTAATTGATAAACAACCCAAATGGTGTAATTTTTATGACAATTCTAACTGTGATTATCATCAATGCATAGGAAATTCCACTGATTGTTGTTTCCAAGATTCACCTCCTCTCATTCAGATTTGCTTAATAATGGTCAAATTGAGCTTCCGGAATCTACAACCTCTACACCTATTAATGAAAATCATAAACTTAAAATATTTAATAATCCCTTACCAAAAATAATAAAAATGACCGATTCCTTTACTAATTATATACATCACATGGTGCCCCCTCCCCGACGAGCGAGGAGATCTTGATTTCTTAGTTGTAAACATTAACACTTTACCACTTATAATTTTCTTCTCTGATCATGATTATCATGCAAATTTCACATCTAATCATTTACATATCAAGGCTTTTGTTGGCTTGACCTCCATCAACAATACTAAGGTTGACCCATCATGGCCCGTTAGTGCATGCTCTATTTCACTTCTTAAGGCTATTGGTTATCCTTCTTCATAAATTGAGTACCCTTTAACCAAAGCCTTGAGTGTTGTTAATCTGCATGTTACAGTTGGTCCTATTACTATGCTTGTGCCTTTCCTTGTTGGGAACATGGTTGATGGATGTGACATGCTTCTCGGTCTCAATTGGATTTTCGCTCTCAATATATAATTTTTATGAATCATTTGCAACTCAAATTTATTCACAACAATCAAGTCATTTCTATTGACGGTGTCCCTCCATCTACGCCATGGTCATCATCTCCTCGCACAGTAGCTAACACACCACCTACTTCATCTAGCACATCACACTCCATGTTACTCAAAGTGCATTCTATGCCTAGTTCACCTACTCGAGCATCGTCTACACATGACCACATCATTCCGCTAGTCCTACACATTGGCATAGGCCCATTCCTAGGACAATCACTACATTGAGACGTAGGTCCCCACCTCGATTTATTCCACATGGTTTCTCATCACCTTCGTATTCAACATCACGTAGATCTCCATCACCGATGCATTTTACTACGCCATGACCTTCATCATATATTCATCCATCACATGCGCATAGAATTCATTCACTAGCACAATGTTTGTCTACCATACCACTATTGTTAGAGCATGATCCTACGCTTTCACCACCAGAGGCATCGGATGGATGCCCCTCATCCTTCACTATCATTGGTTAGTTCATTTCATTCATATATATACTTGGGGGAATTGCATCTATTACACCCCTACTCACCTTAACATATATCATATTTGCATTTACATATAGGAAGTCTCATCACACGTTCTAGCATCAACCACTACCTGATGACACATTCTTGTGCTTCGGTTCACAATTGACTATTGAGGTATTACTACACATGAATCCCATACACTGAACTATAGGCATTACACACCACATCTAGCCATACATCGCGCATCATAAACCATACACCATACATTATCCATGTTCGTCTATAACATTGTGCCATTTCCCCATTCATACACCATACATTATACTAGTCTTCATCTCATGCATTTTGCAACATACACTATTAGGCTATTTACACATATTGCCTCACATCCTATACATAGTCATATACCACACATCATACACTATGCATCTTCATGTCATACATTTTCTACATACTATACTAGTCTTCATTACATACGAGTCTAGCATCATTCCATCCTACATAGTACATTATTAGTCTACCTACACATGTTACATAGCACACTATTCATTACATTTTATACATTCTACACACACTGAATTTTTACATATTCTCTTCATTATATTATCGTTTCTCATCATTACATATACTACATTGTCCCCTATACTTTGCACTCACTACTTGATGATCCACTTTAGTTCCTCGGTCCATACTCGACTACCGAGGGTTTACATATCAAATGGACCTGCATTCATCAAACGTTTACTATTTGACCTTTCATCATGCGAAAATCCTATGCTAGTGACATACAATTTATGCTAAATAGTCACCTACTAAATAATTTAATAGTGGTATACACCTTAGGTTACACAACCACTCCCTCCTTTCATCTTGTAGTGATATATGCTTAGGGATAAATCATCATTCATCCATTCATTTTATGGTGATATACGCTTAGGCTAAATCATCACTTATATGTTCATCTAGTCATGATATACGATTCAGATATAAGGTTCACAAACACATCGTCGCTAGGTCGCATCTCATCACTATACTTACACATTCATCACAATGCGTTAGACACAACACACACTATTTGACCATTTCCCGATGACACTCTCGTTTATGGTTCATTCTTGATTGGCGAGGGGGAAAACAAAATGAACTTCGGTGCATAAATCTCCATTCGATCGAGGGGGATGCAGCTCCTATCGTTCCATCTTGTATTCCATTCCATCCGTCCACAACATATTGCATTGTCTTGGGGGAATTTACTCTTGTTTACTAGTGTTTTACATAATCACTTTACTACACATGTTAGATTGATTTCTTATATGTCATTATTTATACCATCCATATACGTACGTTCACATATTTTTTTAGTTGTGATTGAAGATATAGATATTTTACACGTAGCATGGATGCTCTCCTTTTACCCTTCCTACATTGGTCATTGGGGCATCCACATTCATCTCTCACAAAGTGATATTGTTTCATTTTTTACATAGAACTTTACATTACTTGGTTATTCATGCTTTTACGTATTGGTTATTTCTCTAACATGATAACAAGTGTTCCATGTGCAACACTTGTTTTATAGGATTACTCTTTTCCATGACCACTTCTTTTGCTTGTTTATACTTTTCTCATTGTTTGCTTCTTGTATGTGGGCTTCACCCTATGTTTGGTGTGTATACTTGTCTTTTGGTTGTGGCCATGATGGCATTACATGTCTTGTGACATCGTGAGTGATGTCCCATTTTGGAACCCAATTTGTGTGGCTTACTTGTCTTCTTCTGTTTACATTACTTTGATTGGTAGTTTACACTATGTTTGCATACTTTACACTTGTTTTCTACATGCATGCATTTTCATACGAACACTTATCTTTGGCTAGCCATCCTTGTTTGTGTGCGCCTTGGTTTCTACCAAGTGCATTCCATTCCCCATGCACGACACAGCTTTGGAGTATATGTAATTGGTCCTCTTTTAGGGGCACATTCTCCTATCAGAAATGTCATATGCACCCTAAAAGAGGGGGGACATCATTTGGGGTTTTTACATAATAACAAAAATATTCTACACTAGTTCGGTTAAGTTATATACAATTATTAGGTTTAGACCACTCTAGGAACCCCATCCACAATGGATTTTATAAGACATGGTGTCCTTAGCATTATGGGAAGTAGTTACAGGATTGGAGGTTATAGTGGGTGTGCCTATCTACACTACTTCATCCAATGGCATCGGATCACCCAAAAAGGCAGGACTTACAAAATTTCTTCACACATAGTTTAGGGAAGTGGTTAAAGGTTTGAGGACATAAAGAATTTCCTCCCTATAGCTCTTCGGCCTATGGCGTGAGATCACCCAAAAAACTCGGAGTACATAATATCCTTCTACACTCTCTTTCTCAACATGGACCAGGTGCACATGTTCCATTTACATTTACATATTTTACATTTACATGCTTTCATACATATGCATCTTTTACATTATGTTTTACACATACATATATACATATTTGACTACTTGATTGTTTTCTCCTTGCAAGTCAAACCATATGAGAAACAAACAGTTATATGGGGGAAATAACAACAAGAACAACGTCAATAACAACACTTCGTGATAACACATGATTTACTAACCATGCAAGTACATCACACACCACAACATCTATAGACACATTCCACCCTAGGTTCACTCTCATCACTTTTTATTTTCTCATTTTTCATCTTTAGTTTCCATGCTACTCCATATTTTTTTTCATTCCACACTTTGTCTAGTCCTTCGGCACACCTAAATCATCACTCTTCATGGAAATTAGGTACGCATCTTTATCTACTTTATGTTATTGAGTTTTCCACTCACCGACATAAAGTGGGGGTAAAATATAGTCATAAAATCATGCACTTTAGAAATTATTTATCCCGGTCTCATATTACTATTTATAAGGTTCTTGAGTGAAGAAAGTACTAATTAACCCCCATTTTTTTGGCCATCTTGTTTTATTTTATTTTTTCATTACTGACATCTTACACCCATATGCCCAGTTAGCTTATGTCATCCTGCACTATTTTAGCCTTGAATGGGGCACTCGATTAATCTTTGCGACACTGTGGGCGCTTTGTCCCACTAGGATCACCCCGATCCCTTTTGTACTTTCCTACCACTTTTGGGATCTTTCTAGCCATTTTACATCTTGATATTTTTTGGTGGTCACCTAATTTAGGGTTAATTATGAAATTATATCAAGAGAACCCTATAAATATAAAGTTATGAGACCATAATGAGGGACATAACATCACTTACTACTATCACTCATCCATCTATTGAATTGGAGATCACTTGCATCCACATAGCTCCATCATCAAGGCACAAGGCTAAGACATCTCGCATCACACTTCATAGGGGAGGAATATATTCTATTTCATACACACATTCTATTACATTTTCTACACGTAGTTATTACTCACTACTTCACAAAGTGAGATTGACACAAGAGTAACCTAGTGCATGTTCACACACTTGCACATAGAACTACATCGGGTATAAGATGTAGTTTAGCTCTCAATTAGTAAGTCCAACATTATGGAAAATGAGGTCAGATCTCCAACCCTTCATATGGGTTTTCATTTTTAGGTTTTGATGTTTGTTTTGGAGTCTTGCGGGGATTTCTTTCATCTTGGATTATCAATGACATCTAGCGCAGGCTAGAAAAACTAATGTGATAAACAATGAGGGTTTCAGACCATCTACCAAACCAATGAAGATCAATTTCAGAGATTTTTCATAGACCAGGGTTCCCAGATTACAGGTCAGAGTAGCCAAAGGTACCCCAGTCCCTCTCCGGGTGATCTAGTTTAGCCGGATCCTCCATGTCCATCCTTTTTGGGACTTCTACATAGTCGTTCCTGATTCTATATTTTTCTATCATCATTGCGGCATTGTCCTATGAGCATCTCGTAATTCGAGATGAGTTCTTTCCTCTTCTCTTTTGCACATTAGGGTTAGCATTTCCTTTTACATAATTATTTAGCTTACTTTCATACTTCTTACTAAATTTATTTACTTTATTACAATTTTCATAGCTTAGATTAACTATCCCTATACTACATATATTTATTTAACTTTAGTTAATCAAAATCCTTCGCAACCTATCATATGTGTTTTATTGCATTACAGCTAGATGTCGCCGGTAATCAAAGATGAAGTAGAGACCTACAAAACCCCAATCCAAGAATCAAAACCCTAAAAAATAAAGATGCATATGAAGGGGTTAGACTATCCTCAGTGGCCATAATGGTGGACTTACTAAATGAGCGTTGCACTACATTTTAGACCCAAATGTAGTTTTAGGTGTGTGTGAAAGTCAGTGTGCCCTATGTGCTCTTGTGCCAGTCACACTTTGTGAAGTGGAAAGCTATAAATAGATGTAGAAATGTAATAGAATAGTGGGTGGAATAGAATAAAATTCCCTCTTATACGGTGTGTGATGTAGAGGAACCAACCTTTTCCTTTGTGATGGACCTAGATGGATGCAAATGGAGCCTTAGATGGATGAAAACTTAGGTAGTGATAGTAGTGACTAGTTTTTGGTCCCTCATCGTGGTCTCATAACTTTATATTTATATGGTTCTCTTGTTCTAATTTTTTAATTAACCTCGAAGAGGCAAACCACTAAAAAGTTAGAAAGCTCAAACAACTAGAAAGTACCCAAAAGGTGGAAGTAAAGTGGGAAAAGGATCAAGGTGCCCCGAATGGGACCAGGGTGCTTGGGGTGACCCAAGATTGGCCCGGGCACTCCAGTCAAGGCTAAAATGACACAAAATGACAAAAATAGACTAGGCATGTATGTGCGGAGGTCGGCAATGATGACATAAAGAAAAGTAAAATGGCCAAAAGATATGGGTTAATTAGTACTTTCTTCACTCAAAAACCATATGAATAGTAGTATGAGACTGGGACTAAATAATACCCAAAGTGTGTGATTTTTTGTTTAAAAGTACCATGCACAAGAGCTAAGGGATCATGGTGGTCCGTATACATGCCAATGGTTCCCAAATCCTCACTATACTCACTTTCACTAAATTCCGAGGGAGTCCTTATACATTTTCCTTATGTTAGAGGGAAATATTTTTGCACCCCTTGCCTTCTTCGAGGATCTCATCACCGCCGCTTCACCCTATTCCTATCTATCTCAACACCTCTTCAACCACACTGTCTCATTAATCATTATATTTTTGTAATATTTCTTTTTTATTTACTTCCATCTCGCCCAACACTATCCTTTCCAACCCATTTCCTTGTCCTTGCATGTAGTAGGTTTTTATCTAACCATAGTTAGATATTCAAGTCCAAGCTCAATCATCAAGATATTAATGATGAGTAGAAGTGTGTGTAGATGCAATCCTCTAGGATCACAAAGAAAGCTGGAACTCATCTTCCTTCGGACACAAATCGGTTGAGATCATGTACTCTAAAGTGTAGTTGTTCAAAACCCTTCCATTAACGGTCTATTGCATGTGTCCACAATGTATCTAACTCAAATAAAGCTTGATACTTGTCTTGTCTCTAAATTTATCTTAGTCCCATCTTATTGGACCTCTATTTTCACATACATTGCTAACCACCATATAAATCCCTTGGAAAGAAGCTAAAAACTTCTCACAAATCCCATCTTAAAGATTGTCCTTGACCCATTTGTATGGATTGAATGTATCACCGATACTATATCTTAGTGTAAATTCATCTTCACCCTCATGTATCCAACATTAAATATTCTCTGAAGACAACCAAAATTCCATAAGTGCACCACATCTTAAGAGCCTAAATTAAAGAAAGTCCTAAAAATAGAACCAAAATATCACGTTATAGTCTAGGATCAACACAACATAGTCAAGCACACTAGAAATTCACTCGGATAGAAGTCTAAGTGCTCGGTGCAACTCTCTACCGGTAATTTCATGTGTCAACTATTAAGATGTAATTCCTATGCACATAGTTATCACCACATACATGCATGCCATATGGAGAATACATAATCACATAATTATATCATGTGAAAAGACAACTAAACATAACATTAAGAAAGAGTTGATTAATCATTCATGAACCATGATCTAATACATATATGTAGCTTGTTATGACAGCTTAGCACTTCACATAGAATAAGTACTCATAAATATCCACATCAATAACATGATCCTCAATATAATACCAGCCACTCCATGACTTCTCACTACTTACATGACACACTCATATATTCTCCAAACGTAGCTCGCAATCCTCTAGATAGATTTACCCTTATTACATGGATATTACAAATATTTATAGGGTGGGAACTTGTCCTTCACCGCTTGATCATGCTTTAGTCCAAAAATAGACCAAAACTATACATAGAATGCATTCTTTAAGACTCACACTTATCTATACTTAGAATCAAACCTACAATCATATAAAGGTGGTTTGATTTCTTCTGGAAGATCTATTTTCATCTCATGCACTATAAATAGCCCTATTTAATCCATGTGTTAGTCTTGTATATAATCGGTCATGCATGCTCTTATCTGTTTTAGCCTAATTCTTATCCACGCGTTTCTATTTCTTGATTGCTTTGCGATCAATTCATCTTCCCTTCACAACATATTTTCACCTGTTATACCCGGATTTATTGCACCTCTCCTATTACTTTACACCAATCCTTCAAATCCTTCTTCATACTTCCTAGCGCAACTCTTGTGCACTTCTCAACCTTTGTGTACACTTGATACTTACCATATTATTCAGCCCAACACTCCTTTTCTAAACTTTTCTAGTAGTGGTATTTATGTATTTATACCATTACTCTTTTTCCCTCCAACAAAAAATTTTGTGCAAGTCCTCCATGAATTGCTCTAGAACATTGTTAGTATGTAATGATTTGGCCTAAAAATAACACATGTTAAATAAAAATGTACTTATCATGCACTTAATATAATGCCTATAAAGAAATATAATATATGAAATGAAATAACATTTATTTTAATGGCATACACCTTATTCATTACATTCAAATGTTACTAGAAATATGGTTTCATCCTACTTCCATTGAAGTAGCCTAAAAATAATTTTCCACTAAAGTCGGCATCGGTTTGCATGCCTTAGTTGGAAATATATCTACTATCTCATATGGAACTATCTAATGATTATTTATCTTTCTGGATGTTGCAGAAATTTGGATTCATACAAAGGTAAAACCTTGCACTTCCTTAAGAGTTTTACTTTTGAGGTTTCGATCATACCATGCCTTCTTTCACACTTTTTCAATATTTTGTGACCACCTTGCTTATAATCTTGTTTCATCCAACTGTAACAACCTCATTAACCTTTCATGTATTGAATCCTCATCTTCCATATTTGTAATACACGTATTTCTCAATGAGGATTTAAATTTTTATTGGTAGTAATATTTCTATCCCATAGACAAGTTGAAAGGAAGTATCTTTATTTAAACACTTGTATGTTTTCCGATACGCCCAAAATACTGCCGACGCCTTGTTATCATATCCCTTACTTTTTATGTCAAAATATTTATCAATGTATGAATTAATTTCTTGTTTTATACTTCCATAGTACCATTAGCTTACATGTGATAGGGGTTGTCTTATGATGCATAACCATAAATTCTTACAACGAATGTGAATTGTGTTATTCAAGAAATGTGTTCCTCTATCACTTGTTAGGCTCAATGGGCAACCAAATATGCTTATAATGTTTTCCCAAATGAATCTTTTTGTTGTGGTTGTCATACAATATTTAGTAGGTGTGGCTTCTGCCAATTGTGCAAGATAATTTGTTGTTGTAAAAGTGTATGTTGCACCCATTTTACACGTTGTATGAATTATGGGTCTAACAAAATCAGTTTCTCAATTTTCAAATGGTTCTTGGGAAATTAATAGAATTAAAGGATTATTATCACATATTCTAGGTCTATCAAACCTTTGGCATTGCTCTCATGCCTTAGCATATTCTTTGGCATCCTTAAATAAACTCTGCCACCATAGTCCCGTGTTTAGGATTTTTAGAGCGGTAACATTACATGCATAGTGTCCCCTACAAGTCCTTCACGTGCTTCACTTAGGATATCCTACATTTCATGTTGCAGGAAAAATCCCATAAAATTTTGTTGTGCACCATTTTATAGAGTTGATTTACAATTAGTTGGTATTTTTGTAGATAAGGGTAAAGGATAGTTTTGACAGGGGCCCTACACTGTTACAAAAGAAGGATATGAAACCTAGATATTACAATGAATACCACATGAAACAAAACAATAATGAGGTACCGCAACATTAAAACAACTCAAAATTAGCTAAAAAACAACCTAAAAATAACATGACTACTAAGCAAAAAAATAACAAGACTACTAAACAAAAAAAAAGGCAATGGCCCCAACTCAGTTCTATTTATCTTTATCCTTGACTTGAGTGGAAATATTGAGAAGGTTTTAAAAGAGATTTTATTTGTTCTCAGCTTCCTTCATTTCACCCCCCCTTTGCCCTACCATTGGCATTGAGCTCCTTGACGATGGAGTTAATAAGGAAATTTTGCATGCTAAATCCCTCAACAAGGAGATTGTTTTTTTTTCCATCTTATTTCCACATTCCGCCGCTTATGAGTGACCTTTTCACCCTTGTTAGATTTGATATATTTGACATTCTCCTAGATCACCATTATATCTTTCCTAAGCCATTTAATTAGATAATTTTGAAGCTCAAGCTCATTATGAACAAAATCCTTACAAGTTTTATCAATATTATTTCCTAAAGAAAGAAGACAATGTGCAACCATATCACCATCTGAACCATGTTGAATGTTTTCCATGATATTGATAGTTCCTTCAATGTTTTTCCCTTATTTGCATGACTTATAAGAACCTTAGTAATGTTGATCTCCTCCCCCAGAATTTTATTAATTCTAAGGTTGCCACAGATGAGGCATTCTTTGGTTACATTTGGGATTAGAAAAAAAATTCCAATTAGTTGGTGTGTGGATTTGACAGCTAATTACTTGCACCTATTGACCTTGTAATTTTCGAGCACTACCCCATTCTCAGTAAAAAAATCACATCTTTCAATTCACCAAGTCCACTATGTATGCTAAGAAATTAAGAATATTACATACCATCATCTATTGTGCCTTCCTTTAAACCTATTTTGATGTGTGATAAATGATCATGTCCAACATTATTTTTCCTAGGTTTAACAATTACTAAAAATTGGAATTCCTAGAACATGATGATCCATCTACATATTTACTTAAACAACACGACTTTATTAACAAAGTGCTTTAGTACCAAATGGTAAATATAAAATATAAATGGTGTTAAGAGAAGATAGTGCCAAAATTTTTCAAGTGCATAGACCATTGATAGTACTTCCTTTTCTATTTTTTATAATTTATTTCAGCGCATGTCAATTTTTGACTCGTAAAGTAGATAGGATGATTGAAAATTCCTTTCCCTGGTTATGTTAAAATTATGCCAATAGTTGTACCTGATGTATCCAAATACACATGGAACGGTGTATTCCAATAAGGGAATTATAAAATAGGTTCTTGTGTTAAATTTTTCAACTTTTTAAAATATTTTTTCTTTTCCAAGTCCCACTCATAGTCACCAACATTTTCTTAGTAATTTTTCCAAGGGCACAATGATTTTAGCATAATCTTTGATGAACTTTTAGTAATATCTGTAATGACCTAGAAAGGCCTAGACTTCCTTTTGCATTTTTGGTGGCTCTAGATGACTTATCACAACAATATTGGTGGGATCTACTAACAATCCATCCTTACATATGACATGTCCTAACAAGGTGTCAAATGGTGTTACAAACACACACTTCTTGATGTTGAGTGAAATTTATAATTTCCTACATCGCTCAAACATTAGTCATAAATTATCACAATGATTGTAACAAACCACTACACCAAAACCTTGAGGCATTACTGAGATCAAAACATGAGGATCATAACATCCCACCACACTTTCATAGCCCGGACCCTAGGATAGATTTTATCCTATATAGCGGGACCACACCCAACCCTATATGATCCCTCGAGAGAACACTGCAATGTTGGTGTAGCCACCCGTGTTGGGATTCAAACCTAGGTGGTAGCTTTGATATTAAATGTAATGTACCATTACACCAAAACCTTGAGGTGTTAGTGAAATCCACACATGAGGATCATAATAATGATTTTGTATTAAGCCAAAAAATATCAATTCATCCAAGTATACTTGTAAAAAATTAATATTAAATCTTATAAAGTTATTACAATAATGTGCAAGAAAAAAGTTGGTGCGTTTTAAAGTCTAAATGACATGAATTTATAAGACAAAAACCCCCATTGTGTCATAAAATTTGTATTTTCTCTATTTTCTCCATCTATAAATGTGTATATTTCTCTTCCTATTATGCCTTCCAACATCTCTTCAATCAAAAGGATAGGGAAGGGATCACTTATGCATACTAAATTTAGGGTACAATAATACACACAATTTCATATGTTCCCATATTTTTTTATGTTGACTACCATTAGGTTCATCCATTTGGATTATGCCATGTGAATTATAACTCCCACGGCTAGCATGTTATAAATTTCCTATTTAACTTTAGTACACGGGTTTGGATTCATTCGATATGGAATCTTACAAATCAGTTTGGATCCTTCAAGTAAATTTATTTACATATTTCCTAAGGATGGATGTAGACCCTTCATATGAACCTCTAGGAATATATCCTCATATTCATGTAGTAGCTCTACAATCTTTGTGATTTCTGCTTCACTCTAATAGTTACCAATTGTTGCCATTTTTGGTTCTTTGTCACCACTTATGCTAACCTACAATGATTAGAAAGGTTTATCCTACAGTCGGTCCCCTTGTTCCTTCTTGTCCAAGACCTCTCGAAACCCACATGAAATGTCCATATTCAAGTGATAATTATCCCTTCATCTTTTGTTAGGTACAAGACTTTTTTCCTTTACTTACCTAATTATTCCTCCATAAGCCATCATTGTCTTCATCAAAACTATTCCCAACCTCCTCTATAAAGGTTTCCTTTAACATTTTCCCCTCATTTCCATGCAACTTTAGAATCATATCTTCCATTATGGCGTCGTTGCCTAAAATTGTTTATTTTATTTATTAAAGAGGATAATTTAGGTAAGAGACTACTAAAGGAAAAGAAAGAGTATTTAAAAACCCTCCTCCAGCTTAGAAATTTTCAGGAACCCAATTATTTATGTAATTCAAACCCTATATACCATGTGTGTTCCCATACACGGATCGTATGGTAGAATATATGATTCCATATTTTTGGTTTAATTTGTTCAGTTGTCCAAATTTCAACACACTATCTTAGATATTCTTCTAGCTTAGTGATCCCATTATAACTTGGATATGTCATGCCTTGTTGTTGTACTCAAATCGCTCACATGGTCTCGATACTTTGGTCCATTTTTAAATTTTTTTTTATGCATTGCCCACCATATTGCAATGGGTTCCTTTAATATATAAAAAAATGAATTCAATCACACCTCTCCTATTGGAAGATAGTCTTCCATATTGGTTAAGAATTCCCAAATGTCTTCGCTCCCATTGTAGGTTGGGGTTGGGTGTGTATTCTCTTTACTTATTTTCCCAATGCTCTTTCTAGTATAACTAGGCACTTAGATTTTAACGACCACAAATTATGACTAATTCATCCTCGGTGACAAATATTTTTATAATAGCTCATATGACCTATGCACCCAGTGATCACATGCTACACTAGTGGTCTAGATAGTGACTAATTTTCTTCCCATTTTATTTCACCTTTTGGAGTTGGCTCATAATTCTCCATTCCCATATCTTGTATGTGATATATGCGCTCCAAATCCTCGTACTCTTCCACATTTTCTATGTATGGTGTGCTTTGATTTGGTTCCATTAGGAAAACTTACATGTTGATTCCTATTTTAAAAACTAATATATCACTTTTTGAAGTGCAAGTATGCATTATTTGCGTAGTACCACAACCTTCATAATAGGGATAGAAAATTATATATCTTAGCTAGGGGTATTATCTCAAAATATCCATGAAAATTTACTCCCATGATGTTGATGATGACATTCTTTAGAACCCCTATAGGTACTACCCATGTTTTTTTTCCATGAACAAAACATATGGAGAAGGATGTAACGTTGGTCATCCCATCTTATCACAGGCATCCATAGTAAGTATATTATATTCCACGTTAGTGTTGAACAATATATCATTTATATTCCATCTATTGACTCACGTATAAATTAGTATTTTTCTATCAAATCCCTCTATCTTTTCCGCTTTAACATTTTAAACTTGTGTCTACCTTAACTATTTTTCAAGCACCCTTTTTTTGTAATTTATGTGTCAACCATTGGCCTAGTAATGGTAGGATTCCTTATGTGTGTAACAAATTACAAACCTCCTAAAATTCATTTTCTCTAACCCTATCTCCCTTGAATTCCTTAAACCTCTCATTTTTTAGTCTTGTTTCTTCCTCGAGAAATTCTATTTCTCACTAGAGAATCAGATTGTTCTATGAGGATCAATATGGAACCTCGTGCACATAAAAAAGGTTACACTTCCAATAGTGTCATGAAATCTCCAAGTAGTAAGTAAGAACTCAAATTACAAATTAGAATCAAACATGAAAGAAACATGGTCTAGTATTCTCATAGATTAAAAAAATAAGGTACATATAGGAGTGTTGTGTAACTCCCATGCATGAAACATGGACACATTAAACCCTAACTACCCTTAATGACCTATGATATCACTAAGTGAGATGACTAAACATATGTGGTGGAAAAATGCCGAATGACGACGAGACAAGTTATATACACCAACACCACCCCTTCATCGAAGCTAACCTAGAGGTCATTGAAAGTCAAAATAGAAAGAGAACTCCCATAGAAAACTAAGAAAGATGTGTCGGTGGGGCACAAAACTAAGGCCTAATAAGGTACCCATGTAAATATATATATATATATATATATATATATATATATATATATATATATATATGGAAAATAAGTAGAGAAGAAAATGGGTTATGGAAACTAGGCCTAATGAGGTACCCATGTACAATAAGGATATCAATTAATGGAGGAAAAACCTAAGGGAAAAACATCCACTTATAAGAGATAAAGACTCCCTAAACAACCTAATAAATATGCATCATATGGGTCCTATCAACTAAAGGATTAATAAGGTACCCATGTAAAAACTACAATATTTCTATAAGAAGAAGATGAGGAGAAGAAGAGAACTAGATATCTCATCCAAAAGATAATTTCCGATGAACTCCCATGAAACCCGAAGGACCTAAAAGTCTCGTAATCAATGGTGCGAAGGAGGAGGAACATGAAGTGTCTCTAGAAGGTGGAAGAGAATCTTGAAGAGAAGAAGAAGAAAAGAAGGCCCAAAGTAGATGTGTAGAAGTAGTAGTGGACATCACCCCAAGAAAAGATCATAAATAAGGATACTTGGCTTCAACAAAGGGTTTGGTAAAGAATTCGGAACTTGATTTAAAGTCTCAGAACTCTATGAAGCCTCCAAGAAGAGTTTCATTGATGTGGTCTTCTACATGTATAATGAAGAAGGTACATCCGCATCAAATAATGTTTCTACCTTTAGGAAGGACAAAAATGGAGTACTTTGGAAATATTCCCACTCCATGAAGAAAACCGAAGGCAACAATACAAAGAACTCTGAATCTGGTCCATGGAAATGTGACAAAGGTCTAACAAGTAAGTGCACAAGAGCTGAAGGTAATGTCATGTATGTAGAAATTTTAGAGTACGAGAGAGGAAAATCCACCAAAAGGATGCCCAAGTGAAGTGAAGGAAAAGTAACAACCCCACAATAATAGATAGAGGATCCATAAGAAAGGGTAGATCAATGATGGTCTCCACAAAAATGGAAGTGATAAGAGTCCCATACGGGGAACTCCTAACAAAGGAGATGAAGGGATCATTTGAAAAACCTGTAGAAGGATGAGAAACTCCCTATATGGAAACAAAAGCATCATGAAGAGATGACTAAGTTCCGATAGATACTCCTCCTAAAAGGGTGGCTCAACAAAAAAATACTGATGTCTGACAAGTATGAATCATCAACATATGAAGGAGAAGGAGTAGAAATGACCTCAAAATCTAGAAGCAGAATGGAGGCAAATGTAATGAGAGTATCAAGATAGGAATAAGACTATCTGATGCTTGATGGGAAAGGAGGAGTGTCAACATATCTTAAAAGTGGCAAAGAGAATGAGGAGAGAAGTCCTCATATTTACTATTTTCATCGATCTAGAAGAGCGATCCTCGTCATCAAGGATAGGAACAAGTAATTACATGTCAAAAAAATTGTAATCACATGAGGAAGGAGAGGAAACAATTGTATCAATAGGAGAAGCAACAACGAGAGTCTCGAAGGGTATCCAAATAGGAACTAAATAATTCTATAAATAGTGCAAGGACATTCTTTGTGTGCCACATGATGGTGGAGAGGCATGGAAATGTACATCAAAAAATGACCAATGACCATGCTAAAAGTATAAAGCCAAGCTTCAAGCTGATCAGGATTACTAAGGGTAGGTACTCATCTATACAAATAGAGATAAAGATCATCATGAGTGAGAAAAAAATCCACGCTCTAATGCCATATTGCATAGTTAGCCATACCAAGAAGAAGAGGTGGAGGCTATAATGCATAAATAGTCCTATGAAGCGTAGGTTTGGGAAATGCAATCTCTATAGTGCATCCACAAAAAATAAGAAGTATAAAATGCAAAAAAGAGGGTGCAAGAATACACACAAGGTTGCAAGACATCAAACTCAGCCGAGAATGAATCTACATACAATACAACACCCAAGAAAAATGATAACCCCCCAGTTTTTGGAACTTTATAAGTAGTGTGTTGATTACAATAAATATGTGTTTTTATGAAGTGGGAAAGTTGACCACTCACCTTCTTGTAGGCAACGAATCACGGAAGAACAAAGGCCACAATATGTCTCATTAGGAAGCAACAAACAAAAACTAAACAAACATAAAAAGGCATAAGAAAGGAACAAGGGGACCAAACAAATTTCGACGTGAAAAAAGTGTCTCATGTTGCATAAGGGGATCTCTTGCTGCAAAGTTGTGGCATATGCGCTCACGAGCCCACAAGCAAAGACGAGCAATTACAATGTAAAATAAGGCTAAAAATGAGTCCAAGGGAACTCTAGGATGCAACAAGGGCTCCCAGAAGGTGGAAAAATTCTAATAATGTTGCTACACACTCCAAAAAATAGTTAGTAGCAAAAAATTGCCAATAACACTAAAAATTCGTACTTTGAATTTTTCCTATTAGCCTAATTTAAAGATATTAAAAGGAAAAAATGATGTAGTAATAACGCTAAAAATGACAGAAATAAACTACTACTAGAGATTTAATTAAGAGCCTAAAAACTTAATTAAGGACCCTAAAAAAATAAGAGAGATTAAGAGGGCATGGGACCTCTTCAACTCTTTCTTCTAGATTCACCATGAAAGATTGTGTCTCTACTAAGCTTCTTAGAGACATAATGATCGATATGAAGCATTAGAGAACGGGAGAGCTGGTGGTGTAAAGTATGATGTTGTGTGTGGTATGTTAAGTTATGTATTCATGATGTTAAGGTATGTACTATGAGTTGTATGGTGTTATTATCTTTCAAACATTGTAAGTATGTGTTTATAGTGAAGAAGTCATTCTAAGAGTGCTCAATCAACTTTTTGAATGTATGTTTGTCATGATAAGGAGAAATTGTTGGATGAATTCCTTGAAGTCTTTCCATGGTCCTTTAAGGTATAGTTATGAGCTATTTTGAGTTTCACTTAATCTAGGTATGAGTCATGTTATGAAGTCTATAAGTTGAGACATGAAGGTAAGTTTGTGAATGATGCCCGAGTGGTCTGTAAAGTATGAGCAAAGGTGTATCAAGAGAAGTCAAGTATCTTGATCATAGTATGAAGTTTTTTCGGTATGGAAAAGATCCATATTGTGTAAGTGTCATGGTATGGTATTAAGGGAAGTTTGTCATGATTCTTGTTTGTGTCAAGCTTGTTGTGTAATGTTGAGTCAAGTGTAAAGGATGAAGAAATTTCTCTAATAAGTCTTCATTGTCTATAAATTTTGTCATGTCATGTTGTCAAGATAAGAGAAGTTTCATTGGTTGAAGTATGTTCTTTGTGTGAGTCGTGTCTCTTATTGAGGTAATGTGCTACAGGTAAGAAAGGAGGTTTACAATACATATCAGGGTAATAAGTCTTGATACTTGAAGAAAATCACAATGTTGGAATGTATTCATAGTGTTTCATGCAAAGATGCCTAAAATAAAAAATTGCCTTAGGTGTTTACAAAGGTTTTGATGATATTTTGAAGTTTTTAATCCTTAGAATAAGTGAGCTATTGCAAAAGGACTCTTCTCGGGATCTGTGGAAACCCTAGCCTAGGGTTTATGAGAAAAATTCCATAAATGGAGACAGAGTGAATATAATATTATGAAATTTTCACCATATGTTATTGACATAATAAGGAGATAGATTTCAAAGTATTAAGGTGTTATGAAAAAGTACGGATGGTCATTTTCATGACAGTTCTAGATTGTGCACATGGAGACCTAGTCAAAAGGATTAAATTACAAATTGGGGAGAACTCTTTCAAAGACAAGGTACAAGGTTGATGGAGAAGATAAAATGGCCAAATGGGTACTCAAAATAGGTAAGTTTTCCTTGTCAAAGTGAATGGATAAAAACTACGAGTATATTCTCTTGGAATAGGGCTAGAGCTTGTGAAGGCATAATAAAGAAGAGAAAGTGGGATAGAAGCTCCTAACATGCAATTTGATCATCAAAAGAAGTCCGTGTCATTACATTAAGCTTGAGAAAGTAGATAATTAGTTTCAAACAATGTGACTTATCAGGTTGACAATAAAGTTAGGTTTGTGCATCTATAATAAATACTAAAAGTGGTATGGTTCCTAATAAGTTTTGAAAATTCATAAACCACAGCTTGGGTATGAAATGATGTGTGGGTGTATTGTCATAATTTCAAATCATAACCATTCATGCTCTTGAAGAAGTTCATATAGGTATCCTACATGGAAAATGTGTCATAATGCATAAAACAAGTTAATCACCATACATTAAAGCTTTAAAGGTAGAGTGAAGTATTTTGATGCTTCTCAAGTGGCTTTTGTATCAAATTGACATGATATAGGTGTGAAATTCATGTTAATAATGTTCTTGAATATTTATGAGTCATTAAAGACATATTATGGACAACCTAAGAAGTGTAAGGGGTAAGCTTTGCGGTTGATGAAGAATGTGTTAGGCTTGTGCATGGCAGTTAAAGGTCTACAATATTGTCTTTGGCAAAGCATTGAGGGTCAAGAATAGACTGCAGTAGTATACAAGTTATGTGGGGCATGATGCATCATGAATACTAAATAATAAAGGAATAAATATAATCAAGTATCAAGAGGAAATAATCTCAAATTGATATAAATTAGTCAAGAATGTGAAAAGAGAAATTGACATCCTATAGGTCCAAGAAGTGTATTCAGATAGTGGGACCTCATTTGATCTCTAATCAAGTATATGAGGTATTAAGGATATTGACAAGATAAATGACATGAATAAATGCAAATGCATTTACTGACAAGATATGTTTCCTTATTAAAGTTGTCTTACTATGTCTAGGACAAGTACAAGTTTGTCACATGAAATATGAAGATATGATATAGTAAGATTGTATATCATGCAATATGAGAATAAAAATTCACCATATCAAAGCACTAATGAAGAATGAAGGATGTAGGAGGGGATATTGTACGAAAATGTGGTGCTACATGACTATGAAGGATATCAAAGGAAGGGAGATAGTTGTAGTTCTCACCTAGAGAAAAAGGTGATTTAAGAGGTATAGAAGGTGACACGTGTATAATAGATTGTGTTTATAGATAGTATTTCTTGTGGAGCATGATAGTTACACAAAAAGAGTGGAATGACATGTTTTAAGGTTAAAGACACTAAAATGTCACATTAAGACAAGGGTAATGTGGTTAAGTCACCTCTATGACTTAGATGCAAGGTATGTGGCTTCAATTTTGAAATGTCTACTAGAGTGAGATGTCGGTAGAATAGGGGAGTGATGAGTAAGTATTTCATCTTGTGATTGGGATCTTAGAGCTTGTGAAAATTAGTCTAAATAGCACTAAAGAGTCGATTAGGGATCTCAACCCTAAATGTGATGTATGACCATTATATGCAAGAAAAAAACAAGTTGGTGAGCAATATTGGTTGAGATAGGTCAATAAAGAAGGTAAGAATTGTGTTTTTGGATCCAAACCATGATTTTTGGGATGTATAGGTGTTGTATATGCTCTTTCCTAGGGGGAGTACAATCATAAAATGATTTGAAAGAGGTAAAAATAGAGTTGAGTGAAGGACATGTTTTGTGCTAAAATGAAGAATTTGGTTGATGTTTCTAACCAAATGGTGATCCTAAGAGGCTAATAATTATGAAGACCAGTTAGTACAGTGTATGCACTTTGTCATTAATATAAAAAGGGGGAGAAGATTTGGTAGTTTTCCATCAATAACGAAGGGGAATATTATTAACATGTTGAGTTCTTGGTATTATCATTGATGTAAAATACTATTAATTAAAAATAGTATCATGGAGTAGATTTATAGGACGCTCGTATGATGGTGACATGGAGATTTAAATGGTTTCATGGTGGAAAGAGTGGATTAAGTGAAATTGGCTTGGTCTATCAAGCCTAATTAGGTGACCTAGCTAGCCTAGGTGTTGGTGCATAATGGATGGAGTTTCTTGGGGATTTAGGAGCATGTAAGTGGTATGGAGAGCATGTTATAAGTGTGTTTAGGCACTCACACAAGTTTTAGATTGCAAGTACAGGTGGAATACCTAGTTACATGTGCTCATCTAGACCTAGTCTAGATGCTTGGAGGCACAAGGATGAGTTACAGAGCCATGTGAGCTCATGGAGTCATGTAGGTAAGTGAGACATGCTGTATTAAGGTTTTTGGGCATTTTGGAGAGGTTCTTTGATGAGTTATAGTGTTGGTTTAGTCAACCCTATCCTAAACCATGTAAAACCCCAATGGATAATCATATAAATGAGATGGGTTGAGGATATGGATACATATTTGAGCCATGATGATGATTTGAGATGGTGAAAATGGGTTCAATAGATGTGTGAAAAAATATCAAGTCATTATGAAGAAGATTTTGCAAGTTATGTTGTTTTTGGTGAAATAGGGTCAAGAAGAAGGTGATTTCCAACTCAAATTACACCTTTTGATGCTCACCATGAATTGTGTGATTTACATGGGAACTTGTGGCTTTTAGGAATTATTTTCCATTGAGTTAAGAAGGTTTCATAAAAATAACGAGGTCATTTCATCGTCACATTTTTATGAACGAATATTAAGAAGGTAAACAATTGTTTATGTGCTTGAAACCCTAGCTAAAAAGCAAGAGAAGAGATTTTGTTGGTGAGTGCCCACAATTGATTGTTTTTATAGTATGATGAATTTATGTTGTAGATAACTCCTCCATATTTCTAGAAAGGTATTATATAGCATGTGGTGATGAGTGGGCCCCACATGAAAATGTAAGTTTCTGAAGAAGTCCAGTTTGAGGCAAGATTATCCAAAGGAGTTGAAAAATAAGTTGACATTATTTTTAATATGGGACTTGTAATTGATGTTCGTTATGGTTTCAAATCATGGTTGAGATTCTAGAGGGAAAAGTGTTCCCTATTAATGAAGACTAGTCTTAAGGTAGTTTTGTGGCGGGCTTTGGAGAAGTTTCGAGAGATGGACATGGTTGAGGCCTTCCACTTAGAGTTGAAAGGAAAAGTAAGATTTTATGGAAAGAGTATTCAAATAAATTTCCAATGGTGTATGTTATTTTTCTTGATGATGGTATTTTATGGGTCATCCAACTTATTTTGTGAAGAAGAAGAATTCTTGTTTCGAGGACAAAATTGCTTTGGCTAGAAGATTAAGGTAGAAGGTGCATGAAATGGATTAGTTGATGCTTGATATAAATTGGAGAGTGAATAGTGATGAATTTTGTTTCTGGTGAAGGAATTTTGAGGTCTTGAAAGTGTCAATAAGGTTACCATTCAGTTGAATTCGTAAAATTACTTTCTAGGCGATTCAATTTCTTTGAAGAGGAAATTTGATGTGGTTTGCACATATATATGTTTCAAGATCTATAGAAATAATTTATGTAATATAAAGGTTAATGGTATTCTAACGAGTGGTTACATGTTATATTTGATATTTTCTTGAGTGGTCTTGAGGCCCAAAGGTGAAGACAAGGTCTTAGAAACAACTATTTTGAGAAGGATATGAGCCTTCTTGATAGAGTTATGAATAATTTGATTGATGAAACCTTATTAACAATCATGGATGGTGTTTGTATGTCATATTTGACATGTTTGGTGAATTTTGAGCTTGAATAATCATGGTTATGGTGTTTGTGGTTTTTTCTCATCCAGGTGATGGGGTTTTGAGTTGTTTTTATGCTTGTTTGGTGCATTTGAGCATGGCTGGCCTACATGGGTCAAGTATGAATGTTTTTATGAATGAATTGGTTTTTAAAGATATATTTTTCGAACTAAAGGTTCTATACTGACCTTCTTTATGTTTTTTAGTTGGAGTGCATATAAAAGTGAAGTTTGAATTCAAATTTGCACTAGTTGTGAGAGAGGAAAAAATGTGACCCATGTGTGTGATTGAAATAGGTATGAAGGCATAATTTAAGAGATAAGGATGTGTCTAACACATTTAGTAATGTTTGAGTGTGTGTGTGTGCAAGGGTTTGAAGGCGTGTGAGCTGAATAGGTGATCCCCATCATTTTTGCAACAAAAAAAAACATAAGATATATTCATTAAAAGGTGGTTAGTGGGTGTTTTATTATCTTAGGGGTTGTATCCTCCTTGTGAATTTAGTGTTGCCTCACTAAATCAGGGGTTGGTGCTCCTTGTTGAGTTGGTGCTCAAATAAATTTGAAACATAGATATAATAATTTTTTTAGTGGGTTTTCTTCCCTTTGAGGGTTTCCCACTTATATATTGTGTTATGGTGTTCTCTCTCTCATGGTTATGGTTATTTGAATGAATATTGTATGTGCACACATTAATGGTTGAATGGTTTATGTTTTGAGAAAGATAATTTGAATTTATTAAAGGTTTTGAAGGATTGATTCACCCCCATCTCAGTCCATTGTGATTCCAAAAAATACAAGCCATATACCAATGTAAAACTCAACTCAATGCAAAACAATGCATGACCAGATGTAAATGCAAGGCTTAATAAAAAACCATAGTGCAAAAACACAAAGAACCGGATCAAATAGAATAATGCAAATCTAGAATGAGCCAAACAAATCAAAGGGAAAGATATCTCACCTTACAATGCAAAAGGAAAAAATAACTCTACTCGCCGAGTATAACCTCGACTCGCCTAGTTACAGAGGAGTAGCTCGATGAGCTCGTAAGTAGATCTCTAAGTTGAGATAGAGGTTTGTTGGAGCCGAGAGGAGTAGAAGTCGGTTGGAAAAATAAAAATCAACAGGGAGGAGGCCAAACTAGAGATCCAAATACATAATTTTTTTAAAAAAATCACTTTTAATTAAAAATTTGATAAAACCAAAATTGTAAAACCTACCTTAAAATTTAACTATTACCTCTCGAACATAGCTAGCTAGCTAGATATGGTGAGAAACACTTAAACCCTACACACGCACAACCAAAAACTAGCACAAAATCCAAAAAATGAGATGGTTAAACTTGTTAATAAGATGCCAAAGAATGTTTGAAATTTTCACGAGAAGCATGAAAGCAAAAAAATGAATTGATTAGCAAATGGAATCAAATGAGTGCACATTTACCGAATAATAACTTTGATACCGCACTAGATTATTCTACAAGGATCAATACATAACCTTGTGCACATCTAAAATGTTGTACTTCCAATTATTTCTTGAACACTCCAAGTAGTAATCAAGAACTCGAATCACAAATGAGAATCAAACATGAAAGAAACATGGTCTAGCATTCTCATAGACCAAAAAAATAAGGTACATATAGGAGTGTTGTGTAACTTCTATGCATGACACTTGGACACATGAAACCCTAACTAACCCTAATGACATATGATATTACTAAGTGAGATGACTAATCATATGTGGTGGACAAGATGTTAAATGAAGATGAGAAAAGTCATATACACCAACAATTCTCACACCAAACCTTTCAGGTTCCTATATGTTATCCTTCTCACATTGTCAGAGTCATTTAGATAGAGTTTTTTTAGTATTATTTTCTGTAGCTTCTATCTTGTCCAAGGATGACTCTTGAGCATGTGTGGTAGTACAACTTGTTTTATGAACCTTTGCTAATGGATTGATTGTTTTCATGTACTTTTTGCTCACCATATTCCATTCAATTTTAATCATTATTGCATCCTTTTCACTCTTCTACTTAATTATTGCATACAAATATAAGAAATTCTCTTCTTTGTTCTTCTTTTGAGAATGCACACATATTAGGAAGGCTAGGCAATCTCACTAGTAATGATCTAGAGAACCAAAATTATAACAAGTTCTAGGGAATATATACCACCTCTATGACATCCTCATCCTTGTCAATTTCTTCTTCGACCATATCCACCATGCCCTTCATTAGCATTTTCTACTATAGCCTATCTAAGTCCCAATGACCTGGCTTCATAGATTTGGTCAATAATGTGACAATATATTGTATCATGGGTGTGTGCATCAAATATTTTGTAGTAAGTGGCTACCATTGCCTACTTGGCATTGTGGATTTGGGAGTAATTTCAAGCATCATGGATGCCTTCACAAATATCAGAAGCTATAATCATGGCATTTAGATTACTTCAGTGCAATCATGTGTTTTTGGTGTGGCCCTCTACCTCATAATTAGTACACCAAATGCCATTGTATGTTTCTTGTGTGATGTTTGATTTTAATTTATTTATTTGGGTCATTATAGATGTGATATTTTCATCCATGAATGGGCTCATACCCATATCAATACTTCCCACTGATTCAATGTGCAAGACTACTTCTAATGCTTTCTAAGGATTGGTGAAAGTCTTTTGTTACATTACATGCCTAAAGGGTAGTAAGAGCCCCCATTCAAACCAATGTGCATGTTGTGTAGGATGTATCTCATAAGAAATATTGGAGATCTTGGTTTTAAAGAACACATCATATACACATACACTCTCAGTGAGTGCCTGCTTAATTTCCTTGAGTGTCAAAATACTCCACTTCTCGAACTCTAGAATATCAAATTCAGTTAAAAATGTCATGTAAAGTTGATCATAGTCTAAAATTTCCTATAATGGGTCATATTTTTGATACTGGGTATGGGGCATGGTCACGTAGTGTTGTTAAAAACGAGTTACTCTGCTTTTTTGTAGGAAATTATACCTTTTTATCACCATATAAGCCCACATTTGAGCACATGTTTCACAACATTTTTGACACCATGATACTATAGTAGGTGTAAATACATTTTATAAAAATATTTGGTGTGGTAACTTTCTGCATGGTATTTATGATTCTACCTTCAATTTGAATATTAGTTATGGGGGCATTTATTCCACTCCCACTACCACTTGTAGCTAAGGTATTAGTCCCAAATCCTTGTTATAGTGATGTATTTCCTTATAGGTCTATCAGTACTAGTGTGGTGGTGTTGGTATTCATCATTTTGAATCATTATACTTTTGTTATTTTAGGATTCAACTTTAGTCTCCTCAAGTGTTGGTTGTAATGATTGGAAAATTTATGGGAAGATATTACTCATGGTTTCCTTCTTCTTATCTCATTTTATTTTTTTGTCACTATCACTTTCTATTAAAAATATTCTATATTAGTTGACCCAATTACGTGAGTAGGTGTGGGAGGTTGGATCAAGATACCATCAACATTATATTTTCCTTCCTCGTTCTCTTAATCTTGCATATTCTCTTTGTGCTCTACCATTCCTTCCTAAATATCCTTATCATTTATTCTCTCTCCTACCCTAACCAATATTTTTGTCATCACCTACAGTTCTTAGAGTTAATTCAAGTATGGTTACTAGATATTTTCCATTGTATTGTACATTTTTACTTCAAATCACATCCTTGTAATGGTGAACTCATCTATGGAATCCATAAATTAATCTTGATATCTTCCTATCATTCCTATGTCATGTGCCTCCCATGTTGTGGAGTGTTTAGCCTTCCATTGGGAAAGTTTCTATTCCCATGCCAATCATCATTTTCTTAACCTTAAATGGTAGGTGATTTAAGTATAACCGATGTGGATCCCTAAAAAAGTTGAATTGTGCTTTTTCCACACATGATAATGTTGAAATTGAATACTCTTGAGGATATAGCTATGAAGTATTACTTTCCCCCAATATTATACCATGCATGTCTAGGTCATGTCATGTATCACAAATATCTTTGTTCATTTGGATGTCCACGGATGTTTCTAACCCAAATTTCAACTTTTTCCAAAGAATTAGGAAACTAACAGTGTATGTAGATGAATCAAAAGTTTATAGAAAAATGTCTCATATAATGCATCATATAGGTTGGATTCAATTCATGCTCATGGAGAATAATCTACGCAGCTTGGGTGTTGTTAAACGAATACATATTCAACGATGCATAACCATGATTCAACATTATCTAGTATTAACAAAAGTATATTTTTCCACTTCATCTTTACATTTTAGAAAAGGTCCCAACAACGAAACAAAATGTTACATTCTAGTAGCCTTATTCCCTATGCACATGTTGACTCTATATCATTCACGTATAAGTTCCTTCATTGTCACACTAGCCCATCACAATTTAGAGAACTATGGTGTGCTCACCTGAAGCGTGATAGGTCTCCAGGTCCCATTAAGGTTATAAAGGTGAAGTGAATTGTTATTTTGGAAAATAGGCTTGTATTCCTAGTTCATTAACATGTATCACAACCATGTTTAGACCAAACATAATGTTCATATATTAATTGATGCAAAATTACAAGTTCCATCCATCTAGTAGTAATATCTAATTACATTTAATTCATACATATCTCCTTTAACTCTCCTTGATATATCCCATATAAACTACATACCATTCTATGCCCCTCTATGGGTATTTATAATAGAGGGAACTTGCCCTTCAATAATCTTATAAGAGATAATAATAGCCCTTGAGTTTACAATTGTAGTTAACTTATATATTCGGACATTGGAAAACATTAATCACTCACAACCTTAATACTATTCTCGCATGTTGATCCTCCTCAAAAAACATTGCTTATCATTAGCCTTATCCAACCTTTTGTCAACTTCATGAAAGTGTCGAGAACTAAAGCTTTAGTCTATTTTTGAAGTCATGTTTATCCTTATCCCCTGATGATCTACATGCCCTTTCCCTGATCTTATCATATTTGCATGATCCTATTTGTGGATATTGTCTCTTCCTACATAAATTTTGGTATCATTCTCGTGTGCATACTTTCTATCCTTTTTATTACATAGTTACTTCTTCATGATGACCTTCTCATATTGTACGCATTCTTTGTGAAATTCCTACATGCACTGTAAATAATAATGGGTCATGAATAAATAATATCAAGTCCTTAATTACTTAAATAATAAATAATACAAAACTTGGTTCCAACACCTCATTTGGGTGGTCATGTTCGAAGAGGTTCCAAATCCTAATTTCTCGGATAAAGCATACACATTTCAGATCTAGCCTTCTTAGTCAGTTTCCCATCCCGAATTCACTTAGATATCCATATAAAAGCTAAGTCACTTATATCTCCCTACTATACACACTTATTTTTTTCTTGCATGATATATCTTGTTCGTTACTTACTATATTCATTTAATCTGAGTCCTCTAATAAGGATTTAAATTTCATTAAATCATTTGGTGAACCCCTACCTTGATCTTGCATGAGATCCCTTTTCTTTATTTTTCCTCTTTTGATGTTATGGATAATTATTCCTATTTCATCCATAATTGTTTCTGCTCCCAAGAGGTCATCTAAGATGAATATATCTATCTCATTACTCAACATCCACCTCAATTCATGACTACTACAATGGACCCATTATTGTCACATGTAATAACCACTCGTCAAAATAAGAAACTTTCACAACTCCTTACTTATCTCCATCCTCTTCTTAGTGCATCACTCCCTCAACCTTGTCGCTTCTTCATCCATAGAGTATGATATCATTGAGAAATTATATAATACCCCCAATAAGATATCTTTCTTTGATCTCTTGCGTAAGGGACCTACTTTTCATCGCACTCTCAAAATCATATTGCGAGATATTCAAATACAAAGTAATGACCCTCCCATTTGTTGGGGTGATAATGTTAAGTGGGATATCTACCACCCCAATATTATTTTTTAAAAGAAATTTTGTCTATTAAAATTTATTATGGAGATATTTTATAAAGATCTTCCACATTTAAGAGTGAAGTGGCTTGACTTATTCACGCACCCTATTAATTAGGGTGATCCCTCTCAAGATTGGATATGAGAAATGAATATATTAGTACCAAATTGATATCTAGAAAGAGATATCGACTTGGAATCTATCTTTAATGTGTGTATTTTATTGAATGAGTGTGAGATGTTGTTCTACAATCATTATGTCAAAAGAACAAGGAGAGAAATTGAAGTCTTTGGGTAACAATTGTATCAAAATTCTTAATAACAGATAATGCTCTATTTAGTGGGGTTTTTTACCTTCAAGTTTTCCCCACTTAAATATGGTGTTACTGTCTCTTAACTTGACTATTATTTTCTTTCATCTCGTGTTATTACATTATATAATCTATGTATTGTAATCTATAATCTTTGGCATTTATTTTGTGGATCTATAATCAGTTGATTATGTATTCCCTATAAATCCTAACATGGTATCGAGCTAGGGATTATGTATGTGCAGGGATTGATATGAGAGATTTTGATTTGAATAGGTGTAGAAGCTTTAAATTTAGTAGTCATCTTTAAGCTAACCAGTTTAAGTTTCCAATTCCCACCTAAATATTGTTTGAAATATTGGCTAAATGGTTGTTTAGATCATGTTTGAGAAATTATATCCTTAGATATTTGTTTTTGCATCTTGTTTAAGTTGTTTATAGTTTAAATATGTCATCTACAAGCTTGTTTTTAATTTTTGCATTATTTATAGCCGTTAGTGCTATTTTTTATGTGGATTTGAAAGATCTCTTTAGATCTAGTTAGTTTGGAGTTTTTAAGTCCATTCCAGATTTAAATTCTTTATTTTTGATAGATCTGCTCTTGTAAAGCCTGATCCAATCATTTTACGTTATCTCGGCTTCGATGTGTTGTTTTTATATAGATCATATTGGTTTTACAAAGCTTAAGCCAATAATATTGCTCCAAGTAGCTTCTCTATTTTTCTTTTCATGTTTGCGAAGTCTCGATCCAATCTTCTAGTTCCATCTAGCTTCACTCTGTCAGTCTTATTTAATTTTTTTCATTTATGTGAAGTTCTTTTACTCAGTAAATCTTGAGCCATCATTTTGCTCCAAAAAGCTTCACATTATTAGTATTCTAAATAGACCTTTCTATTTTTGCGAAGCTAGATCCAATCATAAGGCTCCATCTTTCTTCGCTTTATCATTCATATTGGTTATCTTATTATCGATTCAAAACATGAGCCAATAAGGGATTTACACATGTCTTCATGTTGTCATACTTGGCTTTGCTTTCCTCTCGTCATTTCGGAATATGACCCATTCGGAAGCTCCAAGTCACTTAATATTTTACGTTGTTAGAGATTTTATTAATTGTTTCTATCTTTATAAAATATGGATTAATAGAATTGTTCCATATTTTACATTGTCAGTCGCTTGTTATCTGTTTCTTAAACTTGTGAAATTTGAGCCATTAAGATTGCTCCATATTTCACATTATCATTCCTTTGTTATAGTCAAGTTTCTACCTTTGTGAAATACGGACCAATAAAATTACTCCAAGTAAGGTCCATATTTTTCTTCATGTCGGTTCTTTGTTATCTTCTTCCGACATATGTGAAGCTTAAGCCAATAGAATTTCTGCAATTTTCTTTACATTTCATGGTTATCATTTTTGTGAAAAATGAGCCATTTAAAAGGATACACGTGTTTTCGGTTTTACTTTGAGGTCGCATTGCAAAGTACCAAATACTAGTAAAATGCCACGTCTCGCTATCTTTTCACAAGTGTCGACCTTATATTTTGGAGTGTTAAACTTTTCTTTATCTTATCTACTAATATTGTGACACATGTCATTGCGAAAAATGATCCATTTAAAAGGATACACGTGTTTTCGGTTTTACTTTGATCATTTAGGTCGCATTGCAAAGTACCAAATACTAGTAAAACACCACATCTGCTATCTTTTCACAAGTGTCGACTTTATATTTTGGAGTGTCAAATTTTCTTTATCTTATCCGCTAATATTGTGACACATGTCATGTGAATTCGGACCCAAACTTTATTTTAAATTTTGACATATTCTAATGACTTTAAGTCTCACACAAAAATCTATTTAAAGTTTTGTGGAAAGCCGACATGTGTCCTATCTTAGCCATTAGTTTTTAAATAAGTGACATAATTTGATTGATTTTTTTATATTCTTTACTTTCACATTTTGTTTGCATAGTGTCAAAGTGTGAAAAATCAAATCAATAAATTAACGACATGCGTATATGGTTCGATTTCTAGTTTTTAATTAATTATCTTCCGACTTATTAGCTACACTACAAATTGTGAACTAACTAAAAGCAACGCATGTCATATCTGTTGGTGTGTGTTATTTTCCACATCATTAGGTGAGTCATCTCACTTAGGTGAGATCATAGGTCCATGTGTCATTTAGGGGTCATTATGAGATTCTCTTATGCATCAGTGCATCAGAGTGCGTCAGTGCGTCATATGCATCATTGGGAGTTACACTTTTATTCTGGGAATGTAACTCCCCCTCTCTACTCAAGTTTTCATGATTACAAGCACTAAGGGTTACTCAAAACCTCCTATATGTACACATATTTTGATCTATGAGATAGAGGAGAGTTTTATGGCTTAACCAGGTTCTGCTCGTGTTTCAAATCTTTGCATGCAAATTCGGTTGATGCTCGCTCCTCCCATGATATCTTCATGGTGTCATTTGCACGTCCGTTGATGTGCATGTCGTCCCTCATGATCCTCTCTTGCGGGTTTTAAACCCTCTTTCATGGTATCAGAGTGGATCTTGTGGATCCATGCACTCCTCGGTGTTTTTCATGTGCTTTTCAACTTTCGGCGTGATATTCAGATCTCTTTCAGTGTGTGTCGTAATGGATATTCTAGTTGTGCTCTACTTGCATTGATTCTGGCTTCACACCTCTATTTTCTGTGTTCATGGGTTTCAGCTTTCAGGGGTCTGCATGCATCTTTGAAAGTGGTTTGCAGGTTTGAGGTTTAGATCTCGAGTTTAAAAGTGTTGTTTGTGAGTTTTTTTGGAGGACTGTTGGAGCTATTTCTGGGTCAAATCTGCCCTAGCTCATCGCTCTTATCTCATGACTCGCATTTATGTTTTACCTCGGACTTGGACCGCTCATGCTCCTCGTGATAGCTTGTTTACCTTCACTGGTTGTCTCTACGTTGAGTTTTGCAAGCTCTGCCGGTGGTGCCTTGCTCCGTTATCTCTAACTGTGCATTCGGGCTCCTATTTTACATACTAGGCATGGTGTTTTGCATGTTGGGTGTGGTGCTTCCGGGTATTTACATCCTCTTCCATTGGAAAAACATTTTTTGACTTTGCTTAGTTGTTTTTGGGCCTTTTTTGGCGTTTTGGGTCTTCAAATGGATCCTCGGCACATGCAGGAGACTGCAACACCTGCTCCCAGCACCTCCAACGACCATTTTACACATCTCCAACGAACCGCAACCTGTAACATCATATTCAACGGCTCAGTCTTTGCTTGAAACGTTTTTGGGCATTTTGGGCGTTTTGGGTCTTCAAACGGCTCCTCCCGCTTGTGTAGACCTGCCACACCTACTCCCAGCACCTCCAGCGACCTCCCACATGTCTGCAACACCCTCAAGCAGCCTCCCACGTGTCTGCAGCACCCTCAGCAGCCTGTACAACTCTTTTTGGTGGTTTTCCCTCCAAACAGCCCAACACGTGGACCCTCCAACTTGGCATTCGAACAGCTCCTCCAATGTGGGCCCCCTCATTATATTTTTTTAATGTTTTAAGATCATAAAAAAAAACATTCATGGCATGTAATAAGTTTTAGACTGTTGTTTTTGCTTGTATTTAATACCCTCCTACGAGCGTCGAAGACGGAGGGCGAGGTCCGGGGTTGGTAAGAGGCTAATCCCCCTCGCAGTAAAAAAAAACCTGTTGAAATTCTCGTGCCATTTCCAATGAGTACCCACACAATACCCTTTGCACCCATTTCATGCACTTTTTTAATGTGTTTGCAGTGTCTAGTGCATTTTTCCATCAGTTGCGGGAATCGTTTTAATGCTATAAATTTTGACTCACTGCTCATTTTTTAGTGCTTCTTTAGTCAAAGTTGCATGATTTTTCACACTTTACATGATGACATTGTCAATTTTGTAAACGCACTACTTTTATAAAGTGCCGCATTCTGGGGGGTTGCTTGTACTCTTGGGCCTACACACGCAGATGCATTATCGGCCGAGTCTGATGTCTTACTTTTGTGCACCTTACATCTTGCATTTTTTCATCATGGAGAGTGCTCTTTCCAGACTTGAGCATCGTAGGATCACTTTACAGCCTCTCGCCACTTCTCACCGGGAGAGGGACCTATTCACTGGCATGCTTCTATGGAGCGTTACTTCGCCCACGAGGTCTTTTACCCTTCTTGCTTGGGCCCGTTCCGCCTCGTACTCCACTATCATCGTCATCTAGAGGATTTCCTCGACACTTGCGACCATATCTTTGGTCACATGATGATGCATGTCTCTCTCGTTCTCTCGGGTTTCACATGGTAGACTCGGATCCATCTCATCGTGTCTGGAGCATTCTTCAGTCCCTCTATAGAGACCCTTCACATACTGCCATTGTTGTTGCTGCTGATTCAGTTGTCTCCTCCATTTCTTCATGTGATGGTAGTTCCACTGACATAGACTCACTTGATTCTACTTCTGATGATGAGGATTGTGCACCCTGTTATGATGTCGAGATTACTACAGAGGACTCTTCTCCTCTTTCTCTCACTACTCCGACATTGTTGTCACCCCCACATCTCATTAGATATCGATCATTCTCCTACTCGAGTCTCATCTCATTCATTACACCAGCCTCCTTTCCACTTCCAGTGTGTGAGGCACCTTCCACTCCTCTACCTTCATTGGATGACTCATACATATTTGACATCGCTCTTCTGTTTGTTGAGCCCCCTCATTGGGATGAGTATCTACCTGACCTTAGTTGTCTTTTCATAGAGTCTACTTGTGATGCACTATAGGTCTCTCATCCATCTACAGGTGTTTTAGAGGAGTTCTTCATCTCTGTTGTTGGGAGTGCCCCTTCCGAGAATTGTGACACTTCCACATTTCCAGAGACCTTCATTGATCCACCCTCAGTTGTGGATCCCTTTTCTATTGTGGAGGATGTTTTGTTCCCTTCACATCACTTGGACATCCTTTCTACGGTGTTCCTCTTTTTCACTCCGACAGTTCTACGCATGTGGCATTACCTTCGGTTATTTGGCACTCACTCGCTAGACTCGTGTCACACTTCCGTGCACCATACTCGAGTTCTTCGTGTTCTACCTTCGATTTCCTTTGTGGAGTGGGTAGACTTCCAAAGACATCATTTCTATCCTTCCTAAGGCAGGCACATAGTTTGTTATGGGTGGCTCTTCTTCGGTCTAGAGGGCCGGAGGCAGAGGATCTCGTCATCGACATTCTTCTGGGAGACCTCCTAGAGCTGTAGAGTTCAGATCCGTCCATGGCATCTTCTGCATTCCTCTCGTCTCCTTCTTCTTCTCTCTTCTTCTTCTTTATGAGAGATTACCTCTTTGTACATGGGTACCCTTTTAGGCTTGTCTATGGTGGGACCCATATTTGGCATCTTTCTTAGATTAGAGAGTGTGTTGTTCTCTTGTGGTGGATGTTTTTCCCACTGGGTTTTCCTTCACTACTTGGGATATTCTTTCTTGTACATGGGTACCTCATCAGGCTTTGTGCTAGGACCCATTTCTCATTTCTGACTTGCCGCCTCATCCTAAGTTACGATGAAGGGGGGGTGTTGGTGTGTGTTATTTTCCACATCATTAGGTGAGTCATCTCACTTAGGTGAGATCGTAGGTCCATGTGTCATTTAGGGGTCATTATGAGATTCTCTTACGTGTCGCTGCATCGCACATCGGTGCATCAATGCGCAAATAAGCATCATATGTGTCATTGGGAGTTACACTTCTATTCTGGGAATGTAACTCCCCCTCTCTACTCAAGTTTTCATGATTGCAGCATTAGGGGTTACTCAACACCTCCTATATGTACATGTCTTTTGATCTATGAGATAGAGGAGAGTTTTATGGCTTAACCAGGTTCTTCCCGTGTTTCAAATATTTTCATGCACATTCGGTTGATGCTCGCTCCTCCCGAGATCTCTTCACACTACCATTCACACGTCCGTTGATGTGCACATCGTCCCTCGTGATCCTCGCTTGCGGGTTTTAAACCCTCTTTCAATATCCTTGTTAATAGTATATTTAATATTCTCTTTTATATTACGGTTTTGACATTTTATTTGTGTCACATATTTTAAAGTATATTTATTACTCGTGGGTTGTGAAATTTCTATATACCATGGGTATCTATTTCTTTGTATCATGAATTTCAAAGTTTCTTTGTTCCATGGATTTTTAATCTCTTTTCATTTCACGCTTTTTCAAAGTCTCATGTTTTGTGCGTTTCCTAAGTCTTTGTTCCATGGATTCTAAAATTTGAAAAGCTTAGATCTTATTTCTCTACAAACTTCCAGGATTCTTTGTTTCTTTTTTAGCTAGTTATGTGTGTGTATTTCGCTAAAATTATCCAAATCATCCTTTTGTCTCTGCTTGGCTTGCTTGATTTTTTTAGTTGTATTTGTTTCCATTACCATCCAAGTATTGAAAATGGCTAGTTATGCTAGTTTCTCTATGGATAAAACTCAATTATTGAATGGAACCAATTACAGTATTTGGAGAGTAAGGTTAAAATCATGTTTCATGGCTAGAAAAATATGGGATATTATGATTGGTGTTGAAAAATGACCCAATGGAAGACAAGATACTCCTAAAAACCTTAGCTTCTTTTCTCAACAATCTCAGGAAGCTATGTCCATCCTTTTGCAAAGCATAAAATATGAATTTTTAATTCATATAGGACATATGGACTCACCTGCAGATGCCTATAAGTAATTAGAAACAATGCATGAAGGCAATCATCTCACAAAGATAATTAAGCTAATTTTGGAATTATTTACAACTCCCATGAAGGGGGATGAGAAAATTGTTGATTATCTAGATAAAATACAAAATAGAAAAGCACAAGTGAGATGGATGTAATTGTGAATTGTTTTAGGATAAGCTTCTTTATTTTATCATTCAAATTAATATTCATGAAAAATTCAGGAACTATATCTCCATCCTTAACTCTAAATATCAGAATGAGTCTAATTTACCTAATCTGGACACTTTGTCCTCTCTTTTGATACAAGAAGAGCATGTTATGGAAAAAAATTATTCTAAAGATAATTCCACTCAAGCACTTCTCACTCAAGAATAAAAAGTAAACATTCTAGATTCAAAATCAAAAATCAACTTTTAAAACTCCTAGTAAAGACAAGAAACTAGGAAATTTAAGAGTTAGTTTTGATGGTAACTTTCATTTCTATGGAAAATTTGGCCATAAGAAAGAAGATTGTAAATTGAAAAATAATTCAAACTTCAAAAATAAAAAATGGAATAAATCAGATCAAAATCAAGATGAAAATGAAGAAAATAATCATAGAGTTGATGTAGTAACTCTATAAACTACATCTATCACCTCTGAATGAAAAATATATTTCTTATTTTCTTGTATGTCTTGATTATCTATTTAGATCTGTTATCTATCAAGTCTTATCTCATTAGTTAAAGGCTTAGAATAAGATATTGAAGGTATATATGTTGTTTATTAAACATTTCCTAACATGGTTAGTTGCTAAGCATATTGATTATGATAGTTGTTATACAACTAGTGTTTAACTTTTACAGTTAGTTAAAAGTGAAATCATATGATTTATATTATGCTTATTATGATATTATGATTCTAACCATATGTTGGATATACATCTGGATTTTTGTTTAATTTTTGATGCAGGTGCCATCACTTGAAGCAGAAAAAGAAGCCATGTGGCTAAAGAGGTTGATGAAAGTGATAAACATGGAAGATAAAGGAAGTATTCCTCTTCTATGTGAAGGCCATATTGCTCTTGATAAAGAATCTAGTTCAACATCAGAGATCAAGTTGTAAATATCTTCATAAAGTCAATATGTTCTTTAAAGTTCAGAAATTTTGTGCCTTATTGGGCCTATCAAAGTTTCCATTGAGAAAGAGTGTGCATGCCAATTACACCTCTTAACATCCTGTTGAAAAATTCCAATACTTGCTCCATTTTGTAATAAGTAAATGTGTCACACTATGAGAAGTTACTTGTAAATCTCGAGAAGCTTTAGTTATGGGTATGCCTTAGTTTATAAAAGGCTCCATAATCTGATGTAAGTCTTCATATGTAAATCACTCATCTTAAGAATTTCTATATGGGAAGATCTGTATGATTTCCTTGTTTACATGCTAGCCTGAATCATCGTTGATGATTTATGGATTTGTAAATCCTTTTGTAGAAAAAGATAATTTGGTGTGTGTTGTCTTTGTTTATGTTCCTTTGTATTGGATTTTATAGGATCATTGGAAAAAAATTTAGAACCACGAAAAAAAATGTCTCATGGTCTTGATAAAATTTGTAATACGGTTTAGTTGTTTTCATCTTGCACAAGTCGGCGTAACACCTGCGGTGTTGTACTACTGAGAATTAAAAATCCACAAGACTCTACTTTAGTGTGCCATAGAACTATAAACTCACATAACAATTGTGTGCAGGTTTTATAAGTCTGCAAGACACTATAGTAGTGTATTGCAAAAGTTGAAAAACCCACAAAACTCTACTTTAGTGTATTGCAAAACTACAAACCCTTCGATACTATACCGCGGAGTTGAAAAACCCACAGAACACGTGTGTTTTGGATGCCATCCATCTTAGCATTAGGAAAAAATGTCAAAATGATTTTTACATGTTCTTCCCCACTTAACATTAAGGGGAGTGTTGGGGTGATAATGTCAAGTGGGATATCTACCACTATAGTATGCCCCAATATTATTTTTTAAAAGAAAGTTTGTCTATCAAACTTTATTAGTGAGATCTTCTACAAAGATCTTCCACATTTAAGAGTGAAGCGACTTTACTGATTCACCCACCCTATTTATTAGGTTTACCCCTCTCGAATGGTTATGAGAAATGAATAGATTAGTACTAGATTGATATCTAGAAAGAGATATCAGACTAGAATCTATCTTTAATGTGTATATTGTATTGAATGAGCGTGAGATGTTTTTCTGCAATCATTCTGTAAAAATAACAAGGAGAGAAGTGGAAGTGCTAGGTAGAAGTCAGTATCAAAAATTCTTAATAACAGACAGTGCTTTATTCAATGGGGTTTTTCACGTTTGGGGTTTCCCCACTTAAATCTAGTGTTACTTATCTCTTAACTTGACTGTTATTTTCTTTCATCTCATGTTATTACATTCTATAATTGTAGTCACAAAATCACACACTTACTATTACATTTATACCGCCAAGTATGTTATTTTATATATGGATCTCATGTAATAAAAGTATTCACTAATGAACTATCCCCAGCCCTATCATTAGTTAGTCATCATCATCATCATTTGTTTGGTACAATCATCGCTTTGTATATAATTTTAGTCATCTCTCAGGAGTCTTAGGTGTCGTATTTTGTTTGATTTTCATCTTCGAGTCCTTGACCCAGGAACCTAGGGTAGTGCTTTGGGCCACCCATGATTGGTCCATGATTTTACGTGCCCCGTGCATACTGTAACACTTGGGTCTAGTTTATCTATTCGAGGTCGGTCTTTGTCATTTTCCCATTCATTCCCATAGGTACTAGTTGGCATGTCGGGTCATTAGTGTCAAAATTTAAACAAGAGATCCCTATATAAACATAACATACTCACTATATTATGGGTGGACATTCTACTATCAAGAGCTAGCTACCTACTAAGGCAAAGGACTTCATTTGGGAATATTCTACATTTATGTATCACACAAACATAGGGGAAAGGGTTGTATTCATTTTATTCCATCCACCATTTTCATTTTTACATCTAGTTATTTCCCCTACTTCGATCATCATTGGTGCTAGGGAACCCTAGGCACATAATTACACACATAAGCACACAAAACTACATTGGTTCTAGAATATAGTGCAACACTTAGTTGTAAGTCCACCATTATGGCAGCTAAGGTTAGTCCGACCCCTTCATTTGCATCTTTCGTTTTTAGGGATATGATGCTTTGTATATGGTTTTACAGGTAAGTATTCATCACATAACTACAATGACATACATGAAGGTATTGTGACAACAGAGTGACCAAGATGAAGATATTGCGATGTTGCTTTGGATCCGGATCCCGAGCTTTTATGTAGACTAGAGTGCCCAAATTATAGACCAGGGTGCTCGTAAGTGCCCTAGTCCTCTCCCGTGTGCCCCAAGATGCATGCATCTTCACTTACCTGTAATTTCCTAGGTAACACCATCATTTCCTACCTAGTCTACACATCATCTTGTCCAGTCCTGCACATAACGAGGTAAGTTAATTATAGGTTAGTACCCTATCCCTTGTTATCCATTCTATTTCATTTATTCTACTTCATTTAAATATTAAAATAAAATACTTAGCATTTGTATTTCATTTTATATTAGCTATTTTCCATTGTTGTTTCTACTTATATGAACTTAGATAAATCACACCCATTTTAGTTAATCATTTTGGCAAACCAGTCTTTTCAAATAGTTTTCCCTAGGATCCAATCAAACCCTAATGGATAAAGATTGATCATCCTCTTTGCACATCATGTCTCACTTTAGCGTTAACCCTATATATGATGAGGTTTTTATAGATGAGATCAAATCTCTATATAGTGCTCCACTTACTACACTCCGATCATATTTAATAAAACTCTTAGATGGCCAACAACATGTGCCTACTAGTTTTACAGATTCTCCTATAGGAATTAACATTATTGAGGATATTATAACATTTACTTGTTGTACACCATGTTATATGCTCACTTTTGATCCTCTTTCTGATCTTTCACAAGAAACTTTAGATGATTCTCTTATTGATTACTTACTAGGTATTGACAATCATTCACAAGTCCATAATGATTCTTCTATTACTCCAACCACTAATATAATTCCTTCTCATAACTCTACCATTTCTGACATTGCTTCTCCTACTACATCTCCTACTAGTTTACATGTTCCTTCACATTATGTTGATGATCCTATTGATAACCTCCTTATCACCATTATCATTTTCGAGTCTCTATCTCGATACTATTGAGGTATATAATAGTCATGGTTCTCATTATTTTTACACCATTGAATATGATTCTCCTGCTCCATTACTACCTTATCCTAAAATTGCATCTACCATTGTGCATGAGTCACCACCATATATTGCTTCGCATCTTCTCTTATTACATCATCTACAAATCTTCGTCCATCCTCTCCTATAGATGTGTCTCCATTGGTCACCTCATATGTTAAGGTTGTTTTTGGTGCTAGTCCCACCATAGCTATGGATATTTCATCTATCTCATGTAATATAACTTCCTTGGAACCCAATCCTAGTATGTCATTAGCATCAAAATGTTAATTTTCACCTCTTGATATCCCTATGATCAATCACAATGGAAAATTGCAACCACTTAACACTTTATTTCTATCTTCCCCATATCTTCACAAGATATAATTTCTCTCATGTGTGATGTAGGAAAATTACAATCACAAGTTCACTCTCTCACTTTATAAAGTAGGTCTTATTATGCTTCCATTGACAACAATTCATTACATGGTAACCCTGTCCCTAAAAAGATTCATAACTCAATTTCCTAAAAACATTTCATGCCTAATTTCACATGTTTTGATGGTACTAGTGACCCTCATGCTCATCTTCTACATTACCACTCACTTATGGCCTCTTATTCCAATGATAGATTATTACTTAAGGCCTTTCGATATAGTCTTGTTGACGAGGAATTACAGATTGTACACTCATATGCCCTTTGGGTCTATTAGTACTTTCTATGACATGGAGGACGTTTTCCTCCATCATTTCATCAAAAAATGGCCCTAAAGTCACTTATGATCGCATAACTAATTTACATTAGGATTCCTATGAACATATCAAGGATTATATTTTATGATTCAATGTTTTTATCCATCAGCTCATAATCCAACCTATTGACTTAGAGAAGCAATTTATTTTTGTTGTGGCCTCATTCTTCCACTCAAGCAATGATTTACAATATGTTACATGTGAGTAATTCATTTTATGATATAAGGGTATTGACTTAGAAGAATATCTTCTCTCCACACATATCATAGATCCTCCACACACATCTATAGATATTGCCTCATCTAGTTCTCCGCCGAGCCTATGGTCAAGCATCCAAAACAATCTCCACCTTTGTCTCACATGCAAAAAAAACAAGCTCAACCTACTCCACCACCAAAGAATACTTCTTCTCTGGCTCCATGACTAGCTACTACTCCCACCACTTCGTTTAGGTCATGTGATACTCTTCATTTCTCTCTTCGTGCTCAACCACATGATGTGCTACATGTGTTAGCCAATGAGTGATTAATTTTCCTACCCTCTAACCAACATCATCCACAAAACTGATTACAGCGTAAGTGTGACCAACCTTATTGTAATTACCATCACATAAATGGAAATAGGGGCAACGATTGTCTTTCCCTTCATGATAGATTACAAAAACTAGAGGATACATGTATTATATCCTTTGGCTCCCGTGAGAGGTCCATGTATCCTCTACCACATTAGGGGAAGGCTTACTCCACATGAGCTTCTCCATCAGTGTGATTATTTTATAGGCCACTCACCACTGTTACATGTGTGTTCTCCATTGCATCCACTGCCTCCACCATCACATTCATTGCATCCATTACATCCACCACATTTATGTTATCCACCTCTTCACACTTGATACATCACATGGGCTCCCATAACCCTCTCAGTATATCCCATTTCCGCTCCATATGACATTCAGTTTGGTTTATACATTCATGTTTCATCCATCCCATGTGCTTCCACTGCTTCATGCTGCCTTGGTCTTTGGTAGGTGATTTTTATCACCTTACTCCCCAATGACACACTTATGTTCTTACGGTTCTTACATGAATATTGAGGGTTATTTTCTAAGAACCTTTCATCGCGTGATTTTTCATTTCATCTAGTGAACTCAATAATTTCCCGATGACACAATCTTTCTTCATGTAGCTCATACTTTACTTGATGAGGGGTATTCACTAAATGAGCCTATTCATCTACACGCTGCAAGGCATAACTAATCTCCCCCTCCTAATTACATCATACTAACATACTTACGAGTATATTGCATTCTTACACATTCATTGTGATACATTCGTTTTACTATCATACATTTCTCTATTTTCACATATATTCTACTATCATCATTACATTAACTATGTGTTACAAATTTCATTCAATAAACATTTCATCAATCAAATTAAATTTGTTATTTATCACCATTCACCATACACATTTTTTCTACCACTACCAACATTATAATGTGCATCCAAGTTAATTAAACACACACAATACAAAGAAAATAAACATATAATCATATATCATCAATCACATCACAACATCAATACACAACATAGGTTTATCATATATCAAAAACATGTGTTCATACATATATAGAAAATACGATCACCATCACAAAAACACGTCTCATCATTGGGGCAACACCCCACACCATATACAATACTACAAATCAGACCTCATCATCATTATCACTCTTGGGTACTACGAGAGCCCTAGAACTAGATGCCTCTCCACCAACACAATGCCATAGTTCATGACCTTGATACCTCTCGACCTACATCTGTAGCAAGGTAATCTCCATAGACTACTCATAACATTGGTGTTGCACATCTACATATTATACAAACACATCCTGTGCCAAGGGACCACCACCTATTGCCTCTCGGCTCATTGAGTCTCCTCGCATGCTTCGTCCCTCTTGCCTAACAACACAATACATGTCGCCATTGTTATTTCCACTGCTCAAATAAATGGGCATGTTTTCCTATAATATCATCCACGTACTCAAGTATACCTCCACCAAGCACATCGGTTGGCATATTCCATGTCAATGTGCAGATGGATGTATTAACAATCAATGACTAATACGTATCACCTATAAACACAAATAACACAACATGTTAGACAACCATTGCTATCCCATAAGCCAAAAATAAGATACACAACATAGCTATTTATAGATACTCACACTCAAATATAACTATCTACATTTTTTGGGGGCATGGGCTACCCCCTCTCCTCCTCCTACATACAAGTAAATCCACTAGACCCGCGAATAATGGGTACAATATTACCCACCGATGAGTTTCCCACCATGCACGGTACTCCTCGGTGCAACCTACATCATCTCCATTAACAAGCTCTATCATTATGTCTACATCACCTAGCCCTGGACATACTAATGATCTATTATGGGCCCTAGTCTAGCTCAGGCCCTCCTAGGTGCTCCGATAGCTTGTAACCATATATGGCTCTGGGAAAACATCCCGAGCCATGCCAAACCGATGTGAAACTCTCTCAACCCTTAAAATCTCCACCACGTCTGGAAAGTGGTTCTCTAGCCACACATTCCTTAGAATACATCACAACTTTGTAGCATCCTCAGGCTATCCCCCATAGTCACGGTATGGCCTCTATATAACCGCCTTGGGCCTCATCCTATCTATCAAGTGCCCTATAGGTTTATGTGTCCATTTTACTACCACAGATATATCCACCCACCATCGTGCATATATCTCTAGCCTAGCCCAATCCCCTCGTGGACCTCCAACTGGTCTCAATATGGCTATGTGCTCATATTCCCATACATGTAATAGTGTGGTAGCTCCTATCCCTCCACCATGTTCCTCGTGAGCAAATCGGTATAGGTATCTATATAGGTGGGCCAACACACACCGTGCCCACGTGTATCTACTAATATCCTCTTCTATCCGCCGGCATATGTCATGCATCTTATAGAAGATGCCTACACCCCTCCCTCTATAGCTATACATGATGTAATTACAACCGCTATGAACTTCTGCAAGTGGGGAACTCCAGGACTTCAAAATAACATCTAGACTGATATGGGCCTTGGCAGGTACTCAAGTCCCCACAAAATATTGTCTCACGACTTGTATCTATCGGTCCATATTCTCCACCGACATAACTTTCACTCTCTCCCCAATAACCGATAATCACAATATGTGATAGACATCCTCCAATGTAATAGTCATCTCCCCCGTAGGTAACCAAAATGTGCATGTATTTGCGCACCATATCTTGCGTAGTGCAGTCAACATGGGCATATTATGGGGCACATCCCCCATTCATGTTATGTGCCTTAGGTCGGCATGGTCCATCACATCCCAATCATTATCTCGATAGACCCAATCTAAGAAATGTACTCAAATGACGACCACCATGAAACTCCCTTAAGTGGATATCCATCTACACACCACAAAACAACAAAAACATGATGTTAGAACACATTACAAGACCAAATACACTCATTTTTCATACTAAAAACTTGTTTAAAACCATTACACATCAAATGCATACATTCTAGACTATGGCACCCATATGCGGGAAAAAGGCACCTAGGAGCATGGCACCAATTCCTAGATCTAGGCACTCTTACCCCAAGGGTCACTAACACCTTCACCACTCTTGTCTAGGTCTCAAATGCTTTGAGAAACTAAAAATATCCAAATTGCAAAAATTCAACAAAAAACAACTACTACACCATACATTTTTGTGAAAAATAATGCTCTTACCAACTCCACGGTTGTGCGCGATGCTTATAGAGGTTGCCACCCTCTCAAACCGACTAGGACGTGTTGCTCTCACTTGCGGGAATTTACACTTACTTCATTCACACTCTCACAATCGCATAAACAAAAAATGAAGAGAATAAACACTTTTTCACATTACTATTTATAGTTAATTTTTGACCACCTACTTTACTATAGTTATTATTTTGCACTTATTACCATAACTAATACACATTACACCATTTTTGTCATATATTGAGCGTTTCTACTCCGATTTGCACCCTCTGTTTATGGAATTCTTTTCAAAATTCCGTATACCACCATATTGAACATATTTCTCACATGTTATACATATTATAAGTTGGATTACATCCAATTTATACACATTTTGATGATTTTTACCACTTTCAATCTATCTTGTGCTTACTTTTGGCTTAGCCTTCATTCTTTTCATTACTTGCCCTTTCACCGAAAGGGGGAACATATCATTGGGATCATCCTATGATTCCCCTTACATCACCATGCATTCAAACACTACCAATTCATTGATTATTAATTCATCATGTGAAATTTCACCATTAATTCCCCCTAATGACCTAATCTGGGGGCAACAAACACACAATTTTTCTATGTGACATTTCATCACTTCCCCTTAATGACCTAACTTCGGGAAAATAAATGATTAAAAATATTTCCATGGGGTTATTTACCAATTTCTATCAGTTTCCCCTAATGACCCAACTCGGGGAAAATTACGTAAAATTTCTCCATAAGTAACCAATAAAACAATTGACCAATCAATCAATTAACAAGTTAAAAATTCCAAAAAATCAAGATCATTCAATTAATATAATTTCAACACAATTGGCCTCCCTAATGACCTAACTTGGGATTTATGCACATCCTCCTAGATGACCTAACTTGAGAGATTATATTCGTCACTTTTCCCGGATGACCTAACTTGGGAAGTTGTTTTACATTTTTTCTTGCTTCTAGATGACCTAACTTGGAAGCTATCACATAATGGTGACACCCATGAAGTCATATATAGGTCAATTGTTTGATCAAAATAATTTGGATCCAAAACCACAAAATTTGATCTCGAGTCTGCTTTGCAATGGCTAGATCTTGAGGATGTAGTTAGAGATTGGAGAATAATACACTTTTCTCCTTACACTATTCCTTTGCACCGGACACCCAAATCCTCCGGTTGTTCATTCGTATACAAGAGTTCAAGTTGGGAACTGATCACTCCTTACCCCATATCATCATCATCATACACATTCAAAAATCATCATACATCCTAACCATCACTTTCATTTAGTGCACTTCATCTCGACATTTATGCTTTTTCACTATGTTACATGGATCAATGCGTTCATCCATGGTTTGGCATGATACATGGTTATTTCGACATGCTTCTACTACACATCTGTGTGTTCTAATACAACATGGGATTCTCTCGAATTTTCTTAGGTACACATATCTATCTACTTTATGTTACCAAGCTTTCTGCTCACCAACATAAAGTGGGGGAAAATTTAGTCACAAAATCACACACTTACTATTACATTTATACCGCTAAGTATGTTATTTTATATATGGATATTGCGTAGTAAAATTATTCACTAATGACCTATCCCCTAGTCCTGTTGTTAGTTAGTCGGTCTTCTTTTTTTTTCTCGGTACTTTTTTAGTTGTCTATATACTTTTAGTTGTCTCTAAGAGAGTTTAAGGTGTCGTAATTTGTTTAATTTTCATCTTCGGTCCTTGATCAGGCGTTAAGGGTAGTGTTGGGGTGCCCATGGGCGCCCAGATCCCTGTAACACTTAGGTCTAATTTATCTATTCAAGGTTGGTCTTTGTCATTTTCCCTGTTCATTCCCCTAGGTACTAGTCGACATGTTGGGTCATTAGTGTTAAAAATTGAACAAGATATCCCTATATAAACATATAATACTCACTATATTATGGGAAAACATTCTAATATCAAGAGCTAGCTATCTACTAAGGAAAAGGACTACATTTGGGCATATTCTACATTTGTATCACACAAGTATAGGGGGAAAGGGTTGTATTCATTCTATTCCATCCACCATTTGCATTTTTACATTTAGTTATTTCACCCTAGTTTTACATCATTGGTGCTAGTTCACCCTAGGCACATAATTGCACACATAAGCACAAAAACTAAATTGGGTCTAGAATGTAGTGCAACACCTAGTTTCAAGTCCACCATTATGGCAAAGCTAAGGTCAATCGACCCCTTCATTTGCATCTTTCTTTTTATGGATTTGATGCTTTGTATGGGGTTTTACAGAAAGTCTTCATCACATAACTACAACGACATACATGAAGGTATTGCGACAATAGAGTGACCAAGATGAAGATATTGCAAATACTTTGTGACACCATCAAATTAAGATCCTAAGATTTTCTCGTAGACTAAAGAGCTCGGATTACACCAGGTGCCCGTAGGCACCCAGTCCTCTCCTGTATCCCTATATAGATAGATCTTCACTTGCTTCAATTTTCTTGGTAGCACCATAATTTTTACCTTGTCCACACATCATCCTATCTATTGCTACACACAACGAGGTAAGTTAATTCTAGGTTAGTACCCTATCCCTTTTTATCCCGTCTATTTCATTTATTCTACTTCATTTAAATATTAAAACAAAATACTTAGCATCTATATTTTGTTTTATATTAGTTATTTTCCATTCTTTATTTTTTTACTTAGATTAACTTAAGTAAATCACACCCATGTTAGTTAATCAATAATATGCATACACGTAATCTATAATCTTCAAATTTTATTTTTGGATCTATAATTAGTTGATTATGTATTCCCTATAAATCCTAACACCATTGCCTTTGAAAATCTCATGGAATATTGTAAAAAAATTAGCAATTCTATTACATTTACTGATGAAGATATCCCACATGATTCATCTACTAATTCTCCTCCTCTCCTTATCATGGATTAGATCCCAAGTTTCATAATTAAGTGTGTACTCTTTGATAATGGTTCTATATTGAATATTTTCCCTCTATCATTACTAGCCCAACTCAATATTCTTGTTTCCTATGGATATGATAAGTACAACTCATGCATGCATAGGTACCATCAAATTAGAATTATAAGTGGGACCCAAAATATCATTACTCCTTTGTATGTGATGGATGCCCCATTACAATTTAATATCCTCTTTGGATCCATGACATGTGGGATATCCCTTCTATAGTCCATTGTTGTGTCAAGTTTATCTTTGATGGCTATGAACATATTGTTACTGCTAATCCTTAAAAATTTAAATATTTTCGCATGGAATTTTCCACCTCCATGGTTATTCCCCCAAAGCATCCAATCCCCTCACATTATCTTGATACATATGATATTGGGGAGCCCATTAATTCCTATCCTATATCACCACCTCCCATCACTTCCTCCATTCAGAATCACACTTCTAGTCTCATCTCCTCCAAATATCCTCCCATACACCTTCCACATCTATTGCCAAACCCTATAAAATTATGAAAATACTTCCATGTTGAGACTAATGATGTATTTGTTAATACTATTGAGTTTATTGATGACACTCTTCACCCTTTGGACTTTACCCCCATGGAATTTGATGAATCCTTATTTCATAGGCACTATATTTTTATGGGTTTTGGCGAATACTGGTTAAATATCCAAGTCCATGGGATACTAATACTATAGTTCCTTATCATAATATCATGCACACCATTAAACCCATTCCATCCCTTATGCTTACTAGACCAAGGTCCTCTTTCTATTCTTGCTTCTTCTTCTAGGCCACCGTCCTCTTTTGATTAATTTAATTGTACATTATACATTAAATAAGAGTAGTTATACCATGTAACTTATGATCCTCGGTACTATGAAACCATATGTACCTATAATTCTCTAACCCACTTGGGCCTCACTCCTACCGATATCATACCTTTTCTCAAACCACATAGTGAATATCAATGCTATATCTTTCTCCTATCAGCTTATGGTACATGGTTCTTGTTTTCTAAAATTGCACCCCATGTAATTTTAAACTCAAGAAAGTTTTAGACTTAGGTGGCTCATTAATGAAGAAGCTGTGGAACAAAAAATTTGAAAACTTAATCTTGTGCAACATGTGAGAAAGGATCGGTGCTTTACAACTTAAAATATAAAATTTATGTGGACTTAGTAAATATCGTATTCCATGGAGTTAGTTATTTTATCATAAAAATCATGTAGTCTACCTATTAGAATTTGTGGTGCGATAAAAAAGTGCCATGGGACACTACACGAAAAAGTAGGCAAGTTGGAAAGTGGCTAAGGATGGAAGTTGTGGAATAAAGAACTTATTGTTCTATGAACTTCAAATACATAGTATTTCATGAAATTGACAAATCCATAGAATAAAGAAATGTAGTTGTAGGTGAATGAAAGACAAAACATAATGAAAAAAGACCACAACGACGTAGAAAAACTTTAAATGGATATTTGAAAAATATTTGAAAATCCACAGACACGAGAGACCACTTTGAATAAAAGGAGTAGCCACGAGATGAATAAAATTCACCGAAGTTAGTGAAGCATGAAAAATATGCACATGTTTTGAACTATAAGCTCAACTACTCCACCTACCCGAATTTAATTTTAGTGGTTTCCTTCTCCTACACTAGCAATTTGATTGCATGCGCTTGGGATAATGTCATGTACCCATACCTAGCCTTCAAGTGGTCCTTAGTGGTGGCGGGTAGTTGAGCTCATTGATCATGGGATGTGATTGATCTCTTCTCCTCCCTCTCTAAAAATTCTATAAATGTGAGTGCTTTGGCACATTATAAGGGATTTTTATGCTAAATTTACAACTCCTCCTTATCAACTTGCAAAACTCTTGCTCGTGGACTCTATAACTCGTATTTGTAGACTCCTTTCCTTGGATTTGTATTTATAAATGGTTAAAATTTGATACTAATGCAAGTGTAACTTCATTTCTTTGAATTATCTATGCTTAATGTGAACATCTTTGTCCTCTTGCGCACCTTAACTCTTTTCTATATTACTTACTTCCAAGATGTGTACATATTTTAAAATCTTCACATGTGTGCTTGAATCTATGTCTTCTAGATCCATGATTGATTCATTTTCTATTTTGGTGCACCACCTTCCTTTTTATTTTAGCTTTCTCTCTCTCACCTTGTCCCCTTAAAGTTTCTTATCTTAGGATTAGATAGGTTAGAGTAAAAGCTGGTTAGAATAGTCATAGCGAAATGGGGTAAGGGGAACTAATCATCTCATTGGAGGTTTGATATTGAGTAACCCCACACTTTAGAGATCATTCATTTTTTCACTATAATCTTGATTTCCTGATTCAACATGGGTGCAAATTTCAATGACAACAATTTTGGCATGCTTGGTGGGAGAATATTAATGAGATTTATACCATTTACACTAATATTGGTGTGCATCTTAGCAGATTCCAACCTTTAGAGGCATCCTTCTACACATATGGTGACTCCTAAGTCTAAATCTCTATTTTCAGATAATCCAATTCCTTTCATTTATGAGAAGAAGAAAAACAAGGCATAATGTATCAAGAGGTGAAACTTTTGAGTACTTACAACTTTCAACAAGAAGAAGAAGCAGGGGAAGAAGAGAAATATCATTGCATACATCTCCATTTCCTTCATTGAAAATTCTTTCCACTCTTCCTCCTAGTAGATTTCCTCTTTCTCCATCGAAATTTAATGTGTGTCCCCTTCATGGAACATAAAAAAAATATAGCTTTTATCAACTTTAATGGTGGTAGTCCCTTGGCTCTAAATACCCAAAATGATATACCAAAGTGTCTACTTTGAAGATTACACCTTTCTTCACTAGTGAAAACATTACAATTCCTGTAAATCATATCCATGATGTTGCACATGTTTTTTTAGTTCATATTTTATGGAAGATGATGTTGCAATTAGGTTTCTTAGTTCTTCAATAAAATGAAAAGTGCTTCAATGGTTTAGGAGTTTGAGGCTTTCTTTCATTCACATGTAGGATGAGATTGGGACATCTCTCTGTTAGTATTTTGATGAAAAAGTAGATTGTGTGTGTGTGTGTGTGTGTGTGTGTGTGTGTGTGTGTGTGTGTGTGTGTGTGTGTGTGTGTGTGTGTGTGCGCGTGTGCGTGTGTGCGTGCGTGTGTGTGTGTGTTATATAACATCTAATAAACATTAAAATGACCCCCAATGAACTCATGGTAGAATTCAATTTCAGATTTCAAAAACATGGGACATGATTACGCTTTTTTGAGACTAACTTCACAAGGTCTTTTCCTATATTTCTTAAGAGATTTGAATTATGATATAGCTATAATGATATAATCTATGGGTTTTATCCAATTACGTGATACATATACAATAGCCATTAGAGATGAAATTTGTTTGATTCAATTTGGAAAGATAGTCGTTACCTATGCCCTTATTTTCTCGAATTGCCTCAAAGGAGCCCAACCTTCTTTTTCTCCCATTCTCGAACCAAATGTCCCATCATTTTCTTCCACTTCCTATCCTTCCCAGTAACAAAATGATGATGATGATATTATGACCTTGGTTAGGAATGTTTCTAATTAAATTGTCTCTCTAAGAAGTAAAAATCTCAATCTTATAGAAATTACCCGATTCTAGCCAAAGGAAGTCATCGTATTTTTTAACCAATGTCATCACCGCATAAAACCCAATATCCAAATAATATATATGAAAAAATCCATCAAAATGATATATTACAAGGATCAAACCCGCATCTACCTCTTCAAACAATTGATCCTACACAACTGCTTCCTACCACCAACACAAACAAAACACTTCTCCCAACACAAAATTATGTTATACAAGAAGTTGAATGGTGTTTTCCAAGTAGTTAGCCACATAATCAAAATACTTTTTCAAATGGTTTACAAGGCCAAAGCCTCATGGTGTAAAAATTGTGAGGAAATGGTGAGTACTAGCATGGAAACACAAGATACCACCCGAACCTAACTTCATATTTTTAGGTTTGATGACTTTTGTGATGTTAACCAAGCCACAAATAACTTGAATGGGCCATAGCTCCATGTGGAGGATTATAAAAGGTAAAAAATAGGTAAATTTAAATGGCTACTCCATCCTCTTCATTACAAATTCCTCACTTTAAAGACAAATAATTTGTGAACTTGGGTGGAAATGTGAACTCATCTAACAACTTTGTAATTTTATGGAACACAAAAAACTTGCGAAGCACTATGGATCCGCAAGACAAAGAAACTCCCCTAACCAAAGATCTTCCATGGATAGAGAAAATAAGAAAGGATAATACCACACCTTTGATGCTCAAATCTATGGGTATCATACGGATGAAAATCAATACATGAGCTTCACCACACTCGAACCCTTGAGGTTCTGCTTGAGGGAATTGATGTGGATAGCTTGATAATAGAAAAATGGTATGGATAGGTTGTCAAGGAAATATAATGTCTTCAACTCACAATAATCGGGTCTACTTGTGAAGTGTAATGAAAGCCTCTCTATCCTAGATGGTTCAAGTGGATGGATTGGAAAGAATGGCAATGTAGAGACTCCAGTTAATATTGAGCTCTGTGGATATCCTTTCCAATGGTTGTGGAATTTGTGGGAAACTAATGAGAGCCTCGTAAATCTGTCTAGACAAGATCATGGAACAAGTGAAAGAGGCGTGGCTTCATGAAATCAGATCCGGTTGGCAGGAGCATTCCAAAATGTGAGGGCTTATTGAGCTTCCTTGTTTAGAGCATTCAATTGTGATATGATATATGGTGGTAATGGTGATGTACAAAAAAGCAATGTGCACAAAATTTTGTCAATATTTGTGATTAATTTTTCTGTGTTTGGCTATGGGACTCTGAGATCACTACCGTATGTTCTTGGTTGTTGTGGTCCTAGTATGGTCATGTAAATTGTCAAATTTTTTGCCAAGGCGTACAAAAATCATAGGCTTATCAGCTGCAATATTTAGCGTGTTGAGTTGGTGGATTTTCTTGGTGTATCAAGTTAGTGTTCTAAGGACAAGAAGACGAAGTCCCATATCTATGTCTATGAGAAATTCGGGATCGCTTCAAATTGTGACACCCGTGAATCACTTCCATAAGTTTGTTCTTGTTCGGGACCATTGATGGTCATGAATTGAAAATATCTAATCTAATTAAACAAGTACGGATAATCTAATTGAATTGAAACTACTTCTATGTTTTTGTATTTTTAAGAACTTTAAGTCAATAACAAATAACAAGTCGCTAATCTAATGAAATAAACATTTTTGTTCTTTTCATTTTAAATGAAGAAATGATGATAAATATTCTAACTAATTAAATCCTAAAACAAATAAAACACTTGGATATGGTTGTTTATCTATGTAGAGAGGAAATCTATTTTATTTTAAATGAAATATTTTCTAACTATGAATGTAAATCTAACCTCAATTCTATTTCAGAAGCAAAAGAAGAAATCAAAGTTTTTGGAATCTTTTGTTCTCTTTAACTTCCTGAAAAAATAATAAAGGATTTTTCTATATGGATTGATGCTTGTGTTTACTTCTAAAAGCCACAAAATATTTCTTCCAAATTTACTTCCTTGCAAACCTACAAAGATAGGAAAGAGAAGAAATATTTCCTAAGAAAGATTTGGGTTTGAAAAAAATAATCTACTGTAACTTTGAATGATTTTAACTATGGAAATGATTCTCTACTCTATTTGATAATGTGCATACAATTCAGAAATTAAAAAATGAAGAAATTAAGGAAAAAATACAACTCCAACCTAGAATACATAACGGTGGCAATCCAAACTGTGTGGTACCATCTTATCTTTTTAGTATCTCCATGTCGTCGTGAGTCTAGAAGTTGGGAATGTAGTGAAAACAATAGAGGGAAAGCAATGGAGCAATAACAAATTGAATTAGAAATTTAGGAACAATGCAAGTGGAAGAAAGATAACACAATGGAATTGAGATTGGCTATGCAGTTTCTAACTAGAAAGAGGAAGCTAAGCAATTGTAAGAATACTCAAAATGATCTCCACCATTTTATTGAAAACAAGCGATCAATTTATAGAATGTTGGTTGAAATGGTTCAAGTTATTTGGTATCAAAAGGGTGCCACATCAATAGTGAAGAGGGAGTTTGAACTATCAATCACAATCAATCACAAATCAGAAGTGAAGAAGAGAATGCCACAAGGCAGTCAGGCTTGAAATCAGCTAAAATAGGTAAGAAACATATGTGTAAAGTGAAGTTAAGTAAAACAACATGTGTCTAAAGTCACGTTGGAATATTCTGTAAAATGTAATTAGGACCCTGCCCTACGTAGAGCAATGATTACAGGACCACCGCCCTACCAGGGCGGTGGTTTTGACACTAAAGGTCAAAATATGCCTCAAAAGAAAGCGGGAGCTAAGAAAAAAAGCATCACGAAAGGCTAAGTAAGGCATACTAGGCTACAAGTATAAGCTGCAAGTAAGTTTAGGAGCTCGAACACCTTAAAGAAATATATGAATCACCATTAGAGACCTTTTGTAGCCATTTTATGACAATATAACATGTGTAAATTTGGGTGCGTACATATTTCCCCCTCAGAGAAGCATTTTAGCCATGAAGAGGCATAAAATATAGATTCCAAGTATGGCGTTCTGAAATGGGTACTTAGAAGCTAAACTTGACATGTGCGTGTGCCAAAGTGTCATCATCGATGCTCCCGATACCTACTAGATGAAAGGAAAACTCAAGTGTAGATATATAACAATATCGAAAAATAAATGCTAAATCAAAATGACAAGAGGACTTACCATTTGAACGAGGGTAGGAATATACCTATGCCAACAATCCAGCCCTGTGGTTACATACGCTCAAAACAAAGTTAGAACACAACATATTTATCAAAACAACCCATTTTCCAATTTATTTACACATATCCTATTGGTTTTTTTAAAGCTCGGGCACATGCTTTGCTTTGAATAAGAGTGTAGTCAAAAAGGATCAATGCGACAAGGTGATCAAGGCCTCGAGACCGAGAAACCCAGTGATGTGGAAAAAGGTAAATTTTCCTCAGTTATTTGTTTTGAAACCTAAAATGTAAAATGTTGAAAATCTAAGCCTGGGGGATGATTTTTGAAATTTCTTGTTTTAAAATGGTCCTTAGGTGGGGCATATAGGGGTTATCCTTTTATTTCACTAAAAGCAAGCTATTTTGTCTTTTTTTTTGAGTTTATAGGGCTAAAGGGATGACCCGACAATTTTGGACAGAACGTTGCCCTACGTAGGGATCCGGTTACAGGGATCACCTCCTTGCACAGGAAACGATTTTGTCATTTTTGGGACAGAGAGTAGATATGACATGTTTAGACCATTTTTTTGAATTTTATGTCATTTTGTGATGTTTTGATGAGCTTTCCTATGTTACTGACTCACTTTTTTTTTTATGAATATAGTAGGAGGAGTATGTTTTCCTGAGTAGAGAGAGATTGTGTGATCAACTACCAGCTATCCTTGACCAGTTGACATATGTTTAGATAGACATACTACATCAAATAGGGATATGGAGGATCGCATGAGTCCCACACATTGCACCTTCTAGTCAGATTTGGTGTGATCTCTTTTCTTATTGGGATGTAGACCAAACAATTTTCGGGTTCTAGGTGTTAGAGGAGAGTGGACCATCACTCTCAAGGATGTGTACAGGATACTCGATGTTCCTACACTTCGAGACGCTTGACCCTTGAGATAGTAGGATCTATATATAGGGTCGACACTAAGCCACTTACATGGGAGATGATGGGGTGTCACCAAGCACCAAACATGGTATGAGGATCCTTTCTGTACCCACCACTCCTATCCCTACACTCAAGGCCATCATGGGTATTTTTTCTTCACAGTTAATAGGAGATAAGGGTGGGGATAAGTTGTAGTATTGTTGGCCCCCAATTGTGATGAAAATTGAGTACAGACTTACACCTGGGGAGAAGAAATCTTGGGCACCACATACCATGATTTATACCGGGTGGTGAGATTACAGGGATAGTCACTGAGTCATCCCACACTCATGATGAGTTGGGTATATGAGAGGATAATCCCCTATAAGAGGGGAGTAGGGTACAAGACCCGAGAATCATTAGGGCCGTAAGATGGACCGGTATGTCATGTTTAGGGCAAAACATTAGCTAGTGGCTACCTTGACTACAAATGAATTTGTTGCTACACCCTACCAAGATATGGCAAGAGTATGGGGATAAGATGGGACCACAATGGTTTCTTGTGCCACTACCAGTTAGTTAGTAGATAGATCAGGGAAGGTGGAGACTCATCCATTTGATAGAGTTCCCAGTAGTTCGATTACCATATGTTGATATTCTTCCTCCCGTGTCACCGCTATATAAGAGTATTAGGGAGTATCAAGGCATCCCTACAGGTGACCATGGTTATACTATTGTGACTCCAAGGGTTCTTATTGCAGTGAGATTGGTTGTTTGTGCTCGACGAGAATATAGGCCCGCACCGCTCCTTTTGATTGAGGCCACACCCGCTCACAATGGGGAGGAGGAGTAGGAGATTCCCATTGATGTAGATTCCGAGACTGAGGCAGATATAGGGGAGGATACTAATGCGGAGGTAGGTGAGGAGACCTACATAGAGGGGGTGATGATGATGAGGAGGAAAATGATACGAGCAACATGATACTCAGGAGATATCCATGGCCGAGTGAGAGGAGGTGGAGGAAGAGATGGAGACATTGGTTTTGAGGAGCCACTTCCTCATGAGGGAGGTGGAGATGAGGAGTCTTTCATGGGACAACATGTTGCCTCGGGAGGGGGAGGCACAACAGTGCACCTAGTAGCAAAGCATCACCAGCTGAACCTAAGTGGATTCCTAGAGATCTAAGTATGTGGACACTCTTCTATCGACCTTGTTAGATAGAAATTTTAATCATTACACATTGTACTTATATTTTTTTATGGTTTTCTAACCCTCTGTTGTTTTCTTTATTTTGTAGTGACTTCTCAAGGCTGATGAGATCTCATCTATCGAGTCTACATTGATACCTTACTACTCCTTATGGGGAAGACCAAAGCAGAGATGTTAGAGGATGTGGGACAAGCTTTGTAAGTGGCAGCCATGCAAACATTTTTTTGCCTCTTTGGAAGGCGGTGGATATCCTTCTTGCGCGAAGAAGAGGATTATGGCGTATAAGGCGGCTAAGACATTGATGAGGTGGAGCCATTCATGTAGTGAGACCATGGATAATGGTCATACTCATGACCACTCAAACCACTTGGTACATTCATGATTTCATATCCACAAAGTGAGGTTTCTACAGCAATGACAGTTCACCTTCTCAAGGATCGCACATATATTGATACACTATTAATGATTTATTGCTTCATTTTCATTTTGTGAGGTACATATATGATTATTTTTTTATATTTCCATGATCATTGCAAGTTTTTTTACCACACTTAGTGTGTGGTGGTATTATACACTAAATCAAATTATTATAATATATATATATATATATATATATATATATATAGATACTTCTTTTTGGTTTGACTATCCTTTGCATTAGAGTTGACTTCATTTGTGGTTTGATTCACATGTGTACTCTAGATGTTTAGAATCTCCAATTTTGTATGCTTTTCAGAATATATGCAATGGATGATGAATGCTAACAAAATGATTTCTTTTGTTTTATTTTGTAATTCTGATATGTGATTATTATGCAAATACAATGTAATACTAAACTTTAGCTTTTTAAGTAATGTTTGGTACTTCTCTTTATTTTGAAATTGTGTGATGAATAATGATATGATGATAAAATGAATTCACTCCACTCCTAACCCCACACAACTAGTAATATGTGAGGGCTCAACACCGAGATCCAGGAGGGACGTGAATTGTATGGTTTTGATAGAGATGGAAATGGTGAGAGAAAGATAGGATTTTGTGAGGAAATCCAATTAGGAACCTATAACTTAACTCTGTATATAGTTTACTACACAACCTAGAATGTGATTGCTTGCAATTTTATCTAGAATTAGATCCATAGATGGCCTCTTGATTGACATAATCTGGTTTTAAGGTTTTGACTCTCTTTTGGAACATGCACATCTAATTCATTTTTCTTGGGATTTTGAGATTTTCAAAGCACTTTTATTGAATGAAATTGCTTTAACTTATTAACTTATTTGCAGAGACCCCCTACACCTTGCCCCATGCTACCAGTAGGAAGCATGGGCTCATCACTAAGGACAAGGAATAGGTGAGTAAGGGAACTTACCTCCTTTCCCAACCTCACACCACTTGTAAGAGGCGCAGGCTCAAAAAAGGTTGGTGAGGCAAGGAAGTGTGTAAATGGAAATTTTGATTGATTTTGGTTATATATATATATATATATATATGTTTTCATTTTTGAAATTTAATTTGTGCTTTTGGGAAGGAAAGGTTGCCCCTAGCCTCAACCCCACACAACCAATAAGTTGCGAGGGCTCAACACTGAAGGTTGAGATAGGTGAATAAGCGTCCCAGGTGAAAATGTTTAGAATGTTTTTGTACCAAAGAGTTTTTATAGGGAAAGATACAACATTACCAAGCTTCTAGAATTGAATATGGGAAAAGAAAATTATGCTAGAAGAAATCTATAAGCAGAAGTATGCAGGCCTTGGTAGGATTAGTGTCAAAATTTTGTCTTGTCTTGTTGAATTGATGAAGTGATAAGAAATGTTGATGTATGTTTGAAGAGATATGATTTGAATTATTGCCAATGTTTTGTAGAATTTTTTGAAAGTTACTTGAAAATAATTTCCTTGATTACAAATTTCACAGAATGAGTGACAAATGATAATGCAATGAGAATGCAGTAGTATACATATGGAAATGTTGATGGATCATGCATAGTATCTCTTTAGGTGAAGAGAGTTGATGGATTCACAAAATTCCTCACCTTCTAGTGTACATAGGTGATATGCCCCATTTTTATAGTCCTCTATGACTCGATATGGGCCCAACCACTTGGGCCTAAAATTCCTTCCCTCACCGGTCTTTTTGTCTATCCGGTACATCGAGTCTTAGTACCGGATCTCCCTTACATATTTCGCACTCCTAGTTTTCTTGTTTATACTACCGACACATCCAACAAAGATAAGCTCTATGTCATTTCTCAACATTGAGTGAGCTTCATTGAGGCTTTCCAATTGAGAGAGCCATGCCTCTCGATAGCCTTCTTCTCCCAAAATTCCTTGTAGTGAGATACAAAGACTAGGTAATTCAACTTCAAGTGGTAAAACCACTTCTGAACCGAATACCAAAGAATAGGGGTTGCCCCTATTGGCATTCTTATTGATGTTTGATAGGCCCACAAAGCCGGAAATAAATTTAAGTGCCAATCTCGTTTGTTCTCCTTGAAATTTTTAAGGAGAATGGAATTTAGTGTCTTGTTTGTAGCCTCATCATGTCCATTGGCCTGAGGGTAATAGAGAGAAGCTATGTGGTGATTTATTTTTAACCTTTCACATAATTCACGTACTTCCTCATTCTTGAAAGACATACCATTATCAGAGATAATGACTTGTGGAACCCGTACTCTACAGATTATTTAGTTCAAAATGAAATTTCTAATTGCACTCCTTGGTATGGTAATAAGAGGCATTACCTCTACCCACTTGGTGAAGTATTCAAGGAAATGTTATGAAATTATGGTCGTTTATTGATGAGGGATGGAATTTCGCTATCGGATCCAGCCCCACATGGAAAAGGGCCATGGTGTAGTAATTGGTTGCATATCCCGAGTAGGTATGTCGATCTCGTGAGAGAAATCTTGGCACTTATGACACTTGTGCACATACTCTACTGTGTCATGTTCTAATGTAGGCCAAAAATATCCCATTTGATGTATCTTTCGAGTGGTGGCATGGCCTCTGAAGTGACCTCCACATACTCCACTATGGGATTCATAGAGAATCTTCTCGATTCTTCCTCATTGACACATCTTAACAACATTCCATCGAAGGCTCTGTGATAAAGCACTTATTATATGATTATGTATTTAGTTGTTATGATGCATAGCCATCTTCTTTGTTGTGATGTTTCCCCTTCAGATATGCATGGTCCATAATAAAGTTAATGATATCATAATACCATGGACACACAAAAATGGGAGGCTTGGTTTCGACATAGTATATGCATTCGTTAGGAAAATCTAAGTTAACTAGATCACCTCCATCTAATGGGTTGTCAACTAACCATTCTATGATGATTTGTCCTTTGACGGAATTTTGGTTAACAAACATTAGTTTAAACTCACCCATCAGAGTCATGAAACATCCAACTTTCTTAGATAAAGACCCTTGTGTAAGAAACATTTGTAAGTGATTTGTCTTGACAATAACCCTCATTTCTTAGTTAAGAATGTAGTGTCTTAACCACTTCATTACAAAAACTATAGCAAGGTATTATTTCTCTGCCTGCGTATAGTGTGTCTCGTAGTCAAGCAACATTTGACTGATGAAGTAGACAACACACTCTCATTTTTCGTCATCCTCTTGAGCTAGCATGCAAGATAATGAGACGTATGTAGCCCATGAATATAAAATTAGAGTTTTCTCTACCTTCGTATAGTGTATCTCGTATTCAAGTAATATTTGGTGATGAAGTATACACCACACTCTCATTTTTTGTCATCCTCTTGAGCTAGCATGCAAGATAATGAGACGTATGTAGCCCGTGAATATAAAATTAGAGTGTGATCTGATTTAAGAGGCATGAATGTGTGACGTGATGATAGGAATCATTTGATTGACTCAAATGTGTCATGATATTATTCCATCTAGATGTTTCCGTAATCCTTTTTCAATAGTTTTTATTGGATGAATGGCAAAGGTCAAACCAGGAATGAACCTTCGGATTGCACCGAGCTTTCCAAGGAAAGACTTCATGGAAGATTCATCTGAAAATGGGATTATTTCAAAAATTCTTGGAATTTGGTTAGATCTACATTAGTCCCTTGTGAAGAGATGATGTACCCTAGTACTTACCTCCCATCACACCGAACACACATTTTTCTCGGATTAAGTGTAACACCGTATTTGATTAGACAAGAGAGAATAATGCGAAACACCTCGGGGTGATTGTAGTGCCTTCCGGCCTTAGCTAGGAGGTCACCAACATAGGATTCCACAATATTATGAATGAGATCATGGAATATGTAAGTGTAGACACTAAAATTAGGTTACACTCCCTTTGGTCCCTCGACAAATAAGCACCCTTTATTACATTTACCTAGCCATGACCCCCATTCACCCCACTAATATTAATTTATTTAATCTAATTAAATTAATTCATTATCCTCACTATATTTATTATTTAAATAATATCCATACATACAGTTCACTTAGACACCTCATCAAACCAACTCAACCTAAGACCTATTCTTAGCAAGTTGCCATAACTAACTAAGAGTTACCCAAACCCTAAAAATCAATGCCTACATTCCCTCTAACCACATCCCCACATGCTCACAAGAAGCTCCCAAAGATAATCCACGGGATAATGACACGAGATCCAAGGAAATCAGGAGGATCTCCCTAGTTTAGTAAACCTAGGAAATCCTACCTTGACCGATGTCGGTTACCCCTAACCGTCGCCGATTAAGCCAAACCACCATCAATTACCCCTTTTAACCCCTAAACTACCTTATTCTCAAGGTTGAAAAACATTGAGAGAATTTTAACGAGTAAGAACACATATCAGAGAGATAACACGTCTTCAGAGAGCAAATTCCAGTGAAAACTCGTATGCAAGGAAGGAGATTAAGCATCTTCTCCTGCACTACCATCCTAGCCATGATCTAATCTATCCAAGCAAAGAGGAGTGTACATGTAGCTCATGCAGAAGCTTTCTTTCAGTTGGTGATCACTTGTAACCTTCAAACCCCTCATCAACACCCCATACCTCACACACAGGCATTTAGGAATGGAATCCAAGTAAGTATAACATCATACTTTCCTAGTTTATTTCATTTCATCATCATTTTATCATCCATTGTTTATCTTGCCCCCTATTGACCTTCTCCAACATTTTCACCTCCATATACCCATTAAAACCTCACCAAAGCCTACTCCAGTAACCCAATATTTCACCCCAACTCACCAAAGTCCTTTGTGCAATAAAAAAGGAGACCACAACTTGTTTTGTGACATTTTAAGATCTCACAAGAATCGCACCTGTTACACCTAATTTCCATCAGTCTCCCCCGACCGACACACAGTCTCTGTATTTTCCCACACAGCCTGACTAGAACATAGACCTACCCACCTAATTTCATTTCACCCTCATTCACCTAAGATCTACCCAAGACCTCTATCAAACCTGCAAAACCCAAAACCAATCATTTGACCTTTGGATTCTATTCTAGCTTAACATGTTAGAGTAGATCTATTTCTTATTGTGTTTTAAGTGAGATACCTAAATCATTTCAAACTACAATAGGATTTACTTTGTTTACAACATTAAATTGTTTTAAAAAGTAGACTGAAAGCCATCTATGAAGTATTACACCTCCCAGGATCTAGCATACGTTAGGCAGTTCACTTCCCATATTGTTTAATTCCTTTTGGTGGTCTTGCTTTGCATTACAAGTAGTTCCTCCTAGCTAAAAGGAAGCTCCCACGATCAGTCAGTGGATTCGAATTCATACGTGCATAATAACCCATAAACCAACATTTGAATAGGTATTCCTCCTACACCTATTACCCTATCTGCTTCGCCACACTTCAAATAAATGATCTAAGAATCGGGTGAAACAAAGAAGCCATTACCCGTTGGTAAGTGGCACCAGTGTTCTTAAGACTAAACAACATGACTACATAACAATAGGTTCCCCAAGGAGTGATAAATGTGGTGTTTGTCTAATCTTTCTCGTAGAGATCCTGATTTGATTGTACCCAAAAAATCCATCCATAAGGGAAAATAACTCGTAACCAGCTATTGTGTCAATGATGACATCAATGGATGGCAATGAGAAATCATCCTTGGGACATGCTTTATTGATATCCCGAAATTCAATGCAGATGTGAATTTTCCTTTTCTTTTTAAGAATGGGGACGATGTTGGAAACCCATATTGAGTAATCTATAGGTTTAATGAACACCACCTGTAGGAGTTTCATAACTTCCTCTTTGACCATCAATGCCACCTTTGGTTTCATTGGTCTAGATTTATACTTGATGAGCTTAGTGTCAGACTTGGTCACTAGGTTGTGAACTGTCACGTGAAGAAAAATTCCTTTCATTTATTTGTAGTTAAACTTAAAGGCTTTTGAGATCCTTAAGGATTTTTTTTTATCTCCACTTCTTTGAGAGTTAGTGAAGAACCCAACTTCAATATTTTTGGGTCTTCCTCCGTCCCGATGTTAATATCGATTGTCCCTTCAATCAAAGAGGCATTACCCTCTTCAAACTCAGGAGGGGATGGAGGTAATTCTAATTCCCCTTCCTCTTCTATTTCACAAACTTTAAGGCCTTATGAGGAGGAAGGGTCCATTGTATGATCTCTGAAATAGGAGGAAGAGTGAGGAACAAGAGAAAATACTCTATTATGATGCATGGGATGTAAATCCGTGTAAGTGTTAAGGTATCCTAAGATAGCCTCATCATTTTCCACATAGTCTAGAGTGGTGGGTTCATTTTCGGCCTCAACATACACCAAGATTAGGCTTGTTGGCACTTTGTGTACTAAGGGTTCTACACGAACCGAAACTATGAAGTTGGTTTCTTCTAACTCTCTACTTGGATAGAAGCGAGAAGTAGAGGTAGCTATGGAATATGTGAGAAGGTTTTTTTCTCGTGGAATGGATTTGATTGAGATGAGGTTGAAACCTTTTTCAAATTAAGTGCCATAAGTTTCGTAGAGTGTAGGTGTTATACCCTAGTCCCATATACTTATGAAACCTGATTGACAACTAGTTACGAATCACCCAACACTCTAATGTTACAAGCATTGATCCTTTTAGCTACTATGAGACCAAGAAGGAAAGCCTCGTATTATACACCATTATTTTTTCATTTGAGATCCAATTTGAAAGCAAAAGGCATGACCTTCACCTCCGGAGAAGTTAGGATCACACCTATTATCCAAAATGAGCCCCCTACTTATTTTGGCTAACTTGCCTTCATTCTTCCCTTCCTTGTGCTTCAACTTCAATTTTCACACATTTCAAGCACTCAAGGGTTTCTGGAAATGGCTCCATCAGATAGGATTTTTCTTCCCCTTTCCAGAAAGGTAAAAGTTTCCTCCTAACTCCAAATATTTCAAAAGTTATGGCTCGACGGAGTTTTTTGGGGAAATTTTCCCTTGATAGGCCCATGGCCAATGAGAAGGTGCCACGTGGCAGCAGAGGTCGGGCTAGTAGAGGTAAGTTGGAAAATTTTCCAAAGAGGGAAAAGGGTGCAAAGGGAAAATTTTGGCCCACAGGCCCGTAGAGGAGGATGGAGAAAAAGTTGCGGAAGGCCCGCGGCCAATGAGGAAGCGACACGTGTCCATGATAGTGGCGGGAGTCGGAGGCGTGGAGGAAAATTTGGTTTTTTGCCAAAGTGATAGAGGAACAAATGGAGAAAATAAGTGCACCCTCGCTAAGCAATCGAAGCTGACATGTGTCACTAGAGCAACGGAGTGCGGGGAATTTTTTTGAATTTTTCCCGATTAAAAATAAAAGGGGAAAAGTGAGGTTTGAGCCCGTGTTTCCATTAGCGAATGGGAAAGCACCACGTGGTAGAGGAGTAGTGGGGCACGAGGAATTTTTGGGACATTCTTCCTAATTCAAAAAATTGAAAATTTTCAAGTTTCAGCCCACCAACCCGATTTTTGCCATAAAATTGCTATTTTTGCCCTAAATCTTTAGAGGGGCATAAATTTCGATCCCGAGCTCGATTTTCACATTCTTTATATCATTGGAAAGCTGTTGAAATCCTATACATGATGGAGGGTTCAATTTTTATTTTTGATGGAGATTTGTGGGAGAAAAATAGGAAAACGTCTCTGGCATGCAAAAACATAAACACCCCCAACCACCAAAATTAATGAAGTATGGGCCTCTTTCTTGCTCTGCAGAGCAATGTACTTTGGTGTATGGGTTTTTCCATGAATCCCATCACTTTATAGGTGAGATTGGAGGGATTTTTTGGTGGTTGGAGTTTCAATTTGATTTTCCCACATTTTCCACATTTCTTTCATTCTGTTTGATGGTTAAAAGCTAGATTTGGCTCATTTGTAAAGGTTGTTCATCATTCTTCTCTAGCCTCTCCCTTATTTTCTTCCCCAAGGTCAAAAATGGAGTTTGAACCTCCTCCCTTTCTTTGTAATGGATTTTTTAGCCTCTAACTAGTAAAATGATTTTTGTGCAAAGTTTTGGAGCAATAAAAAACGTGTTTTGTGATGCATTTGTCCATCCTTGCTTGTTTTACTTGTCTTCTTCTTGCCTCTCTTCATTGTAGGTATTTGTGCATGTTTGAATGTTCATTGCAGGTTTTGGAGTTGTGTTCATGGAATTTTGGAACATTTTTGTGTGAAATTTATCCTTGGTTTTGTGATGCACTTGTCCATCCTTTCCATTTCTCACCTCTTCTTATTCCATGGTAGTTTTGATAGATGTTCAACATTTTCCTTCTCTGGTGTATCACCATTTTAGTGTAGGCTCTATTTTTCCCTCTTTTCTCTCTCTCTCTCTCTCTCTCTCTCTATCTCCTTGGCATAGTTAGATTAGGATTATATTAGTTTTCTTGCACTTTGGAATAGCTTGTAGGCGGTAGTTTAGGAAAAGGAGCCAACCTTCTCTAGAGAGCTTTCCCCATTTGCAAAGGTCCCACACTTTGGGAAAGCTCAATGTTGTGCATTCACACCAAATGACATTTCCTTAGAAAAGAAAATCCATAGGTCATTTTGGAGGTGGTGTGAATTTACGCTAACAACACCTCGCTTTAATGCCGAAGAAAACTTTTCTTCGTTGAAGTGAAGAGTCCAACATTTTCTTGGGAATATTGATGTTGGATAATTATTTGTATCTTCTTCGTTTACTTCTAACACTTCAACCATGAAAATACCATCATATGGAAGAGATTCGAGTCCCAAAGCATGTCCTATGCCCATGGAATCAAATGGAAGGAGAATAGGTAAATCATTCTCCAAAATATTGACAATATTTGTTGTGGTTTATGTTGACACTATCTCCACGATAGAAATTTCATCCTTGATCGTAGGAATCCCATCGATCAATCTTTTGGTTTCTAATTCATTACAAGAATTAGTTTTGTTTCAAGCATTGAGCTAGTTGGTTTTTTTAACTAGTTTACAGAGAGAGCTCAAACTCAGAATGCACCCCTGGTTTCTTCTTCATATTATCTAGGTGTATGTCAAAGGGATTTGGGTCACCCTATGTAATGAAGACCTTCCTAAGTGTAGGAATCTTACCTCCTAAAACAAAGTGGAGGGAATTTCCTTCATGCAATGTATCCAAGGATGATCAAGGATCATATTATAGTTGGTTTCCTAGTCTATAATATAAAATTATATGAGAACCATCTTGGGTCCCAGGGTGAATGGAAGCACTATGGTTCTAATTGATGTTTCCTTGAGGTTATCATAACCTCTCAACATGTTTCTTGTTGAAGAGTAGTTGGTTTCTCCATAACCTAACTTCTAGAGAAAAGAAAAGGGGACAATGTTGACTATTTCCCCGTCATCGATCATCACATGCTTTAAATAGTTATTGTAGATCCAAACCTATAGATATAGAGATGGATCACCTCTACATGTTATTTTAGCATCTTTGGGAATCTTACTAATGTCAAATACAAATCTGACATCTCTTTCTGGCTGCCTGAGAGGATAGACATCAAATTCTATATGGTTTATTTGTGCCTCGGAGGAGGAGTGATATTGATCAAATGTCCAAGACCCAATGCTTCCAATAAAGTAGCAGGGAAGTTCTCTAACAAGTCTAAGAAGGAGATGTGAGAAAAGGTATTTTTAGGTCATTGATCAAGTCATAAGCCCCTACCAGCTTTGGAATCGTATCATGAATATCATCCAATATAGTTGGGTAGAATCGAATAGGATACAAAGAATAATATTTAGTTCAAGTGGAAACATTTACAGGGGCTTAGTCTCTAGCTCTATGAGAGCCACTATCTTAGTTTGCTAATGACCATCCAATGGAGGTGCCACCGATGGGTTTGATGAAGTCAAAGCTTCATGATCATTGTTTCCCATCGAGATACCCTTGTTTGATCCGTTGGGGTCCAGCTTACCATTTTTGGGATGTGTTGGGAGGGGATCATTAAAGATCTTGAGTGGGACATTTTGGGGGACACAGGCCCCATGCAAGTGTTTTGAGTAGGTGCCATAGGATTTTCCAAAAACATGTCAATAAAGAGTTGTCTTTGGTCTTCGTAAGTGTTGTAAGAACTTGTTACAATCCTAGTAGGTTCTAGTGTCGTTTCCTCAGACCCTATGAAATCCACAATATAGGTTGGGATTGTAATCCCAAGGCATTTGGTTCACATTTTGCAGTCCAAAGTTATAATTATTATTCAATTGTCGGTTATTGTAGTTGAAATTTGGGGGCCGCAACCCTTGATTGCAGTCCAAAGGTTATAATTATTATTCAACCAAGCTTTTGCGTACTAGATAGGGCCTTGAGACTAAATTTGTTGTTGTTGTTGTGGTTGATGGGGTGGAGGACAATTGAAGTCAACCACATTGATCGTGGGAGAAAAATTATTACTCCTTTGATTATTACCGTTCTTTGTTGTTGTTTGCAATATTTGTACTTAGGGTATAAACAACATTGGGCTGATTTGTTTGATCGGTAACACCGTTGGTTATAACACCATGGTTTTTGTTGAGGACCTTAGGTCCCTGGTTAGAGTTTGAGTTGTTTGGGTAACTTGAATTACCATGATTGGGAGTGACTAATCTCTCATTAGAGCCATAGGTCTTGCGACCACTATTTATTGCTACTTGATCTATATAGAGAGCACCCTCTAGTACCTCTTCATAGCTCATAAGTGGGAACTTCTAGACCTCATCCTTCATTTATTAGTTAAGAGAATGAAGGAATAGGTCACAAATCTCTATCTCATCCATTTTTAGGAGCACTTGCTAAAGCATAGAGGACTTTCCACTATCTATGAATGAAATGAGTAGAAAATTTGTTGTACTCTTGTTTTATGTGCAGGAATTCCCTAATTAATTTCCTTAGTAATTTGTTCATTGTGAAAGCTTTAAAAAACTCAAACACAAGTTGTTTAAAAGAGTGTATCAAAGCCTCTGGTATCCTATAAATTGTAATACCAATTGAGAGAAATACCTTCTAAATTATTAGGGAAGATCTTTACAATGAATGCATCCTATGGGAGCAACTCTCAAATAGAAATTGCATATGCCTTGATGTGCACATTTGGATCTCCCTCCCCTTTAAATTTTGGAAGTTATAGAAGAGGTCTTGGGAGCTATTTGTAATAAAATTTTGAAGGACAATTTGGTGGATTTTTTGCCAAGGCTCTGGAGTCTAAGTCCTCTACTTAATCGGTGCAACTGTCGTATATGCATGCATGTATAAAAAGTGAGTTTTATCTTGGTGACCTTTTAGCCAAGGATCCAACAGAGGCACTCTAGTGACCTCAAGGGAAAAGCTTACAAGTATCTGTAAGGGATGTATTTTCTAGGAGAGTGGGGAAAGGGACCGAGAATATTAGATAAGGGAAACTAGTGTTGCAAGTAGAAAATTAGATACTTGCATCCAATAGTTAGAAATCACATCACATACACTAAAAATCAAAAGAAAAAAAATGTATTACAACAACAAGACCAAATAATATTTAATGAGCACAAAGTATCAATAAAATCCTTAATAGAAAAGGCTAAAATTTCTTCTTCTTGTATTGATGCTAAGCAGAAATTATACAATGTGGAGCAATGGAAGAAATTGAGAATGAGGGAATGGAAGAATTTGGATATCTCCTTTGTTCTCTCAATTAACTCTTGAGTATGCAAAATCAATCACCAACCCTTTGAAATGGGAATGGCTTTACAATTTATAGTAAGTAAAATGACTCTTCACATACTTCCCAATGACACTTTGTATGTCTTGACATGACTTAAGACTCTTCATTTTCCTAGGAAAATATTTAGTCCCTTTTATAATATAAAGGTGACTTATTACATTAGAAACATTAAGATATATGAAAAAGTGCAACCCCAATGCAAGATTAGAATATTGAGGAGAGATAAATTTGGGGGCGAAGAGAGAGAGGGAGAGAGAGAGCAGAAAGAAGAATAAGGAAGATGATGTTGATGATTGTAGATTCCGCCTTTGATAAAGCATGTTGATCCTTTAAGATGACTTGATGAAATGATCCAATGTGATGAACTCTAGATCTTTGAACTCTTGTGCACACTAACAAACTTCCTTTGGATGACATTTGAACACCGTGAACTAAGTGTTTAAAGACACTGACAAATGAATCATTTGGTGATTGTGAGAATCACTCATGAAGATCCATTCTAAAAGGACTGGAGGTTTGGAACAAATATTTCCTAACTCCCTACTACACCTCTGCACTGCTTAGCTAATTCGGAAATGATCCTAATGATTTTTCGATGATGTCAACTATGAATTGCACCTCCCGCATACCAATTGAAGCATGAAATGAATTTTGAAAGACACTATTGAGATCCTTACTATCACCTACTCCCGCATAGTCTGATGATAGAGACTACACTGCTTTTCAATCTCTTACTCGAAGTGAAATGTTGTGCTTTGGCTTCTACCCTTTCCATTTGTACTTCATGGTTCCTTAGCACGAAAAAACAACTTACTATTTTTAGTAAGTATGAAAAAACAACTCCTTGAACCTCAACTGGATATTGCGACTCAAACTTCAATTTCTCCCTGTATTCCTCTCACCTTCTAGATCAATTTTCTATTTTTGGAAGGTTCTCGTGAGACCACTTACTATTTTTAGTAAGTGTCAAATTTGGACCAAGCTAACCATTTTGATGAATTTTCAACTATAGTACATCCCCCGTGATCATCGTCTTTTCAAGGTTCTCGGTTGATGACTTTCCTGAAATAGTAGTCCCCTATGTAGAAGAATTGCTATTTTTATAAAGTGGGCCTCCCGTGGTTGGGCCTCTGTGGAACAAATATTTTTAATATGGATTTTTTCCCAATATTTCCCTTTAAAATCTTGGACCTACCCGATCATCCGTTTGGGATATTTTAAAGTTTTAATTTTTTGACTGCAATGCTTCGAACGCGACAACGATTAATGGACCTTGAAAATTGTAGGTCTGGTTTTTATTCATTTGCAAAAAAAATACATTTTTTTTTGGTTTTTTTTTTTTATTCAACTAGCGAAATTTCTCTTGATCTAAATTTGCTTGGTTTGATGGGAAATTGAGTTTTTTCTCCGTAGGGTGAGAAATGAACTTTCTTCATTGCAAATACTTCTTGTTATGAATGGGAGATTTGAAAGTTTTATTCTTATGGCCTCTATGAGTGAAGAACACAAAAAATGGTTTTTCAATTCGTATACCGGTTTGCAAGATTTCTTTGAATTTCTACTTCATGGCCATGAAGGATTTGTCTATTTCTTCTTCATTTTTCCTCTTGGTTTGGTCAATATTTATTCTAAGACCTGTATATTATCATGGAGTAGAGGATTTTATTTATGTAGTGGATCTGGTTTGAGTTTCATCAATGGTGTGAATTGGTGTGAGCAAGTTGCAGAGCTATGGTGGAATGAAGTTGTGCACATGAGAGTTAGATGTTAGAAGTGGGAAGCATGATGGTTTTTAAAAATTCAAAAAAATTAAAAGAAGGGAGTGAGGTGCAATTTAATGTGCCTTAAGCATTAATGGATGATAGGGACATAAAATTTAATGTGACGCTTTGGTTGCGACACGTGGCGGAGATCCAACGATAGGGGATTTTAGCAAAAAAACTTTAAAGCACTGAGGGGCTAGAAGTTGGTCACATGAGGAACCATAAGGCTTCTTGGAGGGGATAGGAAAATTTTATTGAGCCTGATGTGCCCCAACACAAAGGGATGATATGGACATAAAATTTCATAGAGCGCTAGAAGCCGCCACTTGTCACGATCTGAGTGAGCGAGGGAATGAGCTTGGCAAGCACCTCGAGCTGAAATTGGTTGTCGAGAGGTCATATGAGGATCCAGAGGGATTTTAGGGGCTGGGAACATTTTTATGTCCCTCATGTCCCTTTATTGAGGGACGTAAGGGACATGAAATTTCTCTAGGCTCCTGGAGCTGACATGTGTCCTGTTCAAAATTTGGCTAACTCTCGAACTCGCTCCTAGAGGGAAACTTGAAATGGTGATAACTTGATCTCTCGATGGAATTTTTTTGATGAAATTGTATATGGTATTGACTAAAATGTCATTTTAAATCCAATGGTGGAGGTATCATGTCTTCATTCATCCATTTGATCTCCGAAAAATCTTATTTCTTTTATCTAGTACTCTACATATGCATGAGAAAAACTACTTTTAGACTTGTTGTGCCAAAGTGTTGTGAAAACATTAATTTCACCATTTTTAGGGATTGGGATTCCATTTCTAAATATGTCTTGTTTTTCTCCTAAATCCATCAAGAGCTCCTAAAATCACCTTCAACACTCAATAACCTTTTTTTTTGGCACATGCTTTGCCTAGGCTTTGTGAACCCGATTTTAGTGAAACTTCCCCAACTCCTATAAATCCGTTTTGAATCTTCCTAAATCACCTCCATTATGTTCCAAGGAATTTTATTCACTTTTTCTTGTTTGGCTTCTCTTTTCTACTCCATGGTGTTTCTCAAGTCTTAGGATAGTAAGTGATAACCCTTCCCACAATCGTTTGAAGTTTGCTTTTTCAATGAACTCCTAAAATCACCTAGGGGTTTTGAATTTACCTTCCTAAATCACCTATGGGAAATATTTAATAGTAATTGGGAGGTCACTTTCTTGACTGGGTAGACCCGGGTTGTCTCGGAAAGGTAAAACTTGAATTTTTGACACGGGGTATAGTTGTCATGCTTAGAAATTGACAATTTCCTTGTTGCACATTTGCATGACAACAATTGGATCTAGCTTGGGGACATGACATGGACTAAGTGCAGTGAAGAAATGACATGGAGAATCCATAATCTCAACTTTAGACCATATGATCCATTGACCAGTGCCTTATCCATTGAGCCATGCAAAGTCATGTACAACTTGTGAGAGAGAGAGAGAGAGAGAGAGAGAGAGAGAGAGAGAGAGAATAAGGAAACACACACGCACACACACGCACAAAAAATGATGAAAAGGAAACACACAACACACAAAGGAAAAGACACACACAACAAAAATGGAAACACACCTAATAATCACCTATGGTACAAGGTGGGGGATAACTCACTTTCATTGAAGTACTTTTCATTCCTCAAAAGTTACCTCTGAGTGGGCAACACAAAGTGATGTTGTTCTACGAAGCCATTAACTGGTTCTAAAAAGTATCCTCCTCTCCTTAACTATTTATGAAATCTAGGTTATTTCATGATTGTCTTTATTTTTTTAGGAGTGAGTCATGTGAGCTTCTTGATGCTTAGGCATTTGCTTAGAAATTCCACTGCTTTCATTCTCTTTGAAATCAGTTTCATAGTGTCATTTGCATTCCGTGTTTGTCCACATAGTTTATTCTTCATTGTGCATCCTACCACTACTACAAGATGATTTTCACTCAAATTTCTTGAATATTCCAGACTCTTTTCTTTCCTAGGTCTATGCTCATTGACCTCTTTTCCATGAGAAACCTCGAACTTATCCTTCTTCTCTATTCCACTATGATGTGTTTGAGTAATAACTAGAGGATTGAAAGCAATGTCTTACTTGTATTGTATGGCCATGCCATGAGGTAAGAGATCAACAATCAGCTCGAGGTCTTTCATGCATTCTACTTCATCCAATAGTTCTTGCATGAAGATATCCTTATTTACTTCATATAGCTCATCTTTTTACACCTTCGAAGACTCTTTATTTTGTAGCTCAAGGAAACTATCTAGAGAGATTACTTCATCATTTTGGGAATCATTGCATTCTATCACTCCTTCATCAAGAGGATATTCAGCTTTACAAGGATTGAAAATTCCTTGCTTCAATTTATTCATCATGGAAAGAGTCTTCCTCTTCAAATGGGAAAGAAAATACCTCCATTTCATCTTTCAATCCATCAACTTTTGTCTTAGGAGGGGCATCATATTATCCTCTTGCTTTATTTCAACATGGCCAATCTTCACACTGGTTGAGGCTTCCAAATCTGATTCATGTTTGTCTTTTAGATTCATGGATTGTGTTAGGAGTTTGAGACTTAGCTCGTGGTCTTTTATTTATTTAGTGGCTTTAAGCGAGTTCTTGTATAAACAATTATTTAAAACCTCTCATGGGCTCATCACAAGCTGGCTTGGTCTCTTCCTGGGTGACATGATCAAGGGAGTATTCATCTTTGAATGGGAATGATAATATCTTCTTATCACGGATAAGCACATATGCTGATTTTTCCATTTGAGATTCACCAAGAACCATTTCCTCCTCTTCTTGGTTTACATCATCTGGCGATTCAAGGCTTCCCTCTTATAACTCAAATATCCTCAATGCTTCTTCAAGTTCCATACCTCTCTAGGAAGGCATGTCTAGAACTATCAAGATGGGAATATCATCTTCTTCTTCATTGTTATGAAAAGATTCATTCTCTTACTATCTTGATACAAGATGTTGGTTCTTGGACTTCCGGACTTTCACACCGTGTACCTCATCTTCTTCTCTGGAAGTAATTTATCCATGTCCCCTTTTACTGGTATGGTTACGAAAGACCAATTCATCTGAATTTTACCCCCTAACTACTGACAGAAACCCCTACTTAGCAACATTCCAAATGAATCCGGAATGTCTGCTACCAAAATCATTGTTGAAACCTTTTTGTCTAGAAATTTGGCGAGAGCCACCTGTGCATCTATGACCTTCCCTACAAGTGGGACCTATTTTGACTCCAGGGAGTAACATGAGCCACCGAGTGCATTCATGGTGAGTTTGTGGGCCTTGGCGACCTTTACAGGCATTAATTTGTCGAGGCACCTTATGCAGTTGTTTAATACATAATCTCCAACAAGAAGAGAGACATAGAAAGGTTCAACCTTATCAGTCTTGGATGCACTCAATGAAATCATGTTCTGTGATGGAGGTGTAAGTGGGTTTGGTAGTATTCCTTTAGAGGTAGGAGCTACAACATTGAGTGTTAAAATAACACTCCTAATGTATTGAACAAATCTCTCGAATTGTTTGGGGTGAGTCCGCAGATATTCAATTTTAGTAATTTGCACCTTGGATTTGTTCACATATTCTATGAATTCAAAGGGAGAATATGTGGACAAGGGGAATGAAGGGAATAATTTTGGAGTTGGGATAGGTTTGGAAGCAAGGTTTGATGTTTGGGGAATGGAGGGAATTTTGAATGGTACATTAGGAGATTTCAAAGTACTAGATTTTATAGGAGTAGATTTAGATTTAGAATTGGAAGAGGCATCAAAAGACTTACTTGGAATTGTAGGAGCCTTCTTACTTGCTACAAGATCAGGTTTCAATAATGTGGACTCCATGGAGGGTGGGAGTGGAGATACTTAATTGATTATTTTGTTTTGAGGAGTTGCACATAGGATGACTTTTGGTCTTGTTTTTCTTAGTAGCAATGGAGTAATAGGATCCTTTCTCGGGCCGAGAATGAGTGAATACCACACATGATAAACTGGGTACATCTTCTTTGTCTTCTTCATCACCTCCAAAATAATCACAAAATCTAATTTGTGTATCGTTATCAAGCTCATCAACTTCTAAGAGATCATCACCTTCACTTTTTGGTTCAAGCTCTTCATTCACTTTCCCGAATCCTGAAATTTGCGTTCACGGGTGGGGCATATAAGGCAAGCCTTTGGGGCGTTCCTCTAATTTTATATGTGTTGTTTCTTTGAGAAGATACTCATTTAAATAATTCCCTCTTTGAAGATGCCATCTCATTTGCCAATTTTTGTAGTGATGGATTAGTTCTCTCATTTGCAGGATGTTGGGTCTTGCCCTTTGATGGATTCTTGATCTTTCCAGAGAGGATGAGATCCTCATAATGTTCAATGGCCATCCTTTGTGCTTCTATAATGTTCCTTGGTTGAACTCTTCACAGGAAAAATCCTACCTCTAGTGATTGAGAATTGATGAAGAATATCTTGATATTATTTTTAGATGGTGAATCCTCTTCTAATATCCTATGAAGCAACTGTTTGAAATGAGCCATGAAGTCTCTCATAGTTTCACCTTCTCCTTTCTTCATTTGATAAAACCACTACAGGATGTCATGAAAATCTTCGAGTTTATTTAAATATTTCCTTGAAGGTAGTCTTGATGTCATTTAAACTAGTGATGGATCGATATGTAGGATATAGAACCATTCGATATATTTTCTTAGATATATTCCATGAACAATCTCATGGAAAAATATTCATGCTCAACTCCAAGAATCCCACATGATGTAATGAAAGAAGCAATGTGTTATTCAAGAATTTGTGTGTCATCACCTTTGAACTTTGGAAAGTTCTTGCAGGAACCTATTGGTAGGTCTTGAAGAGATGGTTAAAGAGAGAGAGGTCCTATATTTCTTCCCATGGAATAATGGGTTGAGGTATTTCTTCTCTATTCGTCATTTTTGTTTATGTTTCTACTCTACTCTTGCTTCTAAAAATTCTTCTTCCTCTAGGAACTCAAAGCTCAATGGTGGTTGAAAAATGGGAAAATTTGAAAGGGGGTATCAACATGAGTTTGGATGGGATTGCCATGTGAACTACTTGAAGACCCGGATGGGGATGAGGCTTGAGAAAAATAGTAGGAATTGTCTGTAACTCTTCCTTTCTTAATTTGCAAATTCCTCTCAATCTATTCAACCTAGTGTATCTCCTTTCAGCCAACTTTTGGAAATTCTTGCAGTGGAAATACAAAAGGACACTATGGAATATGAAAGGTCATGTGTAGAAATTTAAAGTGTATCCTTGAGCATTGGATTTTCATAAAATCTTTCTTTTTATTTATTTTTATTTGATTCTTTTGAATTTTTGGACCTTGCGATCGTATTATGGGTGTAGATGCTACTAATTTTTCCCATGGTGGGTGCCAAAACTATTCGCAAAAATTTTTTTGGGGACAAATTGGTGGATTTCTCGCCAACGCTCTGGGATTATAAGTCCCTCGAATTAATCGGTGTATTTTCCGTATATGCATGCATGAGTAAAAATTGAGTTTTATCTTAGTGGAATTTTGACCATGGATCTAATAGGGGGCACTCCACTAACCTGCAGAAAAATCTTACAACTATCTGTAAGGGAATAATTTTCTAGGAGAGTGGGAAAGGGAGTGAGAATATTAGACAAGGGAAACTAGTGCTGCAAGTAGAAAATCAAAGACTTGCATACAATAGTTAGAAATCACATCACATGCACTAAAACTCGAAGAAAACAAATATGCATTACAACAACAAGACCAAATAACATTTAATGAGCACAAAGTATCACTAAAATCCTTAGTCAAAAAAGGCTAAAATTCCTTCTTCTTGTATTGATGCTCAAGAAGAAATTGTACATAGTGGAGAAATGGAGGAAATTCAGGATGGGGGAATGGAAGAATTTGGCTATCTCCTTTGTTCTCTCAATGCACTCTTGAGTATACAAAATCAATCACTAACCCTTTGAAATGGGAATGGATTTACAATTTATAGGAAGAGAAATGACTCTTCACATACTCCCTAATGAATCTTCGTATGTCTTGACATGACTTAAGACTCTTCACCTTCCTAGGAAAACATTAAGTCCCTTTTTATATATAAAGGTGAATTATTACATTAGAAACATTAAGACATGAAAAATTGTAACCCCAACGCAAGATTAGAATATTGAGGAGAGAGAAAGTTGGGGGAAAGAGAGAGAGGGAGAGAGAGTAGAAAGAAGAAGGAAGGATGATGTCGATGATGATAGATTCTACCTCTGATAAAGCCCACTAATCCTTCTAGATGACTCAATGAAACACTCCAATGTGATGAAATCTGAATCTCTGAACTCTTGCACACACTGAGAAACTTCCTTTGGATGACATGTGAACATCATGAACTAAGTGTTTAAAGACACTATCAAATGACTCATTCGGTGACCATGAGCATCACTCATGAAGATCCATTCTGAAAGGACTGAAGCCTTGGAACAAATCTTTCCCTAACTCCCTACAACACCTCCGTCTTTGCTCAACCGATTTGGACATAATCTTGATGAGTTGTTTGATAGTGTCGACTACGAATTCCACCTCCTACATACCAATTAAAGCATGAAATGAGTGTCGAAAGACACTATTGAGATCCTTATTGTCACCTACTCCCACATAGTCTAATGATAGAGACTACATTTTTTCTATCTCCAACTCATAATTAAAAGGTTGTGCTCACTTCTACCCTTTCCATTTGTACTTAATGGTTCTTTAGCATGAAAAAATAACTTACTATTTTTAGTAAGTATGAAAAAAAACTCCTCGAAACTCAACAAGATGTTGTGACTCGATTTCACTTTCTCCCCGAGTTCCTCTCACCTTCTAGATCAATTTTCTATTTTTGGCAGGTGCTCATGAGACCACTTACTTTTTTAGTAAGTGTCCAATTTGGAACAAGTGACCATTTTAATGAATTTTTAACTCAAGACATCCTCAATAATAGTCCCCAATGTAGAAGACCTACTATTTTTATAAAGTGGGCCTCCGGTGATTAGGCATCTGTGGAATGAAGCTTTTTGATATGGATTTTTTCAAAATATTTCCCCATTGAAATCTTGGACCTACTCGATTAGCAATTTGGAAGATTTAAAAGTTTTAAACTTTTGACCAAGCAGTGCTTCAATTCGATAGCCATTAATGGACCTCAAAAATTACAGGTATGGTTTTTCTTACTTTGTAACAAAATTTACATTTTTATTGGGTTTTTCCTTCTTATTCCTCCAATGAAATTTCTCTTTGATTGGGTTTCCAGTTGATGGAAAATTGAGTTTTTTCTCCGTAGGGCCAAAAATGAACTTTCTTTGTTGTAAACACTTCTTGTTTTAAATGGGAGATTTAAAAGTGTGATTTTTATGGCCTCTACAAGTGAAGAAAATAGAAAAAATAGTTTTTCAATCCATACACTGGTTTGTAATATCTCTTTGAAGTTCTACTTCATGGCCATGAAGGATTTCTTTTTTCTTCTTCTTCTTTATTCATTTTTCCTCTTGGTTTGGTCAATATTTATTTTAAGACCTGTATATTATCATGGATTAGAGGATTTTATTTTTGTATTGTATGTGGTTTTATGTTCATAAATTTTGTGACTTGGTGTGAGCAATTTGTAGAGTTATGGTGGAATGAAGTTGTGCACATGAGAGTTAGATGTCGAAGCGGAAATAGGAAGGTTTTTAAAAATTCAAAAAAATTAAAAGGGAATGAGGTGAAATTTCATGTCCCTGATGTCCCTTAAGAATTAATGGATGTGAGGGACATAAAATTTCATGTGGTTCCTCACTACAACTCGTGGAGGAGATCCAACAAAGAGGGATTTGAGCAAAAAGCAGCTTTAAAGCACTAAGGGGCTGGAAGCTGGTCACATGAGGAGCCATGAAGCTTCTTGGAGGTGCCAGGTGAAATTTTTTGACCTTGATGTCCCCCAACACAAAGGTATGATAGGGACATAAAATTTCACAATGTGCCAGAAGCCGCCACTTGTCACGATATGAGCGAGCGAGGGAATGAGCCTAGGAAGCACCTGGAGCTAAAACTGGATGTTCGAGAGGTTGTATGAGGATCCATAGGGATTTTAGGGGATGAGATAATTTTTATGTCCCTCATGTCAATTTTTTTGAGGGACTTAAGGGAGATGAAATTACGTCAGCTCCTACACCGGTGACATGTGTTCGATTAAAAATTGGCTAACTCCCAAACTCGCTCCTAGAGGGAAACTTGAAACAACGATAACTTGAGCTCCTGATGGAATTTTTTGATTAAATTATATTATATTTACTTAAAATGGCCTTATAAATCCAATGGTATTGGTTTTATGTGTTGATTCATCCATTTTTCACTAAAAATAGGTTTTTGATCTGGTACTCCACTTGTGCATGAGAAAAACTACTTACATAACTATTGTGCCAAAGTGTTGTGAAAAACTTATTTTCACCATATTGTAGGTCTTGGAATTCCATTTTAAATGATGTATTTTTATTCTCCTAAATCTATCCAAAGCTCTTGGAATCACGTTCAAGCTCAACACCTTTTTTGGCCTATGCTATGCCTAGGCCTGTGAACCCTGATTTTAGTGAAACTATCCCAAATTCTCTAAATCCTTCCTGAATATTCCTAAATCACTTCCATGATGTTCCAAAGCCTTAGATTCACTTCCATATCTAGTTTTTCTTCTCTTCTCCGATCCATGGGTTTTCTCTAGTCTTAGGAAGGCCAGTGATATCCCTTCCCACAACTACCTAAAGTTTCCATTTTTCAATGAACTCCTAAAATCACTCAAGGGTTTTGAATTGACCTTCCTAAATCACCTAGGGTAATGAGTTAACATCAATTGAGAGCTCACTAGACTAACTGGGTAGACTCGGGGTGTCTCGAGAAGGGTAAAACTTGAAAGTTTTAACACTAGGGTATAGTTATCGTGCTTAGAAATTGATAATTTCCTTGTTGCACATTTGCATGAAAACATGAGCATGACACACCGTATAGTGAATTCGAGGGGCTCCTTGAGGTATTCATAGTAGATCCCTACTAGGTATGACTCAACAATTGTTGATCCTTGTTGGGGAGGTGGAGGTGGAATTGGTTGTTGAAATGGTGCATCATATACGTTTGTCAGGGCATAGGAAGTCCTTGTGGCTAACCATATGGGTGAGGGTAAGAGTAAATGTCCCCTATAGTGACTTAGAATGCATGTATACATAGGGGGTAACATTACATTGGTATGGAATTAGAGGCACAAAGCCAAGGAACGTTACATTTCCAGTTAGTATGGCATTTAAGAATGCTCTTCCAGTTGGTGCCTATTTTGATATCTATATGTAGCATGGGGGCATACCAAAGGTTCATAACACAAGAAGAATATCCATGGGGCTAGGAACATCCATGTAAACTAAAGGATTTGGTGCAGTAGGCACTTGGCCATAGTTCTACAATTGATGGAGAATCTTCCCTTTCCTAGTAGTAGATGAAGCATGAGTAGCTTGGGCAAGTTCTAGTTCCCTAACCTTGTCCACCAACATTGAGATTACCTCACCTGATGATGGCATGGTGTTTATTTTTAATGTACATTGTTGAAATTTTTTTGGGTTGCAAAAGAAGTGTGATATCATGCTATACATTACACGTTATTTTTCCACCCCTAGTTAACAATGTTTTCCATTATAGGAGGGGTAGTGGTGTTGTTTTGAAGCAAGACATTTGCATGTTCTTGAACCCTATCTAAATTTTTACTCAAGTTTTAGAAGCGTTGCTCACTTATGGCATAACGTGCTAAGTACTCCTCTTCTATAAATGGGAGTTGATCAGACTACATACTGATTGGTTGTCTGAACAAAACCCGAGGAGATGAGCTTGAATCTCTAGTAAAATTCATATTATTAGAGCTTAAAAGTTTAGGTTGTTGTGTTTGTGTAAGTTGATTGATTTCCTCGATCCTAACCGAGGAGCCATTGTTGGTCCCCTAATGAGGAGGAGTTTGAGAGGCATGAAGATGGGTTGAGTAGTTGTCTACCCATGCAGATAGTGAGGGCAACTATTGTTGTCTTCCCATCTGATAGTAGTATGCCTCTAGACCCAAGATGGGTAGTTCATACCCATCATATCCCGATATATTCGGGGATATATGAATACCCGCAGAATAATGAGAGAGAGGGAAGATGGATGAAAGAAATATGGAAACAAAAGAGACTAGCTCTTCATGTTGGGTTCACCAAATTGTATGGATGAAAATTGACACATGAACTTCAACCGCACTCAACTCCTCGAGGTCATGTCGAGGACTCCGATGTGTAAATATGGATGGCTGGATAGTAGTGAAATGGTATGGATAGGTTGTGAAGGTAATACAATGTCTTCAAATCACAATAATGGGATCTTCTCGTCGAGTTCAATGAAATCATCTCTAACCTAGACGTGTCAGATGGATGGATTAGAAAGGATGGAAACATGGAGAATCCAGTCAATATCGATCTCTATGGATATCCTTTCCACTAGTTTTGGAATTCATGAGAAAGCAATGGGATTGTCATAAATCTATCTAGATAGGGTCATGTAACAAGTGAAAGAGGCATGGCTCCATGAAATAAAATCCAGTTTGTGGGAGGGTTCCAACATGTGAGGGCTTGTTGAGATTCCTCATTTAGAGCGTTCAATTGTGATATGATATATGGTGTTAATGGTGATGTACACAAAACCTATATGCGCGAGACTTGTGTCGGTATTAATGATTAATTTTGATGCATTTGGTGCGGGACTCTAGGATTGCTACCGTATGTTCTTAGTTGTTGTGGGTCCTGTATGGTAAAATTATATTTCCGGGGAAACCTAGAACTGCCAGCCTTATCACCACAATATTTATCACATTGATTTGGAGAATTTTCTCGACGTATCGACCATGTGTTCTAAGGACGTGAAGACAAAGTTTGATATCTATGTCCATGAGCAATTTGGGGCCATTCGGTTGTGGCACCCGTGGATCACTTCCATAAGTTTGTTCTTATTTGGGACCATTGATGGTCATGAATTGAAATATATAATCTAATTAAACAACTATAATGAATCTAATTAAATTGAAACTACTTCTATGTTTTTGTATTTTCAAGAACTTTAAGTGTAATAAAATAATAACAAATTGCTAATCTAATGAAATAAATATTTTTGTTCTTTTCTGTTTAAATGAAGAAATAACAATAAAGCTTCTAACTAATTAAATCCTAAAACAAATAAAACACCCAGATATGGTTGTTTATCTCATGCGAGAAAGAAATCTATTTTATTTTAATCAAAGATTTTCTAACTATGAAAGTAAATCTAACCTTAATTTTGTCTCGAAGCGGGATAAGAAATCAAAGCTTCTTGGAATCTTTTCTTCTCTAAAACTTCCCTAAAAAAATAACAAAGGATTTTTCTATATGGTCTCGATGCTTGTGTTTATTTCTAAAAGCCACAGAAGCTTTCTTCTAGATTTACTTCCTTGCAAACCTACAAAGATAGGAAAGAGAAGAAATCTTTCCTAAGAAATATTTGGGTTTGAAACAAATAATCTACTACAACTTTGAATGATTTTAAATATGGAAATGATTCTCTACTCTATTTGATAATGTGCATACAAATCGAAACAAAAAAATTGAAGAAATTAAGGAAAACAAATAAAACTCCAACCTGGAATACAAAATAATGGCAATCTGGTTGTGTGGTACTTGGTCCCCTCAACTTATCTTTTCAGTCTCTCATGTCCACATGAGTCCAGAGGTTGGGAATGCAGTGACAACAATAGAGGGAAAGCATTGGAGTAATGGCAACTTGAATTGGAAATCTAGGAATAATGCAAGTGGAAGAAAGATAGCACAATGGAACTGAGATTGGCTATACAGTTTCTAGCAAGAAAGAGGAAGCTTAACAATTGCAAGAATACTCAAAATGATCTTTGGCCATTTGCTTGAAAATAAGCAATTAATTTATAGAAGGTTGGTTGGGCAATGGTTCAAGCCATTTGGTAGCCAAAGGGTGCCACATCAATAGTGAAGGAGTTTAAACTATCAATCACAAATTAGAAGTGAAGAAGAGAATGCCACAAGGTAGTCAGGCTTGAAATCAGCCAAAATAGGTAAGAAAAATGTGTGCAAAGTGAAGTTAAGTGAAACAACACACGTCTAAAGTCACATTGGAACATTATGGAAAATGCGCATAGGATTTCCAACCTACACAGAGCAGCGATTACAGTCCACAACCCTACTAGGGTGGTGGTTACAAAACTTCCGCCTGAGATAGGGTAGCATTTGTGACACTAAAGATCAAAACAGGGCTAAAAAGCAAGCGAGAAGCTAAGAAAAATCATGTAAAGGCTAAGTAAGGCATACTCAGCTACAAATATAAATTTCAAGTAGGTTTAGGAGCTTGAAAACCTGTGGAAAATATATGAATCATCATTGGGGACCTTTTGTAACTGTTTTCCGACAATGTAGCACATGTAAATTTGGGTGCATACTATATCCCTTTCAACATTGTCGAGAAAATGAATAAGAAAAATATTAATGTGATAATGTGGGATGCCCTATATATTCCATTTAAGGTGGATCTTTTATAAGAGGATTTGAAATAAACTTCACAATCTGAACTAGCTATGTGGAAAACACACTCCACAGTCAACATATGTATGCCAAAGGAGGAACAAATGAATAAGGTCAAGAAGCCCCCACCCTTTTACATGTCCCTAATTGTAAGAAGTAACTTACTTGCATAATTATATGATTGACTCGGTTCCAACACCTATGTATTTCACAAGAATTTTTTATATATTTTAAGAATTGAGTACAAAAATAAAGTTTTTATAGGTTTCAAATTAATGGCTCAACTATCAAAATTTTAGGAGTGATCAAACATATTGAGTTAACACTACATTATTTTATCTTACTCCTCCTAACTCAATATTTGATCTCTTATTAGATGAATGGACCAAGGAACATTATGAGTTTGATCCTTATGGCATATCTCTAGAAAGTGGCTTAGGAACCTATTGTATTCACGAAGAAGACTTCATATCCCCATGTCATAAAAATAAGATAAAAATTCATCTAGACTATGGAAGATGTTATTTTATGGTTATAGAAACATAAATGGAGTTAGGGAGGGTTTGGTTCTTGTCTCTCCAATGAACAAGAAATTCTTCTTTATTTATAGGTTATAATTCACATGTTATAATAATGTGGTAGAATATGAGATTTTGACCCATGGTTTGATTCTAGCAAAAAAAGATGGATTAAGGTATTGAAGGTGATTGGGGGTACTAAATTGGTTATTCACCAAGTTAGATCAAGGTGCACAGATGCAAAAATAAGCTTTTAAAATCTTATAGATATAGAGTTTGGGACCTTTTAGAAAGTTTTGATGACATTAACTTGTAGGTTGTGCCAAAAATCTGAACAAAGAAGCAAATCGAGATGGCATCCCTTGGATCACATTTTTCACCAGTTGAAGACCTCATCTAAGGAATTAAACAACATGTTAGGATGTCCGTGATACCATCAATTCCAGATAATGAATTGAGTTAGCAATTTTTTTATAGTGATAAAAATTGTTCAGGTTCATTCACAATGAAGTTAAATTCTCCTCAAAATTGCAATTTGATTTGCATAATGGCTATGGTGATAAAATCATTCAGCTAAGGAAAAATAAATTACCTAAAGTATTGGTCACTTTTAAATACATATTCAGAAATAATATAATAGTAAAACAAGAAGACTATCAATCAATTACTATCATACAAAACACGAAGCTACTGCTTAGAAATGTATGTGATGAATCGAGAAGAAAGCTTTCATTTCATTATGTCATAAATTTAATGATTTCTTCTCATGGATTTATATATACCTTAAGGGTTTTGACCACATCATTTCTCAGCACACCATATATTTGATCCTAGTTCCAAGATAATTATATAGAAATGAAGGCATGCCATCTTGGATGATATCATTATTTTAATAAAGGAGAATAAAGACCATATAATTCATCTTGAGAAAGTTTATAAAAGATGTGGAGATTTTTGGGTGTCTCTTAATCCAATTAATGTATTTTTAGTTCCACAAGGAAAACTCTTGGTTGATGTTATTTCAAATAATGACATTGTCATTGAGTTTAAAATAATCTCTGTTATCCTTTATCTCTCCTTGCCAACTCAAAATAAGGGTTTACAATATTTCCTTGGTAAGATTAATTTCATTAGGAATTTAATTCCTAATTTTTACATGATTGTGAAACCCATTACCTTTATTCTCAAGAAAATAATGGCTTTTAAATGGACCACATAAGGAAAATAAACCTTTACCAAGATTAAGAAGGAAATTGCTTAAGCGTCCACACTTATCAACCCCGCTTGTTCAAGAGATTTCATACTATATGTTTATGGGGCTAAAACCAGCACTGGCATGGTTTTGACATAGAAAATGATAAGGCTTCGAGCAATCAAGTGGATTTCTTCATCAAACATTGAAAGATCATGAGCTAAGATATAGTCACTTAGAAAAGTAGGTCTTCACCATCATGAGAGATCTCAATAAGTTCAAGGGCATGCTAACCACTAGTCACAACAAAGTTTTATTCTCATGCCCTAGTGTGAGAGACTTCATCATGGGAGAGGAAATTGATGAAAAGAGAGTGGGGTGGGTGACAAAGATTATGGAGTATGATGTGACCATCAAGGCCACAAAATTGATAAAGGAAGTGTAGTCATTATTTTACCCTCAATACTTATTTCTAACCCCAAGTGTGTCGACCTATCATCCAACATACATTGGGTGCTCACCTAAGGCATGCACAGTGTTGAGCCCTCCTTTATGTGAGATTTGTAAGAGAGTTCTGCCATTAATGGAGGATTATTTGCAGAAATAGAGTTACATTCATCTACTTTGAAAGGTAGAAGGTATAACTAATAGATCTACACATTAATGCATCACAAAAGATAAATAACATTGTAAGAGGTACAATAAACCAGATCTGAGCCATGATAAGTCATATAACATGAGGGTTTACACCCATAAACAAGATGTATAGAATAGATCCATGTATATTGATTTAACAAAGTCTTTGGTAGCCATACTACATTCAAAAGGGTCATCTCAAACCATATATATTAAATGACAGAGACTTAACTCCTGTAAGCCTCTATTATCTAAGATCCTAACTATACTTTTTCCCATTCTATCCCTTATTACAGATCCTAGTACCCATACATATGCTTTATGGTATCCCTTACATCCCTCTAGCACTAGGTACTCTAAACCCTAGCACTATGAACTCTAAACCCTTAGCATTTTTGCAGCACTTCATTACTCTCCTTCTCTTTCTCTAGCATTCCCTTCATGCCTCCATGTATTTATACCTTTTTCCTCTCTCCCGACCCAAGCACCTCTTTAAATAGAATTATCGACCACCACCATGACTAATATTTTGAGCAGTTGATTGTGCCAAGTGTCGATGTGGTCCTCCATTGGTGAATGTTTATCCTCTTCGCAAACCTTCCACTAATTATAATGATATCTTTGGGAATATTCCCTTTGGGAATATCCTTTTCTTAACCTCCAAGGTTCCATGCTGGTACCTTATCCACTTATCATGCCTAGTCAGATCCTTATGTTTTTCCTCAAGTGACTCCATGATTTTGGGAATGGCTAAGTCCTTTAAACCCTTGTTCGCCTCTCACGTGCACCCCGGTTTCACTTAAACCCTTCTTAAATCCATTTTTCATGTTTGCTTTTACCTAATCTCCTTCTATCTATTGATCCTTTGCACGCGTGCCTCTTGGTACTTAGCCAATATTTTAGGGTCCAACATCACCCCACACTATGTGTGTCCTCCATCCTTAAAACATTCTCCTTTCTCAAAGAATAGATAATAGAGGTATCAAACAATCAAAGAACAAAAGGGTGAAAGAAATAGAAGAATAGAAGAATGTGTTATCACTACATGATGAGTGGGAACTCCTTCTTCAGGGATGCCCAATCATTTCCGATGCATCCGATTCTCCCTATGCCTCGCTAAGTAGGTCACCCACTAATTCTCTTACTTCATAAAAACTAAGTTCATTGCTCCTAGCTTTCAGCGATCAAAAATACTTTCCAGTGACTTGTTAAGATCGCTTTAGTGCATCCATCCCCGTGAGCAACTTAGGGTACAGCCTCCTTTAGTTTATTCTTAATCAAACCCCACAAGGTCTTGATTGATTCTAATTTCTTCTCAACTTCAGTCAGGATCTTATTGTGCTATTTCTTATTACCTTTGTGTGTTTTTTTAAAATTATTTTACATCCGTCTCATGTGTAGCAACTAAATATGTTTTATACAATATCCTTGTTGGCACTACACGGCTTCACCATTTGTGTGGCGGTATTTACTATGGCAAGGAGCTTGGATTATTGAGTCACTATCTCCAATTATTCAGCTTTTCCTCCTTTTGTCAAGATATTACCTCCTCTCGTTGACTCTAATGCAAGTGGTCACCTTTCTATGGTGAATATGTGGGTAAATTCTTCCTAGAACTTCAAGGTTGACTTGTATTTCTACTCAGGTGGGGCTAGGTCTAGGTGCTTTAAGATTATGGCATCTGAAATGGCCTATATCTTCTTATGGATTTCATGCACCTTCAACCTTTTCATCCCTCAGTTTGTGCCTTAATTGTGCACTGATCAATTCCTTTTGTTTTATCTCTTTTTCCCACTCAATGATCTCCTCATTATTTTTCTCAAACTCTTCCTCCAAGACCCTTATTCTTTCATTTCTGCCGAAGAGTCTTGCCTTTACCTCCATAGATACTTTGTTGAGAGCATTGCAAACTTTCTCATCAGACAGTTGTTGGGAATTCACCAAAGGGTTTACTCCCTTGGCATCTAGTATCTTCATCAATGCATCTTGGTTGACCTCAAATTCAGGTTCATCAACATGGGACTCAAAATCCCAAGATAGAATTTTCCTCATGTGTGGGTACGTACCTTCTTCATCTAAAGAATACTAAGCAAGGATTTGGTTCGTGGGCATGGTAATTTGGAAGTGCACATGCAGTACCTTATTTGGATAATTAATGTAAGTCATTTCTTATTCCTGCACCGCTACTATGCCCTTTCCACCTATGCATGTTTTCTTTGGGAAGCTTAATTCTAAGTTGGGGTCTCCGCCCATGCTTCCATATTCCTTTCCCACACTCGCGCTTTCCTTTGTTTCCTTCATTACTTCCTCATCTCTTCACTTAACTTTATGCTCTACCAACTATTGGATAATTCCTTCTATTTCCCTCTCTATGGCATCATCCATCTACTCCTTGGTCAGAGGTCGGGGTCTTCTAATCCTTCGTGTTTGCTTCCTCACTCTCCCCTTTGTCATGATAACCTCCTTCATTCTCATCCTTCTTGTCATTTCCTTATTCCTCTAACTCGTAGACATCATACACAAGATGGTTCTGAGCCTCATCATGCTCTTCATCATCTTCATCACCCTTTTAGGCCTCGACCATTTTTGTTTCACTTGATTTTTAACTTTTAGACACCCTCTCGCTTCTTCTTTATTGGTGATTCCAATTCAGGGGACTTCTCTTTTTGCTTCTTTCTTTGGTGAATTTTCTCTTACCTCGTGACTCTTCCTTTTGTGAGGACTCCTCCTTTTGTAGCGATTATTTTCTCATGGGAGACTTCTTCCGATGGATGTAAGTACTTTTAGTGCCTACGACCGACTCTTGTTCCCCCTACCGTCTACACTATCTACGCAATTGGCACCTTTTTCTCTCAAGAGTTTCTCCTCTATCTCTTTTCCTTAACATAGTATTCTTCTACGCAGCTTGGGTATTTAGATTGGAGACGTCGTCTTTAACATAAGCTCCCTTTTCATACTTAGGCCTTATGTGTAAATACACCATTGTTGTTGTCCTCCCTGTAACAAGTAATGTTACTAGTTTTAACATGTGCACGTCATGGGAGACATACTTCTCCACATAGGCATGCTTCTTAGGGTATATTAGTTTCATGCACAACTCATAGTAGTCTTGATCCACTACACTCAGATCAAATCTGAGTTTCTTCGCTTCTTTGAAATGATTGACCCCGACCTAGAAGTACTACATTGTGAAGGAGAAAGGAAATTTACACCAAGGACTCTTGGTGCCATCTACCAAAGTAAATATGCTGATGCAAAAATGTTGGTATATGGAGAACTCATCTTCTCATTGCACTAGTGAGGGCGATGTTTGGGTATTATACATCCAGCCCAAAAGTGTTGCACATTTTCTTATACCACTTTTCCAAGCGTGCCTTATGAGCGACTGTCATGGTGTCATATTTATACTATTCAAACCTCTTAGTGGGGGAGGGGTTCTCATCTAGGTATTTTGAAACAAAATTATCTGGCCCATCGGGAACTCCAATCTTTAAAAAGACAATGGTGAGGAGGAAATTACCAAACATGATCTTTTCTCTCATGGGCATGATGCCTATGATCTCCTCTACCATGAAATTTGAGGCCTTGTTGATCTATGTCCATATCTCTTGCCCATTCAAATTTATAACCAAGTGCATAGCCATCCTCATCATCGGGTCAATAATTGTAGAAATGTTAAAGTAGCATGACCCCTTCTTGTAGTCATAAGCCTCAACGGTCTTCTTAATGGATTCCTTGTCTTCCAAGTCATCGTCTAATGAATCCCCTTCATAGATAAGGTCGGTGAACTTAGAAATTAGCTGGGGGGTTATGCACATCCTCTAGCCTATGAAATAGAAGTGGTCTTCATGTATGCACAACATCAACCATTGGTATAGTCACTCAGATTTCTAAAATAGGGAAACTTGTAGAGTTGCAACAACCCAACCTTCTCCATTTTTACCTTTACCTCATCATCATAGATGGGCATTCCATCTGGTGTCCTCTTATCTATAGGGTGAACCAGTTCTAGTGTCATTTCATTCTCTATGGTGCTTGTTTGATGGTTGTAATCACTGATGACCATCTTCCTAATATGAGACACCCATTATTTACTAAGAAATACACCATCTGGGTACTGCATTTTTGCGTACCATTCTTCATTAAAATTAGTGGAGACAAACTTGTTTCCCCTTTCCCTTTCCCTTCTTCAGTGAAACATTTGCTACTTTCCTTGGTGTCATTTCTTCATCGGGTCCTTAAAAATTCTTCCTAGCTCTCGCTCAACTTTGTGGCTCCACTCCTTTGCAAAAATTACTTCAAACCTCATGCCCTAGCTATGCAACCCTAACCTGAAAAATCCTTTTCCACAAGACGACGTAACACCCATGGGATTCTTCCACACAACCTTTTCCACTTATGCCCATGTACTTATTTCCACTCTGGTTCACTGATCAAACTAGCTATGCATGAAAATATCCACAAATCTTCTCAAACTTTCTTCACAAGGATGCCCTAGTTTGCAGAGATCTCTTTTTAAAATGCAAGGTAGAAAATAACGCACCCTCAATATTCTATTTATAAATTTTTATTTTCTCCACAATAAATGCCATGCCACCTACCAACATAATTTTACAATAAAGGTGGATTTTTTTTTCCAATGCAAAGCTTTAGCACTTTTCCCCGTGCTCAATCCTACGCAAACACTTCCGTAACCTTCTGGCGTGCAACTGCCTCAACCATAGAGTTCTTCACGCTTTCTCCCGCATTGAAGTCAATTCTTCTTCTATGTCTTAGACCAAGTTCTTTCCGCTGCCTATCTCATGTTTCTCTTGTGCTTTTTACCCTTGTACATGGTTTCTCAAAGCCTTTTGACACCATCCTTCCTTTATGTTCACCTTTTCCACGCATAATCTTCCAATCCATGTGTTTTTGATTTTTCAACCTAGGCCATCCACAACCATAGCTTCCAGTTCTTGTCACATCACTCCACCCCACACAAAAATGGATGCACGGTCCTCTGTGCATAGAATTTTTTTAAAAATAATAAGTGGCTACCATCGCAGAAACAACACACAAAGTAACGAGAAAGGGAAACACAAAGAAATGAAACTACAATAAAGAAAATCCTAGGCTAACTAGAAATACTACCTTATTTATAAACACAAAGAAGAATTATTTATAGTAGGGCTTCAGCCTACTCCCATTGAAATGGCCTGAGTAACCATGTTCCATCTAGTGCATGTAATGGAAAGTGCCTAAATCAAGTATATAGGATACAATGTATGGGCCCATCCAATAGACTTTGAATTTCCCAGGATGGTGCAAAAACTCATAATCATACAATAGAACCATCTTCCCAACCTCAAAATTTTTGTTCTTGATGTGTCTATCATGCCATGTATTCCGCTTGGACTTTTCTATTTTTTGACTCTTATAAGCAATAGCCTACCTCTCATCTAACTTTATTAACTTATCAATCCTTTCCTCAAGCACTTTTTCATCATCTAATCCTCCTAGCACGTGTTATACACAGCGATGGTAACATGAATTCAATAGGTAACACCACTTCCACGCCAAACACAAATTGAAAAGGTGTGGCCTTGTTCAGTCTTTTATAAGTAGTCTGATATGAGCATAACACAACAGAAACTTTATCATCCCAATCCTTTCTTCCCACATGACAAATCTTGATTAACATGTGATTCAAAATTTTGTTAAACGCCTCAGTAGTCCCACTAGCTTATGGGTGATAAGGGGTGCTTTTGTAGTGGGCTACCATGAATTCTACCAACAAGATCCTATTAGGAAATAAGGGATAAAATATCCGGAATAATCCCTCACGTAATCACAACAAAGAGAAACTAATATGCAGAAATTATTACAAATCTCAAATAAAATTACGAATAAAATAACACAACACAAAGAGACATTATTTAACGTGGTTCACCCAATTTTGGGCTACGTCCACCAAGAATCACTTGCTCAGATTTTATTACAAGCCACCACTCTCTCAATACAATACCCAGATCTTTTTGAGCTATGCTCAACAAACTCTGAGAATTCACAACATGAATTCAAAGCACAACCGTAATGTTTTTCATTATAATTCTATCATATGCATAAAACCATATAAATAGACAATTGCTTAAGTAGTTTTACAAAACCATGGGTATCAAAACCATGGGCAAAAACCATCCCATAAACCTATGGGTCAAAATTTTGCCCATATGAGAAAATCATGTTTCCCGATATATCGGGCACGTTTTAAGGCCCAAAACCCAATCGAGGATACATGAAAAGTGTACAGTACTCTTAGTGTACAGTCTTCAACACTTTCACACATGAAAACAGGCTCCACAACCTAATAGATCCTAACTATCTCATTCAAAAATGAGTACCCCTATCATTTATTAAGCTCAGTTGATTATGTTTTCCCATAATAACCTAGTTGTTATTACTATTGTGTAATCCCTTGTAGGCGCCACTTATGTCCACCTTGTAAGGTAGTATGTGCATGTAATGATATAACACAAACATGTCCTTCACGTGGATGGGGAAATAGATCCTATATAGTCAATTTCCCATTTCTCGAATGGTTCTACACTGAAAATTAGTCTTAAGGGAATTTCATATTTTTTCCTTGGTTTACCAAGGCACTAGCAGTGGTCACAGGCCTTGCAATACTCGATACAATCTTTGTAAATTGTTTCCCACCAAAATCCTATTAGAAAGATTTTACACACGGTTACATTCCCTGTATAGTGTCCTCATGTAATTCCACCATGTGCTTCCTCCATGATTTCAACGCGTTCATATTCTAACACGCAATGGCACAAAACCTCATCATGGCCTAGATTGTATAAGTCTCCACTAATTAACATGTAGGGTGTAGTGCATATAGCTAACTTCTTCCTTTCTAAAGTCTTCATTTCCTCTAGCGCCACACCCATCTTGAGAAACATAGAAATATCTTCCAAGTCGAGGGCCATAATATAAATAGTTGTGCATCTGACATTTTATCCTCAATGCTCTATATGTCCTCCCTTGAGTCAATCCTTGATAAATGGTTAGGTCCCAAATTACTCTTACCCAGTTTCACAACAACCATAAACTCAAACTCTTAAAACAACAAGACCCACTTGCATATGCACCCTTGTAAAATGGGCTTGTTTACCAAGTACTTTAATGTCATGTGGTTCGTGTAGAATATAAAGGGTGTTTCCAACAAATACTACCTAATTTTTGCAGTGTATACATCATTGACGATGCTTTGCACTCAGTAGTAGCATAGTTTTGTTCTGCTAGGGTTAGCTTCCTACTAGCAAAGCATAAGGGGTGATAAAAAATTCCCTCTCTAGGTTGTGCTAAGATTGATCCAATCGCCATCCCTGAAGCATCAACATGTACATGGAATGACTTATCCCAAGAAGGAAAGTGTAATATGGGTGCAGTGATAAGCTTATTTGTTATTCATGTATCAAGCTCCATCTACTACGCCTTTCCTTAGTGAAATGTACTTTTGTGTTTTAGCAACTTTTCCAATGGCACAACAATCTTGGCATACCCTTAATAAATTTCTGGTAATACCCCATATGCCCAAGGAATATGCACACCGCGCTCTAGCTGGTAGGTTCCCCCAATCCTATAATAACAGAAACTTTTATAGGATCCACCAGTAAGCCTTCCTTACATATGATATGCCCCAAAAGGGTTCCAAATGGTGTAGTGAAAACATATTTCTTGATGTTGAGGGATATCCTCAACTACCGACATCTTTCAAAAATTAGCCTCATATTGTCACAATGGTCCCTCACTAATCAATATACCGTCCAATCATCAATGTAGAATTGAAGAAACTTATGGATGAAGTCTTGAAATTCCTACACCAAAATGCACGAAAAAATAGTAGGCACGTTATTTAGTCCAAAAGGCATGACCATGTAGGAAATGTTTCCCCATTTAGTGGAAAAAGTTGTCTTTTCTTGGTCCTTATTTGTAATTCTAACCTAATGATATCCTGAGAATCATTCTGTGAAAGAATAGATATTGTGCCTAGCTACTCCTTTTAGGATCTCCTCAGTGAAGGGGGTTGGAAAAGGGTCAACAACACATATCGTATTCATATCCCTATAATCAACACAAATCCTTATCCTCCCATCCTTTTTAATGTTGATGACCATTGGAATTATCCATTCTGATTCTTCAATGACCCTCAATGATGCCTGATGTGATCATCTTGTCAATCTCCTCCTTGAATTTGACGTGTAGATTCAAATTCATTTGATAAGGTATCTTCTGAATTGGGTGCACACCTTCCTTTAACTTGATCTTCATTTCTCCCAAGGAGTGGTGAACTCCTTTAAGCTCATGGTACCCACACGGAAATAAATCTTGAAACTCATGCACAAGATCAATGATCTTCAAAACCTCCTTTTCTATCTAGTAATCTCCAATAGTATCCTCCTTAGGTTCTACCTCCGAACCAATGTTAACCTTCTTGGTTTTCAAGGGTTCATGGTAGGCGCGTGCTTACTCATCAACACTATCCATAACCTTGTGCATACCCATGGTATGATTAACATCCAAGCTCTCCACTTCCTCACCATCTATCACATAGACAAACTTTCACGCCTCTTTTTCCATGCATGTGTTCTCAAGTTGTATCTCCTCCGATTATTCCACATCAAATCACACTTCTAAGCCAGTTCACCTAATGATTCCAGCATTCTATCCTATACCATGGCACTATCTCTCATAGTTAGGTGCTTAACAACCTATAATGCCTCATCCACTCGATGGCTTAGTACTCTGATATTTGAAAGCTTGAAGAAGGTCAATCCGTCAACTCTTGCCGCTTCCTATTTGATGGAATTTTTTTAAGTGAATGTACCATAAACACGCACAACCTTTTAAAGTGGAGTACAAATTATGCACTCATAAAGAAGGTGTCAAGGCTTCGCACCTTTCATCTAGGCCTTCTCACATGCTTGGACGTGAAACGAGGTGGGTTCCTTCCCATGATAATATTGTATGATAGTAGGTGCATTACTCTAGACAAACCTAACAGAGAACGCGATTCTCATTTTGCGCCACTCTAGAAGGTTATTGTGATGGGTCTCCCACCAACATGCTACGGTCCCGAAAAAGGTATAACTAAGAATCCTTCTCCTTTCGATCTCACATATCCACTGGATCTCCATTTCTCATAGGAAAACATTAAGGTCAGCTCCCCCAGAATAACTTGGTAAATTATTTCCTCTTAGGAGATTGACGAGAACACCTTTGTTACTCTCGTCACAAAGCCTCTTAACTTCCTTCCAACTAACTCATATATCCCATGTGCCCAATTATCACATGCCACACTAGTTGTATCACTTATAGATTGAACATCTTCCCACTGAATAACACCTTCTTTTGTTGGTTGCACAACCTCAGGGTCTTTGATAGTGTGCACATAAATTTTTCTATGTCTTCTTCTCCTAAAGGATCAATATAGGGTATTGAATTCCCATCTATCAAAGGAATGATGACTCGTTCCTCTTTGTTCTCAAAACTTATATACCCCTTGTTGAAACATAAGTCAACATTGTTATTATAGAACCAGGGGTACCCAAGTAACGCTGGAAAGTTGTCTTTCTCAGCAAGCACTAAGACTTCGAAGTCTCAAGTGAATTTTTCCCCTTGGATAATGTTACTAGCATCCTTTAAAACACCAATGGGAATTGTCTTTGTCTTATTAGCCATATACAACACATTTAAAGATGGCTATAATGGGGGCCTTCCAATTTGATTACAGGTTTCCAAGGTGAGAACATTAACTTATGTTCCCATGTCAATTAGAATATTACTTAGAAGCCATCCATTAACAACTTCATTCAAGATAATCTCCTTATCATAGTCAAGGTTGTGAGGAGGAAGATTAGCTTGCAAAGCCTACCTTTCGCGTTCTCCTCCAAAGGTTTGGTATCTTATCCCTCAACCATTATCCTAATAGAGGAATGATATTCTCTTGGCACAACATCTTACACACCTCTCTGACATCATCTATATCTAATTGAGGGACCTCAGCACTTTTCTTCTACCCTAACTTCCTGGATTTCTCCTTTAGACATTGAATTTCCCCTTGAAGACTCCTGATTATGTCCATGGTCTCTTGATAGACTTCCTTCTAATGGGTAGGGTCTAGATACTTCCCATATATCACCTCTTCTCTTGTAATTAGTGGTCTCTACTTTGGTATTTCCATGACACGTGTAGCCTCAACTCGCATTGTCATCAATACAGTTCTAACTTTGACTCACGCACCACCCTTGGCATCCACTGCGAGTTTATTTTCTTCACTCTTACCATCCTAACGCCCTTATCTTTCCATTGTTGTTGGCTCATATGTTCAAATAGCTTTGAGAACTCCTCATACTTGTTCTTCTTCCCACACCATGATCACTATAGTAGGTCAAGAAATTTATGTTTTTAATTCTCTGTGGACCCATAGTTATAACAAGTTCTGTGAGGGAATTCATCTCTTCCACCTTTTGATTTCCACGACCTCTAAATCCTCCATGAAAGCCTCTTCCATGAGCTCCTCCATCCGCGTGTCCTTCATAGTGATAACCATCATCCTTGGAATTATTTGTAACACTGGTCTGGCACACACCAATATCAATGAAATCATGTATCTAGTTAATCAATCTATAATCCTTGGTGTCATGAGTAGTAGAGGTGAAAATCTTGCAATAGAAATACACATTCTTATGGATCATGCACTACAAGAGCAGAAAAATACTTGTATCATAATTTCGTGGAAAATTTTACAAACTACCGTCATGGTGGGTATCAATGTCTAAGGACAACGGTCCTTCGTATGATCCTCTACTTCACAATCCGTACACCATATTACACTGTGAGTCTCATAAACCAAGTTTGTAGACAAGTTCTCCAACTTCTTTTCCATTACATCAATATGAGCTTCAAGAAAATGACTACCATTGATATCCATGCTTCCCACTACCTCAATGCATAGGGCAGCCTCGAAGGCCTATGATGGGTATGTGAGAGTCTTATGTGAAATCACTCTCCTTAAAGGGCATTATTAATCCTCCAAAAAACCATTGAGCATGCTTTGAGAAGGATGAATATCATAAGACAGTTTTGACAAGAGAGTCTTAAAGTGCGCATCATACTCCCATTCACTCTCTTCCATACCTTGTTGAATATTATTCAGCATGCTAATGCTCTTTTGTTCAAACTCGGGATATGGAATTAAGCTAAAAAGGAATTACATAGCATGGTATAATCTACTACTATCTCGGTGGGGTCTTACTTCCGAATTTTGAACTATACGCGCACCCTTGTAACATTGTTGAAAACTAACTTTCCTTCCATTTTGGGTTAGTGATCCCCTTCATGCACCATAACAACTCACATTTGTGTACATGCTCTGTAGCATCCTCAACACCTTTGTAATCTAGAAGATGTAAATACATTTCGAATAAAACTTGCTTTGAGGTGGTTAAGGCCCTTGTCCACCCGATCCGAACTTGGATTCCCTCTAGTGTTTCCTCCACCACTAGATCTACTAGATCCACTAGCACTTATTCCTCTTGACCCACCAGATCCTCTAGATCTACTAGGTCCACTAGGTCCTACTCCACCCGACCCACCAAACCCACCTTATGTAGTGGTAAAGATTCTCAAGTGGTCATGCCTTGTGTCCCCACTATCACATTAAATTGTGTGCCAATAGTCTATGATATTGCACCACTACTAGATATGTATCCCACGCCACTTCCAGATGTGATACCCAAGATTTTTGTACTCCTACTTTGTCCAAACATTTCACTAGAAAATATGCCTCAAACACAAGAAATGATTGTGTAGCCATAGATGTGCCAAATGAAAATTTATACCTCCTAGAGTGCTAATCGGTTACTTCCCAACTATACCAATCAAGGGTTAGTAATACTTATCTCTAGATTTGAAAAACTAAGTGTCGGGGTTGGAAACTAGGTGGATTTATGTATGTATGCCAATGACTCTTATCCTTTATTAATATGAAGAGATCTCTGTAGAAGCCAAGGGGGAATCTGCTCCACCCTTGCCAAGATGGGGTAAAGACAGATTGCTCGGTTCCACAACCTTTGTGTAAACCTCAAATCCTTCCCGTAACTTCTACCTCCATAAATCCATCACTTCCAAAGCTTTTTGTTGTCTTATCAAATCCCTCTCTCGAGCCTCATTATACTTAAGTCGTCTCTCTTCCCTCTCCTTTTTAGCCACAAGGTTTGCCATCTTCCTCCACTCTAGTTTCCTCACCCAATGCTCAGAAGAAGCTTATCTGGCCATAGGAAATTCTTCCAAACTCAAGTGTAATGATCAAGATATTTATAGTTAAAGGGGTAGTACACAATCTCTGGACATAAATATGTAGAAATCACATAATCCAAGGTGTAACTCATCAACACTCTACTCCACCAGTGATCAACAACATGCATCCAAGTCAAATCAACATCATGCAGCCTTTGATACTCATCTTGGGTCCATACGTGAGGTCTATAGTACCAGCTTGATCTAGATGCATACGTCGAAATCCATTCATACAAATCCATTGGAAAAAAAAACAAAAGAAGGTCTCATACAACTCATGATACAAATGTTTTTCTACCCATTTACGTGCATCAAACTCAGGTCTAGTACTAAATATTTGAGAAAACTCATCCTCTATGATTTTAAGCCATGCTTCGACACTATCCAAGGTAAATCACCACATCATGCACAATTCTTGCAAAAACTTAGAAAATAGGTCCCGTGAATGGAACCAAGATGTATTCATTATTTTACCCTCAATGCTTCTTTCTAACCCCAAGGGCATTGGCCTATCATCTAAAGCATACGTTGGGTGCTCACCCGAGGTCTACAAGGGCACTTAACCCCTCCTTTATGTGAGCTTTTCAAGAGATTTATACTATTAATGGAGGATTATTTTTAGGAATAGAGTTACATTTATCTACTTTGAAAGGCATAAGGTATAACTAACATATCTACACATTAATGCATCAAAAAAGCTAAATAACATTGTCAGAGATACAATAAACCATATATGAGCCATGATAAGTCATATAACATGAGGGTTTACACCCATAAAAAATATGTAAAGAATGGATCCATGTATATTGATTTAGCAGAGTCACCTGTAGTAGCCATACTACATTCAAAAGGGTTATCTCAGACCATATATATTAAATGATAGATACTTAACTCCTATAAGCCTCTACGATCCGAGATCCTAACTATACCTTTTTCCAATTCTATCCCTTTTTATAGATCCCAGACCTATACATATTATTTATGGTGTCCCTTACATCCCTCTAACACTAGGTTCTCTAAACCCTAGCACTATGAACTCTAAACCCTTAGCATTTTTGTAGCACTTCATTACTCTCCTTCTCTTTCTCTGCATTCCCTTCATACCTCCGTGTATTTTTTTCTTTTCTATTCCTGACCCTAGAACCTCTTTAAATAGGATTATTGACCACCACCATGACTTCTCTTTTGAGTAGATCACGTGCCAAGTGTCGATGTGGTCCTCCATTGGTGAATGTTTATCCTCTTCGTAAACCTTCCACTAATTGTAATGATGTCTTTGGGAATATTCCCATTAGGTAATATCCTTTTCTTAACCTCCAAGGTTTGAGGATGGCACATTATCCACTCATCACGCCTATTCGGGTCCTCACATTTTTCCTCAAGTGACTCCATGATGTCGGGTTTGGCTATTTCCTTTAAACCCTTATTTTGCTTCCCGCGCATGCCTTGGTTTCACATAAACCCATTTTAAACCCCTTTTTCCTATGCACTTTTCCCTAAGTTCCCTTCTATCTATTGATCATGCATGTGCATGCCTTTTTGTACTTAGCTAATATTTTAGGGTCCAATAGGAAGAGCAACATGTGAGTAATTAGCTTTTAACAATTAGGAAAATTAAGAGATCTCCTTCTTCATGGAAGAGGAGAAAGAACAAGATCAACCTATCATGGATCCACATGATAACAATAGTTGGATTAACAATATGTCTAGATTTGTGTCAACGTGTATTTATCCTCATGTCTTAAGAAAAGATAAATGGAGGCATTTAAGGTTGCAATATGTTCCTTACACATGAATTAGTGGGGTTCTCTTCATAAATAACCCTGATCGAGTATTACTAAGGTGTGTTGAAGGTCAACAAGTAAAAAAATAATTATCATAATTCTATAATAGATTATCCAAAGAAATATTCTCATCCAAGGCCACAATGATGAAAATTATAAAGGTGGGATACTTCTAGCCCACATTTCTTGTGAATGTTCATCAATGGGTCAAAAATGTAAACAATGTGCTTTCTTCATTGGTAAAAGTACTATGGAGACCCTCCCACTTCATCCAATTTAGGAATATAAACCCTTTTCTCAATGGGGGTTGTATTCTATTAGCATGATTAATCCCATGTAAAGTGTGGGTCATAAGTGGTTCTTAACAACAATTGATTATTTTACCAGGTGGACGAAGGTTGTGGTACTTGAAGAAGATACTAAATCAGTTATTTTTATTTCTTGAAGACATTGTGACAAGGTTTGGGGTCCCAAAACCATTTTTTTACAATGCAATAGATGTATTAGGCTCTAAATTTTTTATTATGCTCTTAGACTTGGACTATAATTGAATACTTCTTCTAATTACACCCTTAGGGTAATGGTTTGGCATAGTCTACTAATAAAAACTTGATCAAAATCATCAAAAGAACAATGGAGATCAATCAAAGGCAATGGAACACCAAAGTAAAAAAATCTCTATGAGATGATAAGATCACATCAAAGAAAGAAATTTATAACTCTCCACTCATCCTTATGTATGATACAGAATCTAGGCTTCCTCTATCAATGGAGCTACCTACATTAGAGCTATCCCAACAAATAGAGTTTGAATGTTGTTCGTGAAATAATTTTTGTGTTGCAAATTATGTTTTTCCACTAATGTTCATAGGGCTACACCCTTCTTTTTGTGTATGGGGAGGCTCCCATTATTAAATGTAAACTATCCTAACTATATCTAAATTTTTTGGGGTGGCCAAGGTGGGCGGGGATCACACAAGAACAATTCACTGAACCTATGGAAAAGTGCTTGTATGGGGTATAAGGGAGGAATTTGCAGTTATGAGGGATAAAGGAGAGAAATTAGGAAAGAGGGGGTTATTTTTATGAGTAGGTAGGAGAAGAGTTCACACACAATAACTGATTAAAAATAATATTCAATTAGATGAAAGCAATAATGTAAGCATTTAACAAGACTAACAAACTAGAGACACAAAGTTATTTGGATTCATTAATTAAGGAAAATAATTTCTTTCTTGGTTATTCAAGATTACCATACTTGTAAAGTGCAAAAAGAGAGATAATAGAGGAGAACACGAGAAAGGGAAATGTAAGAAATGTATAATTTATTTATTTTATATTTGTGATACAAAACTCAACAACCATACAATAATCCACAATTGCTTTATAGAAAACTAAAATTTCAAGATCTTTTGGAAAGGAGGAGCCATTATAATTTATAGCATTAAAAACTTCCTTCTCATCTACCCCCACATAACTCTTCATATTCTCATTCAACTTGTGACTTTACATCTTCCTAGGAAGTGAGGAAATAAGTCCCCTTTTATAAATCAAAAGGAATTTTACAATTCAACATAGAGAGTTACTTGTGAATTTGAAAAATACATGATTATGTATAATGAAGAATTAGAAGAGGGGGAAAGAAGAGGGAAAATAATGGAGAGAAGAGAAGAATAAAGTTGAATGATATATAGTTGATGAAGAACTTGTTGATCTAAGGCATGGTGATCACAGTCTAATCCTTCTACAAGATGTAAAACACCTCATACTATTGAATGAGTATTTAGAAACACTAATTTGAAACCTTCTTATGTGAGCTTGAGATGAACAAAAACAACACTTATGATGTTTCCTTCTTGATCTCATAGTGAGAGTGAGGGTCATTTTATTATTCCTTAAGATTTCACAATTGGACTTTGATCATGATAGATAACTCACAGTGCTCAATTTTATTGATGCTTAAATTTCACTCACCGAATGGATCCTAACATTGCGGTTGAAAGGGATGATCTTTGAATGAAATTATTGAGAATCAGCCATGAGTTGGAATTTCACGAGGAAATGGCAATGACCATACCACAAGGTTTAAGCTGAGTGTTTAGGAACACTACCAAGTGAATAGAAGCCAATGAAACATAGTTGATTTCTCATTGAATGAAGATCATTCAATTTTTCTTTCTTGACTCAAAGAAAACTCTTGAATGAGATCAATTCAAACACTCCCTATGAACATGTTTCTCATAGAATTAGGTGACCTTTTCTTAATGGAAATACTAAGCCCTAATGAAACTTGAAGGAATGAATTGGAGTGATGTTATTCCTTAATTTCTTAAGTACGGTGATCTTGAGTGCCTTATATCAATTTTCATTAATTCAACCTTATTTTAGGAGATATTGTATTTAGTTTTTATATGAATCTCTCTTTTCATTTTGATCATGATTTCCTACTTCATAACTCACTTTCTCAACAGAGATGCCACTTAGGTGGAAGCATGATTAGACATTGTTCATTTTCTCCTCATGAAGAAATGATCCCTAAATGGAAAATGAGCTAGGTATCATTTCCCATACACACTACACTATAACACTAAAAAATCTTCCTCTACTAACTTGCGAGATGTAATATCCTTAAGGAATAAGGACAATCTCTTTCCTAGCTCACTTGACTTGGCTAGCTCAATCGAGTTCAATTCAACTAGCTCACCCAACCAGCTCACCAGAGAGATGATGGTGGATCAATACCTGATGATTCTTTAGATTTGGTTTCAATTACTGCAACCTTGGATCTCATTGAACTCTTTTTCAACTACACGCTACCTCTAAATTCCATCTGTTGCACCTCTAAATGCTCTGCTTTGTTCCTTGACACAATTGTGCTCAAGATGGTACTTCAAGATCCTTGCAAAGAGTTGATTTCCTTATTTGAGCTATTAAATCACCTTACAACCCTATGAAGACATAAAAAATAAGTGATATGAGAAAAAGGAAGCCAACATCAACTTTCCGTACTTAAAACTAAAACTTTCAATTTTTAGCGAGTCCTAGCCAAGACTCGCCATTTTGGCAATTTTGCCATATTTTCGCTCCTTGATGTTTATTTCCTATCTGGAGGATCACATATGTTGATAAATCACCTTATTTTACCACTTAATATTTTTATTCATGACTTGCCATAGACACGAAAGTGGTCTTGAAATTATGGGTTTTATTCAAAGATTCCACACTCCAAATTTTGGATGATTCCTTTATAAAAAAAATTGGAAAAAAAATAATAAGAAATGGAAAAATACTAAGAAAAAATCAGTCCTAAATATCTCAAAAAATCAACAACTTCATCGTGCGAAAAGTGGTTCAAATAAAACTAGATTTTTCAAGGTCCTTCGCTCTTATTTTTCGGATGATTTCACCTACTAGATATTTAGGAAATTGAAAAATTATTGAAAGAGGGTAGAAATATGATGAAAAATATATTCCTTAGTATCCCTAAATAAATAGGTACTTCATGGCATGAAAACTAGCTCACGTGAAACTAGAGTTTTTAGGGATTGTTTTTCCAATCTTTAGATGATCCCGCTTGCCGATCCTTAATAAGTGAAGAGGGGTCTCGTTGTCCTTTAAATATAATGTAATGAAAGAAATTAATGGAGTATTGAATAATTTTCATGTGCATAAATTGGGGATGAATGAATAATGTCAAACACTTAGTCAACAAATGATTTTTCATGACTTTTTTTCTTCCCAACTAACAACTTGATCGCAGTGATAAAAATCATGGTGGGTTAAAAATTGGGTTAGATAGATTGAGGATGGGGTGAATTTTTTTCACTTATGTCCCCTTTGGAATGGGGTCATGAGGTGCAAGAAAATTTGCCTCAAGGAGATGGTTCCAAGTGTCAAGTTGTGGTGGAATGAGAGGGAGATGGAGAAAACAAGCATTAAGCACCTGGGAGCTGGTTTTGGATCACATGAGGAACCTTGAGAGGGGATAGAGAGGGGTGAATTTTTTATTTACCCTTTTCCCCTTGGTAATGGGGATAATAGGGACACAAAAATGTGCCCTCACTAGATACTACCATGTGTCGTTCACATGATGCAATATGAAGGAGGTGAGTTAAGCCATATAAGCCCTTTAGAGAGCTGAACTTGGTCATATGAAGAATCGATGGAAATGATGGAGGGGAAATTTTTTATGTAATATCTTTTCCTTACAATTTTGAAAATAGGGACACGTAATTGTGCCCTCACCAGGAGGTGACATGTATCCCACCCCAAAAATGACTAACAGTGAGAAGCACACCTACAAGAGAGACAACTTGATAAAGTGATTCCTGGAGGTCCAAATGGAATTTTAACATGAAAAATTATAATATTTTGAATCTTAATACCATTTAAATAATAATGGTATGGTTATAAACCTTTTATTATGCATACGTGATTAAAATTGGCCCTTTTCTATGGGACAATAGGGTGTGTCTGCAAAAATTGAGCTTCCATGAGAAGCCATCAGGTCTTGTGAAAGATTTTATGATTTCACCATGTAGAGAAATTCTTAATATTTAAAATGATTTTTTTTTGGTTTCCAATTCATTATGAAACTCCTAAAATTATGTACGAAATTTCAAGTACTTATTTTGACTGTATGCTCCTCACCCATGAAAAACCCACTTTCACATCAATTGTTCCCAAACCTCAAAAACTTCCCTAAATATTCATATATCACTTAAAAAAATTTAAAAACTATCCAACACCACCTATATATGATTGTGAACTTTCAGATCCATCCCATAGGATGTACACCAGTCCTGAAAAGGCCAAAATTAGCCTTTCTAAGCCTATCAAAGAACTAGCCTTTGGAAACACTTCATAATATGAGATGAATGAACTTGTCACGACATTTAAAACAATAGGAAAATATTTTTAAACATATTATGAGAACCTAAAAGGTTAGGATGAGTACGGTATAGAAGGAAAATTGATCGGGAGAGGGGGTTCAAGAAGACTTAGGATAAAAATGCAAATTTGGCTTTCATGCTTGAAAGTTTGATTTTTTCATGCTACACATTTACATGAAAACAACTAGCTCTAGCTTGGGACTTATTCGGATCGAACAAAGTGAGGATAGGAAAAGTAAGAACCCTAGAATCTCAAGACATTATGTGGACGAGTTCCTTATCCATTGGTCTATACATATTCATTTCTTCCACACAAACACAATGACAAAAGGGAAACACAAAAAGCATAAAACAACACACGATGGAAAGGAAAATATATTACAAGGGAGAGAAAGTTATAGATGTGGGGTAATAATGTATGTAGATACTCACTAAAGGGTTGGGAAAAGTACATACCATCATGGAACAACGAATTGAATTCATACCTTCAAGCTCAAGATATTTATCTAATCATGTCATACTTTCGTGATGGCTCTAAATGGTTTGAGAAGAAGCATAGAGACTAAGATTCCATATTCATAATTACATTAGACTGAAAACACTCTTACATTTAATGAACACTTTGTGACATGATGAAAAATATTGCATTTTGTAACTTTCACTTGATTCTCTATGGACATGAGAAGCCATTCCTCCATGGGATCATGAGTTTTTCATGGAGGCATTCACCATCCTCAAATTAAGGTTGTAACATGAAACCATTCCTTGAATCAGCGAGGAACTTAGAGGAAGTGAGAACAAACTGATTCTTTTCCCATTCAACATCTTCTTCAAACCTCTCACTTTGTTGTTTTGGACAATTACTTTCAAATATTGATACTACATCATTGATATGAAGGTATTCATTGTCCTCGAGTGAAGATCGCAGTGTGGATTCATGTTCAAAACTAACAAGGGATTTGGAAATGTGAGTGCAAGTTGGAATTCTTCCTATTCAAAATAATCCTTCACATTCTTACTTAGTTGACTCAAACAATTTTCTTCTACATAAACCAGCTCAATGTTGACCTTGACATCATTTTCTATGGAAGAGGCATTGTCTTCATGATTGAGAATATCTTTAGGAGATTCTAGACTTTCCTCCCTCTTTTATTTATCATATGTGCCTCTTCTTCACATAATAAGAAAGGTGAAGTTTTACCTTCATAATCATGCTCATCTCGCTAAGGTTTCATATAGCACCCTAAGCTCATCTGTTTTCTCTATCTCATTATCAAACAATGGTTTATCAAAATGAGAAGTACAAATTGACTCACACCTATCTTGTGTTTCCACAAAGACAAATCAGATCTCAAGGATGTGTTGAGGGTATTCAATTTCTTCTGTAATAATCAAGATATCTTGCACCAATTACTCTTTCAAATATACCACATACTCATTATTATCTTCATTTGAAAAATCTTCATATTTGGCTTCAAGGAGATGGTTGGAAATCTTCTCTACACATGGCTAAAATTCATTTGAAAAATTCTCATTCTCTTTCTCTGCATTTCTTGTCATTTGGATCTCACCTTCTTACAAAGACATGGCATACTTAGTTTTCATCATTTTCAGATATGGATAAGGGATCCATGTTACAAGAGAAAGGCACACCTTTGAGCTTAATATCCATTGCATCATCCCGATGATATGAGGAAAAATACAATTTGTAACAGAGGAAAATTCTCTTCTCCACCTTGAACTTATCCTATAAAATCTTCTACTTTGAAAGGAAATGGGAAAGATCCATAATCATTGAGATGATTAGCATTACAATCCTTTGGTGAGGATGGTGAAATCATCTCCTCGGAGAGGTCATGTTCAATTTGATCATCCTCCTTTGTTTCAAGAAGGAAATTGAACTCCTCTTTTTTTCATCCATGATTGTATCAAGAAGGGAATTTTATTTTCAACTATCTCCATTTCATCATTTAACATTTGTGCATCAATTGAAGAGTCAAAATTAGAAAGGAGATTATACATGATTACCTCAAATTCATCATTGAGTCACGGGATGGGGGATTGATTTCTCATAATTCTTATTTGTTGGTGGATTCTTAAGAAAGTACTAGAACATTTTCATGGAAAAATAATCTTCCTCTCTTGAATCCATTATTTGCCCAATGGGTTGTGCCTCGAGCCAAAATGTATTCATAAATGGAGGTTCAACTATTGTGCCTTATTCATCATCATACAAGGTGATAATTTGATTCTCATAAGAAGGTTCAAGGATATGACATTCATTAGAAGTAAACAAGAATATTCCAGAATAAACACCTCATAATGCGAGCAGTCATGAGGATCTTTATTTGAAAGATGATTTTATTCTTTCTCAACATTGTGAAGTGCTTCAAGATGCTCATACCTTTTTGCAAGGCCAATGCATAATTCCAAATTTCATGATAGGTTTTGGGATCATAATTTCCTTCTTCCACACGCATAATTCCTTATACAAACTCTCTTTCAAGAATTTCATTTCTTTGTCTCCATATGAAATTAAATCCTTTAAAGGAAGAGAGATGAAGGACAATGTTATGAGTTTATTGGTCAATTTGTGTGAAATTAAAAACATTTCCTTACATAGAGTATTCACCCTCATGCCCTTCATACAACATTTCATATCTCTTATGAATATTCTTCATCCATTTTTGGATTCTTGATCATCAGCAGGTGCGATTCCCATTTTATTTCCTCTAGCAACAATCTGCTTGAATTAGAGCCACCAAGACTTGATGACAAGATCTTCACAAACAAAAATTTTCTCCATTCTAGAAAATATTTTCATGAATCTTGTAGAAATAGTAGGGACCTTCTTTCCCTTAGTTGATCATGAGTTTCAGCTTGAAGCAAGAGACTCCTTTACTATAGCGAGAACATTTACTTTTGCAAGATATATTCCATAATGATGGCTGATAAAAAATTTACATATCAGGGTCTTCTTCTTCTTCATGGTTGTTGTTACTCATTGGTTCCAAACAAAAAATATTGATACTTTGTCATTGTGTTTGAGAAACGATCGTGACATACATACATTCCTTTATGGAGTTTCCTTCAAAATATGATTTTTATTTTTGATAAATATTGCAAAGATATTTGATGGTGCATGAGGGTAGATCTCTCCCTATCGGAGTCACCAAAAATTGTTGGTGAAATAATTTTTCGTGTTACAAATTATGTGTTTTCACCAATTCTCACGGGGCTATACCCTCCTTCTTGTGTATGGGGAGGATCCCATTATTGAATGTAAACTATCCTAATTCTATCTAAATGTTGTGGGGGTGGACAATAGTTTGGGGATCACATACGAACTATTATCCCATTGTACCCCTCACATGAAATTGCACAAACAATACCCCATAGAAAAATGAGGGATTGGTTGACCAATGAGAGCTCACACTTCGGGATTGGCCAAATAGATTGAAGAAAGCCGAGCACATTACGAGAGGAGTTTAGAAAATGAAGACGTTCCAAAGTCCAAAATTTAGAATTTAGAAGTGAGGTTGTTTGGAGATAGGCCCAAGAAAAAATGGTGAAACCCAGAGACAGGGAGCACAAAGCTCCAAAATTTGGAGGTCAACACATAAAAGGAAGGTCAAATTCAAAGTTTCAGAGTCTTGGGAGCTTGTGGTGAAACAGTTCCACACGGGAGGGAGAAAATTCTAAAACACTGAATCAAAAATTCGGACTTGAGGATTTCAGGAGTTTGGAGTTGGTAGAAGGTCAAGCAAATGAAATATGTGAATCCACAAACCCCAAAACCCAAAAACCTCAAAACCTGAAATCCCCAAAACCCAAAATCCTTGAAACTTGAAATCCCCAAAACCCAAAACCTAAAAACCCAAAATCCCCAAAACCCAAAATCCTTGAAACTTGAAATCCTCAAACCCCGAAACCTAAAACCCAAAATCCCAAATCCCTTAACTGAACCCCTAAAAAGGAAAAGGTATGAAACCCGAATTCCAAATTTAGGACTTTAGAGTTTCATAATTTTAGAACTTTTACTTGAGTGATGAATAGTGTCACGTGACATGGTTTGAGTTTGAACTCTAAATTTCAAATTTCAGACTTCTAAGGTTCAAAATTTCAAAAATCTCAAGTTGACTTGAGAGATGAATAGTAACCCAAACTCTAAAATCAAAAAATCTCAAAGTCCCAAATCTTGAAAGTCTGAAATTTTGGATTTCGGAGGATGCAATGTAGTTCGAGTCGAAAAAACAAAGCTAACCAACCATGTTTATTGCAGTATGGCACCCTTATCTTTATATGGGCACAACTTTTGGTGGAAGCTCAAATTTTCACAAAATTTAACTTTTTGGAAATCCCTTAGTGTCCTCTACACAAATACAATTGGTTTTCATAATTTTAGTGAGACTAAATATTTAACAAAGAAGAAATACAATCCACCATTTGGAGGGTGTTTCTAGATTTTTCACCTACCAAAATGATGAGGTATGCGCTTCCTTTCTTCTCCAACAAGGCAATGCACATGGAGGCATGGATTTTGTAGTGGCAACCATAATTGTTGTAAGATATTTTAATCCATTTTAGGGTGGTTGAAGTAAGATTTATAATTCATCTCTCTTCCTTCTCTCATTCTTCCTATATATTGTAAGGAGGGGCTCATTTCACAAGGTTGGAAAAATTGTATATGCACCTCCCTTCTTTCTTTTCTGTAATAGATTTTGGATATTTCAAACCTCCTATTGAACATTGCAATGCAAAATATGTGCCTTTGGACCTAAATGTGATGTATTGTATCAACTTTGAGAGAAATAAAATCATATATGTAGATGATTCAAACCCTCTTCTGTGTTATATTGCAACTTTCTGATATTTCATTGCATGTAAGATTATTATGTATGGTTATTGTTTTCTTTACAAGGTTATGGTAGTGATGTGTTTATTATGAAAAAATTTCAACATCATTCTTGGTGCATCACCTTCCCTCAAGTAGGTTTTAATTTTCATGCATTTTCTCTATCTCTGTCTCCTTGGAAATATTAGATTAGGGTTATATATACAACTCTCTGCACTTTGGAGTAGTTGGCACTAGGATAGGATAGGAAGTTGGCCTTCTCTGGAGAGCTTTCCCGATCGCAAAGTCCCACACTTTGGGAAAATATCCATGTTATGTAATCACACTGATAGTTTCAATATATCGAGTTGCAAACAATCAAGGGTGCTGTGATTATGCATCAGCGGTAACACTTCACTAAAATTGTGGAAAAGTTATTATATGGGGAGTACAAGGGAGGAATTTTCATCGATGAGGGATAAAGGATAGAAATTAGGAAAGAGGATGTAATCATTTATCAAGATTAACAAACTAGAGACACATAGATCTTTAGATTCATTAATCAAGGACACAAAGTTCCTTCTTGGTTATTCAAGATTACTATGCTTGCAAAGTGCCAGAAAAGAGATAGAATAAAGGAAAACATAAGAAAAGGAAATGGAAGAAATGTATATATTTTTTCTTCTATATTACTTGATACAAATCTCAACAACCATACAACAATCAACAATTGCTACATAAAACTAAAATTTTAAGATATTTTGGAATAAAAGAGTCATTCCAATTTATAGAATTACAAATTACCTTCTCATCTACCCCCACATGACTCTTCATGTTCTCATTCAACTTGTGACTTTACATATTCCTAGGAAGTGAAGAAATAATTCCCCTTTTTATAATTCAAAAGGAACTTTTACAATTCAACATAGAGAGTCACTTAATTGAATGAGACAAAATACCATGATTACGTACAATGAATAATAAGGAGGAAATAATGAAGAGAGGAGAAGAAGGGAGTTGAATATTTTTTTATTAATGAAGAACTTGCTAATATTAGGGATGGTGATCACAGTCTCTTCCTTATAGAAGATGAACATACACCTCGGACTATCAAATGAGTGTTAGAAACATTATTGTGAGACCTTCTTATGCAAGCTTTAGATGAAAATGGGCATCACTTATGATGGTTCCTTCTTGATCTCATAGTGAGAGTGAGGGTCATTTTATTATTCCTTAGGCTTTCAAAATTTTCCCTTTATCATGATAGATAACTCACAATGATCAATTTTCCTAATGCTTAACTTTCACTCATCGAAACAGATCCTAACATTGCGGTAGAAATGGATGGCCTTTAAAGCAAAATCTTGAGAAGTGGCCACTAGTTGGAATGACATGAGGAGATGGAAATGACCACACCACAAGGTTTGAGGTGAGTGTTTAGGAACACTACCAAGTGGATGGAAGCCAATGGAAAGAGTTGATTTATCATTAAAATTCATTCATACCATTTTCCTTTCTTGACTCTTAGAACACTCTTGAATGAGATAAATTCATACACTTCATGTGCACATGTTTCTCATGGAAGTAGGTGACATTTTTTGATGGCAAGACTGATCCTAGATGAAACTTGAAGGAATGAATGGGAGTGAGGTGATTCATTGATTCCTTAAGCATGATGATCTTGAGTTCCTTGATAGCTCATGATTGTATCTAGTTTGTTCTATGAATCTCTCATTTCATTTTTAATCATGAAGACCTACTTCACAAATCAATTTCTCAACCTAGACGCCACTTAGGTTGAAGGATTAGACATTGCTCATTTTCTCCTCTGAAGAAATGATCCCTCAATGGAAAATGAGATTTGTGTTAATGTCTCACACACTACGCTGTAACAATGGAAAATATACCTCTCTTGACTGTTAGATGTGAGTTCCTTAAGGAAGAATGATAAGCTCTTGCACTAGCTCAATTGACCTAGCTAGCTCAAACCCCGACTCTCACCTAACTCATCCAACCAACTCACTAGAGAGATGATTGTGGATCAAGAACTAATGATTCTATAGCTTTGGTTTTAATGGATTCCTTGGCTCACTTTTAATCCTTTATCAACCGTGCAAAAACTCGACTTTCACCCTCTGCACCTCAAAATGCTCTTCCTTGTTCCTTGAAAAGTTTTCTCAAGATGGTACTTATAGATCCTTAGGAGAGATGATTTCATTATTTGTGCTATGAAAACACCTTAAAACTCTGTGAGGACATCAAAAAGTAGTGAGATGAGTGAAAATGAATCCAACAATAAATTTTTGCAAACTTTCTAGTTTTAGCGAGTCCTAGCCAGGATTGCCATTTTGGAAAAAAATCCTGTTTTCATTCCCTGATGTTTCTTTCCTATCTCGAGGATCACGAATGTTGATAAATCACCTTATTTGATGACTTACTATTTTTATTCATACCTTTCCATGGACACATACTATTTTTAGTAAGTGCACCATGGGTGTCAAATTACAATGAAAGCGGTCTTGAAATTCTGGTTTTATTCCAAGATTTCCCACTCCAAATTTTGGATGATTCCTTCATCTGAACAAGAGGGAAAATGAATTTTTCATAAGAGTGGGGATAATAATAAGAAAAACTCAATCCTCCATATCTTGAAAAATCAGTAACTTCATTGTGTGAAAAGTGGTTCAAATAAAACTTGATTTTTCAAAGGTCCTTCACTTTGATTTTATAATGAAAAATGTAGTCCTCAATATCCCTAAAGAAAAGGGAATTCATGGCACAAAAACTAGATCACGTGAAACTAGATTTTTCAAGGATCATTTTCTCTAATTTTTAGACGGTTATGCGTGTCGGATCCTCTAAAAGTAAAGAGAGGCCCCACTATCTTTTTTTTTGCTACATCATGGTAGTTATTAATGGAGACTTGAAGGGTTTTAGGTGAAGTAATGGGGATGAATGAATAATGCCAAATAGTTATTCAAAAATTGATTTTTCATGACTTTTTTGCCTCCCCAACTAGCTAAAACTTGACTACAAGTGAGAGTAAGCATGGTGGGTTAAAAATTGGGTCAGATGGATTAAGGATGAGGTGAATTTTTGTGTCCCCTCTATCCCCTTGGAATGGTGATAAGAGGTACAAGAAAATGTACCTCAAGGAGATGGTTCCACTTGTCAAGTTGTGGTGGAATGAGAGGGAGATGGAGAAAACAAATATTAAGCACATGGGAGTTGGGTTTGGGTCATGTGAGGAACCTTCATAGGGGATAGAGAGGGGAAAAAAATCTCCTATTTCTCATTGGGAATGGGGAAAAGAGGGACATAAAAATGTGCTCTCACCAAATTTTTCCATGTGTCATTCACAAGATGCAAGATGGAGGAGGTGAGCTAAGACGGATAAGCCTTTCGAAGAGCTGAACTTGGTCATATGAAGAACCAGATGGAATGGATGAGGGGAAAAAATTTTTGTCCCCTTAGGAATAAGGATAAGAGGACAAAAAAATTGTGCCCTCACCAGGAGGTGACATGTTTCCCACCCCAAAAATGACTAACCGTGAGAAACAATCTTACTAACAAAGTGATTTCCAAAGCTCTAGATGGAATTTTTCGATGAAAATATATATGATTTTGAATCCCAAAACAATTTAAAGAACATATTCAATTATTCTTGCATAATTTAAAAATGGATACTTTTTCTTCGGACAACAAGTCATGTACTGTGAAAACTGAGCTACATGAGAAGCCATTTAGTCTTATGAAATATTTTATGATTTCACCATGTAGATAACTCCTTAATATTTCTAATGACTTATTTTTGGTTTCCAATTCATTACGTAACTCCCAAAATCCTCTGCAGAAGTTCAAGTATCGATTTTGTTGTATGCTCCTCACCCCTAAAAACCAACTTTCACATCATCTATTCCCAAACCTCTAAAACTTCCCTCAATATTCCTAAATCAATTCCAAAACTTAAAAAATTCCAAAACCACCTATGGATCATTGTGAGATTTCATATCCATCTTAGAGGATGTACACCAGTCTTGAAAAGGCCAAAATTAGCCTTTCCAGACCGGTCGAAGAACTAGCCTTTGTAAACACTTGTTGGTATGAGATGAATGACCTTATCATAAAATTTCAAAGAATAGGAAAATTTTGTTCAACTCATTAAGAGAACCTACAATTTTAAGATGAGTATGGTACAAAAGGAAAACTGATCGGTAAAAGGGTTTGGGAAGACTTAGGAGAAAATATTCAAATTTGGCTTAGTTGTCATGTTTACAAGTTTGAATTTTTCATCATACACATTTACATGAAAAAATGTGAATATCAAAGAATAATAAAACATTATTTGAGCTTAAAGAATTAAGAAAATATGATATGATCAAATTAGAAGATCAACAAGGATCAACCAAGATATGGTTTGACAAAAATCTAAGGCACAATCTTTCAAAATAGGATATTTGGTCCTAAAATGGGATGTAAACATATCTAAACTATGGTGGCAATCAAATTTTGATGGTCTTTAGAGTATGACATAAATCTTCATATCATGTAAGTAGGACAACTCTTTTGATTTGTCCAAACTTGATGGGGAGGTACTTGAGATCCTTGTTTTATGGGATCTATCTGAAATCTACTCATTAGATTTACTTTCTTGCATATTGTATATACTTTTATTTCTTTGTTTTCACTTGTCATCATTATTGGGGTACCTCCTATTTTTGTGTGTTGATCACCAATTGAGTGTTTTTCCCTCAATTCTTATGGTGGTATTTCAAATAAGTGATTTTGCATAAGTATTCATCTCATTTACATTTTATAGGCTATTTTTGCAAATAATGATAGAGCAATTTGGTTTCGGAGGAAAAATTGAAAGAAATATGCTTGACTATGTTCCCAATGGATGCTTCAAGGCTACCAATCTTCCATCTATCAGAATATGTTCCCAAAAATTCACCAAACTATTGTCCAAAATCGCACCTTATACGACTTTGAACAATTTGTCCAAATTTTAGACTCAAGCAACTCGGGAATGAAGACCTTGAATAAAGAACTTGAAAACTTAGTCTTTCGTGGCATGGAAGAAATGCTCGGTGATTTATAACTTATAATATAAATGTCATGCAGACTTGGTAAACATCATATTTTGTGGATTTAGTTAATTCCACATGACAAAACATGTAGTATGCCCAATGAAAGTGTGTGGTATAAGGAAAAATTATTGTGGGACATTGTGTGGAAAAAGTAGGCAAGTTTGAATATGGCTAAGGGTGTAAGTCATGGAATAAATAACTTAGTGTTATGCAGACTTCAAAGACGTATTATTCTACAAAATTAACAAAGGCTGCGATGAATAAAGGAATGTAATTACAGGTGGAAAAAATCCACAACATAAGGAAAAAATCCTCCACGGTGTAGCAAAAACATTAAATGGCTAAGTGCAAAAGATTTGAAAAGGTGTGAGATGTGAGATGTCACAGAGTAAAAGGAGAATCCACATATCAAGAAACACCTAAAATCCATGAAGCATGACAAAGTCACACATGTTTGTAACCGGATGCTCAACTCCTCCACCTACCTAAATTTAATTTTAGTGGCACCGTCCTCTGCACTAGAAATTTGATTGTTTGTGCTTGGAGAAATGTCAGAACCCATACCTATCCTATGAGTGGTCCTTATTGGTGGTGGATGGTTGAGCTCATTGATCACGAGATGTGATTGATCTCTTCTCCTCACTCTCTAAAAACTTAGATAAATGTAAATGCTTTGGTATAATATAAGGGTTGTTTTATGCTACATTTGTGGCTCCTCCTTATGCTCTTGTAAAACTCTTTCTCACGACCTTTGTAACTCACATGTGGAGATTCCTTGCCTAAGCTATGTATCTCAGAAATGGTTAAGCATTGATAATAATGTAGTTGTGACTTTATTTCTTTGAATTCTATATGTTTAATGTGAATATCTTTGTTCTCTTGCAGACCTTCACTCTTTTCCATTTTAATTCCTTCCATGTTGTGTGTGTCTTTTAAAATCTTCACATATGCGTCTTCTAGAGCCGAAATGATCCATTTTCTAGTTTGGTGCATCACCTTCCTTTTTATTTTAGTTTTCTCTCTCTCACCATGTTCCTTGGGGTTTATTAGCTTAGGATAAGATAGGTTAGAGTATAATCTAGTAGTCAAAATGAATGGGGTGAGAGGAACTAGCCCTCTCATTGTAGGTTTGATCTTGATTTCCCCCAAACTTTTGAGATCATTTATGTTTTCACTAAAATGTTGATTTCATGATTCAATAGGGGTGTGAATTTCTTCTGACAATAGGCCTTTTACATGCATGTTTGGGTTGCACTTGATCGCTAACCTTTCTTTCTTACACTTTAGCAACCTTGTCTGGATTACATTGGTGTAACTATTGATATGCATAATTCTATTATAACTTATCATATGGCCTCCAAGACAATCACTATTCATCTTGATCGATTCCTTGATTACATTTCTAATTTTTCATGATGGAATGCACATAATTACTCGATGCATATTTTAGTGATGAATAATATGTCATGGGAATGCACAACTTATAAATCATAGGTTTCTTAAAAAATAGGCCAAAATCCTTTGCATAGTATGCATCTAATACAAATCACGTTGGCTACATTTCAGATTTAGATGAATCTTGAGCAATGATATCACTTATATCATCATGTCATTCACACTTGGGGGAATATTTCTTCTCCCCCTTACTACCCAATGACACACTCTTGTTCTAAGTTCAAACATGACTTGAGGGTTGAATTTACCTACACGGGCCTCACCTTTCACACATACGCTAGAAGGAACCTTTCTCCCCTTTCATATTTGTTTTATCTCATGGTTACATATTTGCAAAAATTCAAAAACATTAGCCTAAGTCTTGATTGGATGTATCCTCACTTGTTCATATTATTTTATGTTGCACATTGATTATCATGTTACTTGGATTCATAGAATGCTCTATCATGTTTCCATGCACACGTGCACAATCACATGGTACGTTTTGAGGTGAAAGAAGATCACTTACAAGTTTCTACATGATGTATGATGCTTGGTATTTATCCCTACCAATCCCATTAAGGATTCTAGGAAACTACCTTTCCTATTCTTCTATATTTAGGTTCTATCATCGCAATATATAACAATTTCACTCATATTTTACCATTTCATAAATTATGGTATATTTTTTCTAACAAACTAATGGGTGCTTCTTGTGCGGCATTTTTCTTGCGAGCCTACTTCCAACCATGATTATCTAATGTTATTATATCTTTTTTATGTTTGTGTCTTGATTTTTGTTGTTTGAGTGTTATGCCCTATGATTGATTATGTGTTTTTATTCTATAGCCTTGAGGATTTGATTTTCTTGAAATATCTTGAGTGGTGTCCCATGTAATCAACTAACTACTTGGTGTGTCTTTTTCCATGTTCTTGTGTGTATTGATATTGCAACATGCATACTTTTTGTGAATACTACTTTTATCTATGATTTCCTATTGTTTTGTGTGTGCCTTGGTTATCACCATACAAATTCCCTAGTCCCCCTATAGGATTCCTAGTTCGGATGTACACATCAATTTCAGCTTTTCTTGTTTGGGCCATGATTATCTTGGTTCATATCATGCACCCCAAATGAGTGGGGGAAATTATCAAATGACTATTTCACCCTCTTAGTATTCCAAATACTAGACACATAATGGTATAAAACAAAATTAGAACAAATAAGATATAAGAAATAGGTTTATAATATGAATTGGGCCAAAATTAAATACGGGATAGATCCAAAAATAGATGAATGGTAGGAACTAGTGTACCACAGGCATTCCCATACTAGAGGAAGAAACATGTAAATTATAGGATAAAAAAGTTGCAAGTGAAAATATTTTCCAATTTCCAAAATGGGATACTCGGTTTCATGTGACTATCAAGACAAAAGGAAAAAAATCAAGGGCAAACTACATACTTTGGGTAAGGGAACTAATTACTCTATTTTCTTGGGATCATCTGTGACCAGTTTCTATTGGGTTTGTGACCATATATAGTGGAATTTATCCATGGGAAAGAATTAACAGTTGGAGGGAAAATCCTACAACTCTCCCAACACTCTTCCCTTGGCAACATGATTCTTAAATTGTCAATTTGGCAACAAGACGATCAAATATGTAGCTTGGAGATAGGACACATAAATCCTCGGTTTAGCAACATGATGTTTAAATTCTTATTTTGATGATAGGATTCCTAAATCCTCATTATTATTCCAACCATCTTCAAGGTAGAAAACATACATGATCAATTCTATCTCTTTTCTCACGGAACACAGGTGTACTCTATCCTTGATTGACTTGTTTTCAATAAACATTTCTATTTTCACATTTACTAATTTAAAGTTCAATTTCATTTATTATGGGTATTGGCTACACTTATCTTTTGTTGTAGGTTTGACCTTACTCTGACAAAGGGAAACACATAAATGAAATATTGAACAATCTTAGAGCACAAGATACTCCAAAAAAAGTAATATTTAAGGAGAAAATGCATGCATCATTTCTCTTTGCATACATGAGGTCACTCTTATGATCCTTATCCTATTATATATTTTATGATACACATTATACAATCTCTATTTGACACGATATCAAGAAAAAACCTCATTCAAAGCACGTTATCGATTCTAATTCCCTTTGTTTCTTCACAAGGTACACTCTTCTTATCTAATTTATGCTCTTCGAATATTTATTCACCAACAAGAAGGGGAAATGTAGTCATAAATCACACATTTTCTACTTACATGAAACTTCTAAGTATGTTATTAAGTGTGTGATTCCTAAGTAATAAAACTAGACATTAACAACACTTGTTTTACTTTTACATTGCTTTATCCCTTTTGATACTCTTGACATTTGATTTTCTTGAATGGTCACTTTACTTTTGGACATTGAACAACATATGACATAGCTCTGTATTTTCCATTATATCTTTTGAGCATCTCGAACATTTCCTCCCATTAGGGACCCAGAGGCTGCTTAGGCGTTATTGTCTGTTTGGCACTTCTATCATTTCCCTCTCTTTTTCAAGTTTGAATTGCCACATCATTTGTTATATTTTCTAAATTACTACCCATCACTTTGGATTGACCTTTTTGGTTGTTAATGAAGAAATTTAAACAAGGGAATCATACATATACATGACTTACTCACTATTATTAGGGTTTGGACAACTTTGGGGCTAATACTTACTATTTACTACTTGGGCAAAGACAAATATTCAAGGATTGCATTTGGACTCCATTATTTATTGTATAGGAGGGCCTACTTCTGGATTCTATCTTACACATTCATCTTAGGGGAAAATTAGTTGTAGCATGTTATCTTGGTGTGATTTTTATAAGGAAACCTAGCTTGAGGACATAATTAAATCACACATACTACAACTACATAGAGTCTTAAATGTCGTGCAACTCTCAATGAAAATCACAATAGGGTGACTATCAAGGTTAGTCGACTCAAGAATATAATTTGTAGGTTTAGGTGTGACATAGGAACCACCTGTAATGAAGTGGATGCATCAGAAAGTGAAAGGAAGAACATAAGTTCGGACCCTAAAAGATCGAAGCGGAGTTCTTGCCGGGATACTAGTGCCCAATTCAAACACCAATGCAGGTGGTCATGTCCTTGTCAGGGTGGTCTGGTCATATCTAAAGAGGTTCCATATCCCATTTTCTTAGAAATAACATATACGATTCGAGATCCAACTTTCCCGACTTGTTTCCAAACTGAATCAACCTATATCTCCGGATACAAACTAAGTCACTCTTATCTCCATATTATACACACTTTATTATTTGATCTTAGTCCTCTTATGCAAGATTTAAATTTCATTAAATCACATAACCAACACACAAGAAAGAGAATAATGGACTCACTATGAGCTTTTTAAGCATCGAAGGTCATTCAATGTTTCTTTAGGAACAATGTGAATGAAAACTCAGATAATAATGTGTCCTTAAGTTGTGCAAATGTGTGAGTGTTATGTTGTGGGTGTCACGAATACCATTCTAAAGCTTGTATATCAAGTGAAAGTGGAAAGGTACATAAGAGGATTGTATCATCATATTGAATAAGGTGGTATGTGTAGAGAAATAGATCCAGTGATGTTGGGGTTCATTAGCGTCATTGAATTTTTTTACTATGGAAATTTTGAAATGTAGTGGATATGGTACATCTCACCATGGGGTGAATATGATCATTAAAAATTTAGTGATAATTCATTGCAAGTGGAAGTCTCCTAAGTGTTGGTACTAAATCTTGGTGATGTTTTGATTAATTGTTGGTGGAGGAGGTTGGGGTGTGAACTAGCATGAGGGTTAAGAGAATATATGGGGATTTATAAAGTAGAAATGGTGAGTGAAGAGTGTGTGAGGTGAATTGAAACATGTAAAATGAGGAAGTTGGAAAATAAATTTACCATCGGCCATCATGAGTAACATAAGAGGTATGGGCACGAGGTTTGAGTATTAATTAGCATGACTACAAGTAATTTGTGCTTGAGACTTATTAAAATTTAGGTGGAGATTCGTTTCGATGTGGTCATGTGGTTGCACTTAAGACTAAGTGGGTCACTTAGCGAGTGAGTAGAGGTTAACGAATGAATATGACAACCTAGGTGAGCTCGGAATTAAAAATTTGAGAAAGTGCAATGAAGGTAACTCTAATCACACTCATCACCGAGGGTCACATGTGTGATTGATAGTGAAATTGGGAAGTGTTAAGGGAAGAATGACTTATATATGGTGAAATGGAAATGAATGTGGGAAAATTAGTTGTGGGTGTGACCAACATGTTCACACTTTTGACATGAGTGGGAGATAGAGTAGTGAGTTAGTTTCTGCTAAGACCAATGAAGGAGTGAGGAGGCATGTTGAGGAAGCGGGAACACTTCCAATTGCGACCATGACTAGGAGGAGGAAGATTGTGTGGGGAATGGTGTGAGTGTGGTTTGAAGGTGATGGATAAGATGAAAAACACCGGTCATGGAAGTGACCAAGAAGAGAAGGGAGGTAGGTGTGAAGGGGAATATTTGGTCACGGTGTGGACTGGGAAAAGAATCTAATGGGGAAAGGGGAATCAATTAGAGGACCCATATAAATAAGTGGAGGGGGGAAGGTCAATGAAGGAAGTGATGGAGAGGAAAGGTGTGAGAGGGAAAAGGGTGAAGTGAATAATGGTCACAAGAAGATTAAGGGGCAATGTAGAAAGAAGAGGTCGTAGGAAGGTTGTAGGAAGGTTGCAGAAGGTCACACATATGACTATGGTAAGGGGGTGAGGTGGTAAAACTATGAGGTATATGAAAAATAAGTGAAGGAGATGAATGGATTGTAGAGTGCAAGGGTTTGATCACAAATAGAGCAAGACCGGAGAGCGTAAGGGCTAAAGTGCATATGGAGAATATTAGAGAGTGTAAGGTATAGAGCACACATAAAAGGGGACTAAAGATCACAATGGCCATAACATGCATGGATGGGGGACTAGAGAGCACAAGGGGAAAATGTGTTTGGAGGGGAACTAAAGAGAATAAGAGTTGGAGCATGCACGAGAGGGGAAGGAGAACATAAGGGCCAAATTACACATTAAGGGAACCAAAGAGTGAATGGAGAATAAAAGATAGAAAATGGTGTTGGATAAATGTTGGATAGTCATACACATGACTAATATTGTGCAAAATATTTATGAACAAAGTGTGGAGGATAAAAAAATATTGGAAAATAATAAGATAAAAAATAGAAAATGCATTTGCACCTATGAGTGACACTAGGAAAAATATGAATATGACGAGAATGTGGGAAATGGGATAGAGATAAGATTTGGGTAATGATGGAATGTAGAAAATTGATTGATGAAAAATCATACAAAATTTGTGTATCTGAATAGGATAGGAAAATATAGGAATGATATAGATGTGCAAATATTATAGAAATTTGGGGAAACAATGTTGGATGTGAGCTCGTAGTCATATATGTGACACATAAGTGACTAAATATGGATGAAATGTATGTTTTGGGGGGATTTTTTGTTTTTAGATTTTTTTCTTTTTCCAAATGCAATGTAAATATGTTGTGATAAAATGAATTGAATCTTATCACCTAAACAAGATGTTCCTTTTAATATACCATAAATGGTATGTGAAATGGACTCATCATATTAATGGAATCTCATTCAAATGGATTACCTTGTACATAATCTAATGGTGTTCCACCCCTTTAGGGTTTATGCGTAATGACCAATGACACAGGAAATGGGGGGAATGGATGCGTATGCATGTCCTTGTTACTTCTTAATGATTTTTAAGGGTTGGTGCCATAAACGTCATTATTTTGGATGTGTTAGGTGGTAGATGCAGTAGGTCAATCACAATAGCTTCACCCATAAATGTGACCTAGAGGAAGCTGTAAATATTGAACATTATTGTGAATAAATTCTTGTGTTGTACATAACACTAAAGTAAAAATACTATAGTTATTTCTAATTCACGGATCACCCAAGGGTGTGAGGGAAGAGCATGCATAATATGCGATATATTAACATGATATATGTGAATAATAACAATTAAAAACTTTTTAATATTTTAAACTTTTAAAAAATCACAAAACAATCACGCCTTTAACTACCTTACAACCAAATTTTTAATTTTTAGTAAATAGAAATTCAAAACATAGTCGCGCTTATGACTAGCTTATAACTTGATTTTATTGTTTTTATTTTAATCAAATCTGCAAGTTAAGTGTTAAATTTACAATAACAAGTGTTAGAAAAAATGAATCAAAAGGAATATAAACCTAATAAGAAAACACATTTAGATTTAAAAAATTAAATAAGTTAACCTACAGCTAAAATGGTCCCACCATAGTCACCAAATAATAGTTGATATAATATAAACATCCAAATCAATGCTACTTAAAAAAAATGGACTTATGCTGCCACCATTGAAAATTTGAGGGACAATCATAAGTTCTTTCCTTGAATAAAATAGGCTAAACTTAAAGATATAAAACTAAATATGCATATAAACACTTAGAAATGTGTTATTTATTTTTTGTGGCTAGGGGACCTACATCGATCAAATCCACGGCCCTTTTTGAGGTTTATAATAAGACCATGTAAAACATGAAAAGAAAAAATGAAATGTTGAAATGAAATGATATATTTGTTTGAGGGCTTGAGGGGACCAAGGCTGTGGTGTAGGATTTATCGTGGATGATTGTCTATTTTTATGGTGTCTTGTTTGATTTGGATCTTTTCATAGTCATGGCTCGGTCGCCATCGTAATTCATTCATAGGTGTAATTGGAAGCACGATTGAAAATCAAAAATCTAACTATGCAACGAGCTTCAGATGTCCAAAATGCCTTCCTTTCTCTTTAATAAAAAACTACAAACAACACATGGGTGATAAATGGCCAAAATTGTGAATACAACTAAAAGGGATGAAGGGAGGATGCGGGTAAGATTTTTTTATTTTTGAGTACATAACAAATTGTGACACATATGGGTGGAATGTGCATATAAGGATGAGACGATAAGGGTCTATAATGCATCAAAAGTGTAAATGGGTTATTGGTGGGGTGGTTAAGTAGTTGTGAAAACATTAAATGAGGACAAGAGAGGATAATTGGGGTGACATGTTTTAAATCAACTCTATTAATTACTTTTAAGTGTTTTGTGGGAATATTTTTTTATGGATTATTATTGTTTGATGATGTTTTTGTATTTTTATCTATAGAGACCTTATCCACAAGGTGCATTTTCTAGTGTCTACACTAACAAACTCGTATATATAGGAGTCTCTTATTTTGAAATTTTAATTTAGTGGCATGAAAATACCAACTCAAACCATATTAATTAAATAAAATAAGAGTAACAAAAATACCAATTTTTGAAAGGGCCCATAAGAAAGCATGGATAGAACCATCCATTTTGGTTAGTATAATTGTATAATTTTGAACACAAATCATGGTCTCATGTATAGACCTAAGAATAATTAAATAGTTGATGAAAAATCCAAATATCTTTAGGACACAATAAAATAAAGTGAAAGAGACACAAATATGACATATTCAAGTAATAATCAAACCATATAACATAAAATAAATAAGGAATTACACTATTAGATGTTTATTAAAAATTTAAGACATATATATGTAAATGTTATTAAAAGTTTTATGTAATAATACTTTGTGTTAATTTTAGGTGTCTACACACATTTCTTGCTTCTAGAAACTTGTTTGACTATTGTTGTCAAAAATTACACACTATGTAATTTTCTTGAATTACAACATGATACCAAACCCATTGTTGTTCCTATTCCCAAACCACATACTTTATCTCCTACTTCCACATTTGGTTCCTCTATCAAACAGGAAGAAATTGAAAGTCTTAGTGTTCAACTTAAAAATATAACAAATGAGATTGTCTCTCTTAAGAGACATCAAGCTCAAACTACTAAAACTTATCCTAACCATCCTTGGGGCTATTCACAACAAGGATTTCAGTATCAAATCAAATATTTCCTCATAATTATCCTCCAAGAAAACTATCAAATGTAAGTCTACAACCCTGCTCACTCCTAACTTAAGCAAATACATTGTTACATGATCTGAATAACATGGAAAAAGGATTTGAATGTTTTTATCCATGTGATTGACCCCATAATCAATATACATGTGAGGCTATAATGGATTCCTTATGGAAAAAGGATATCATGGTTCAAACTTCATTCTACTCACAAGAATTGAATACGACTCTTTCAACAAGTAACGTAGATGAGGTTCAAGAATTTTCTCCTGAACCCAACTTCATGCTCTTTGGACCCAAAGAATTCTATGTTACTAATCAAGCCACGGGTAACTCAAATAGTCCAAAACTTCATGTGGAAGATCATACAAGATCTAATAAGTAGTAGATGGATGTGAAATCCCTCCTCCTATTGCTCCAGTTCCGCATGAAAATTGCAATCGGTCTATGGAATTGAGCGAAACTCAGCTTTATCCATTTTGTCTTGGGTCACTCAAGAAATTGAAAGAAAACATTCCACGGGATATACAAAACCTTCCAATCAAGGAGCCTCTGCATGTAGAAAAAGAAACAAAGAGCATGCCACGCCTTCATTACAAAAATATGTATGTATTCCTCTCAAAATTGTGGAATAAATGGAAAAAAAAATCAATGTCACAATGTGGTATGCCTTATCTATCCCATCTCAAAGGGATTTGTTACAAGAAGCATTGAAGAGACTTCCACCTCTAGAACCAACAAGCACAAATCAGATGCCACACTCAATATATGTCAACCAAAGGATGAACATGTAAGTTCAATGGCTAAACCCCCTCCTCTTTACTTGTCTCTTATAATTGTAAAGCATATTGTTCATAATTACATGATATATTCAGGTGCTAGTACTTCATTCATGCCTAAGAAAATGAAAAACATTTTTGGGATTGAGTACAATCCAACTTCCAAGGGTGTTTTACATCTTGATGGATCAACAATAAAGTCTTGGGCATGGTAAAAGATATGGAATTAACCATGCATGACATTTACGTGTTTGACTTTTTGCCTCTATTCACCCTTTACATCTATAGATATTTTACTACTAAGATGGGTGAATATCTTTCTTTAGATTGGTCTCATATAATGCTTAAAACAAGGTATGAAACTAGGTTTACAGTTAAGGATGAACCTATTTCATCTTGTCGTGTGGAATTTTATGACCCTAGTCCTATAGATGTTAGTTGTATGATCCAAGAAGAAGCAAGAATCGATCATAAACCAATTGAAATAGTGCATTCATAAATTTCAATTCCAGATATTATGCTAGATGAACAGACAAAAGAGAACTATGAATTTGATCCCTATGGTACAACTATGAAAACTAATCTGGGTACTTATTGTATAAATGAAGAAAACTTCACTACCCCATTCCATACAAAGAAGAATACAATTATTCTTTTGGTTCATGGAAGTTATTCTTTGATGGTTCAATAAGAAGAAATGGAGCTGAGGTGGGTGTAGTTCTTATTTGTTTGATGGGTAAAAACTTTCTTTCCCACAAAATACAATTCACATGCTCCAACAATGTGGTAGAGTATGAAGAATTGCTTCATGTTTTTCTAATTGAAGAAAATAAATAAATTAAGACTCGTAAGTCTTTAGAGACATCATGTTACCCATTCACTAAGTCGAGAGGTAGGTGTGTGGCTAAAAACAAAATTCTAGGAGATTGTAGGCACCGAGTTTGGGATCTTCTAGAAATTTTTGAAGCCCTCAATCATCAAGTGGTGCCACAAAAGAAAAACAAGGAGGCATATCAGATGACAACCATTGGTTCTTAATTTTCTCCTACAGAAAGTCTTATCCAAGGAAAACAACATGTCAAAATGGTCGTAAGTTCATCCATTCCGAGAAAATGATGACGACTATAATTTTTTTGAGAAAGATGAGAAAATTGTTCTATTCATTCAAAATGAATCCAATCTATCTCTCTTGAACTTACAACCTACTTTCCAAGGTAACTACGGTGGATTGGATCATTCAATTATAGAAAAACAAGCTACCTAAAGGATTAATCACCCTATAAAGCATATTTAATTTTGATGATGAGATCAAGGGGCAATACAAAGGCATGTCGTGGGTTAAGGAGATTGTAAACCAAACACCATTGTGGAAGGTACATAAATTTTGTTGGGAAAAGTATGTAATCTTGAAGAGGAAGAAACTTTTATTTCTCTTTGTCAAAACTATCATGATGTATTCTCGTGGAATTATGAGGATCTTAAAGGTTTTGATCCTCGTCTTACTCAACATTCTATTGATCTCGATCTTGTGGTTAAGTTAGTCGAGTCAAAATGATAGGCATATGAATCCTAGAATTGAACCCCTAATGAGGAATGAGTTATCTAAACTCATTGAGTTAAGAATAATATTTCCTACCAAACACTCCTCTTAGGTGGCCAATTTGGTTTCGAGAGAGACAAGAGAATGGATAAAATAGGCTTTGTGTGGATTTTGTTAGGAATTTAGTATTTACATGAGCATATGGTTTTTACCGTATAGTAAATTATTACTTACTATGGTTATTTTGTAATATATTGTTATAACAAACAATATATTCTATTGTTTGTTTATACCCATAAATTATATAAACGGGTAAGTTGTTTGTTTGACTTCCTATTTTCTAGGAAGTAGTTCTCCTATTGTACTGGCTATATATTAGCCAAATGTATTGTGCAGCTATAATTAATCGAATATTTGTGTCTTGATATTTTTATGGTGTTATGTTGCAAGTTTTAATAAACTGAACCAGATCTTACATCTGGTATTAGAGCAGTAAATATGCGATTGCAAAGGTTAATTCCAATCTCTTGGTTACCATGTGAATGATTATTTATTTATGTATTGTTCGAGGTTTCTACCATTCTCTTAATCTTGAAGTCGTATTTTAAGGAGGAGTAGAACGTGAGAATTTTTGCAGATCAATCGGTTATCTAACAGTGGGTCACTACCTTCACCAGCGCGATCATCGTGTGTGCTCATACATCTAAGGTTGATCCAACAACCTTTGAATTCACGGCGCTACAGAACTACATCTTTAAATTTGAAGATTGTCAAGGCATATGTGTTCTCGTCTTGCTCCAAGATTGAGTTTCACTTATATATCTCACATCTCGTCAATTCTGTGCCATATGAGTCGAGGCAAGGATTGAAAGTTACGCATGTGTTGCATTCTACTCTCTACAAATCTGCAACAATAATTTATTCGAGGACTGTATTCCTACTGGATTGTTTCTAATCTCAACGTGATCTGTGGTGGATCTGCACTCGGCCCATAAAATTGTGAGGCTCTTCAAGTAAATAAATTTGAGATTGTTTCTATTGAACTGCCTCAAAGAAAAATCCCATGGTTTCAAATAGCATTGATCCACGTCACTCTCAACGTTGGAACTACCAGAATCTACCAGTTGTTTTCATTTCAGTCTGTGCTCCACGTTTGGTGTTATGGAGATAATAAGGTTCAAATTTTATTTGTTTAGGTAGTCCGTGCATTTTCGTGATTCAAAAAAATGGCATGTTCGTATTGTTTGTATTGTTTTATCATTTTTTTAGTATGAGTCATATACAAATTATATGTTATGTTTTAATGTTCACGTCTCATTTACTTTAGATTCTATGTCAAGTAAAATAGTTATAGTTTCTTTTTGATAAGGGTCTTTGTTAGGTGGTTAAAGAGTCATATCTATTTTGGTATTTTATTGTTTAAGTTGAGTTTAGTGTATGTCTCATAGCCTCTTTAAAAAATTTGGGTTTTAAAAGTGATGAGTCCGTATTATTGAGTTTGTGTCACGTTTGTTAGTAAAATTTATTATATTCTTACTAAAAGTTACTTATAGATAAACCATAATTTTCTTAAATCATTTTATAATTGTTAAAAGTGTGATTATTATAGTCTCATTTTCATAGTCTAAATTTATATGTCATTATCATTTTGTCTAAATATATCATTGTTAAGAGTCTTGTTAAAAGTTTATTATAAGTCAGAGTCAAAGTGTCATCGTCAAATTCGTGAGTTTTCGTCAAAGTCGAGTCATTGTAAAAATAAAAAAAATATTGCCTCACGGACTTATTTTCGGTGTTACCCGACGTCTAAAAATAAGTTGTTTGATTGCAGGAGGGATACCATATAATAAACAATGTGAAAATAGTTGAGCATCACAGATTTATCCAAATTAAGTTAACAACGCATTCATTAGAGGACGAGGCAACGAGAGGCTAGAGATTAGACAACAATATCTCATCAGTCATCAACGATGGGGTCACACTTTTGGTATGATGACAATTGTTTCAATTGTGTTTTTCAGTGTGGTGTGAAATAAAAAGAACAAATGATGTAAATTCATGTTCACTTGTGAGTATTCCTCATGTAACCCCTTTTGTAGAAGCATTGTAGAATATTGATCAAAATGTATTGTAGCAATCATGATGTGAAGGTTTTTGGTAAACCAAGAAAACCAATTGTGAAGGTTATTGGTAAACCAGGAAAACCAATTGTGTAAGGTTTTTGGTGAACCTGTAAAACCAATTTTGTAAGGTTTTTGGTGAACCTGTAAAACCAATTATGAAAGGTTATTGGTACACCTGCAAAACTAATCAGGTAAGGTTGTTGGTAGAACCCGAGAGAAAACCATCGATGGGAGAAATGTGTGTTGGCACATCTCGAGTTTTGTGCATGCCCGATGTTGTACAGTTGAGAAGTTTATCATGAGCACACAAAGGTGGCATGCTACAATCAAAGAACGAGATATGTTTTACCATGTAAACACTAAGGGGGAATGCTAGGAATTTAGTATTTACATGAGCTTATGGTTTTTACCGTATAGTAAATTATTACTTACTATGGTTATTTTGTTATATATTGTTATAAAAAATAATATATTTTATTGTTTGTTTATACCCGTAATTATATAAACGGGTAAGTTGTTTGTTTGACTTCCAATTTTCTAGGAATTAGTTCTCTTATTGTTCTCTCTATATATTAGCCAATTATATTGTGCGAGTTATGATCAATCGAAGATCTGTGTCTTAATATTTTTATGGTGTATAATTTATGTTGCAAGTTTTAATAAATTGAACCAAATCTTATAAATTTCGGGGACCTAAATAAATCCTTATTGAAATATAATCATCCTCTACCATCCATAAAACAAATTATTCAAATAGTGGAAATATATGAAAGGTTCTCCATGCTTGATGGATATTTAGGATTCAATCAGATAAATATCAAAGAAGAAGGCGATGAAAAAAATGTTCACAACTAAATGGGGAACATATGCATATCAAAATATGCCTTTTGGTTTGTCAAATGTGGGTGTCACTTTTTAGAGGGAAATTCTACAGACTTATCAATAAGTTTGTCCTTGCTTATTATGATGACATCATTATCTTCTCAAAACATCGCTAATGTGCCATGGAGCATTTAGGGCAGTGTTTGAGAGATGAAGAGAATTTGGAGTATCATTGAACCCCAAAAAATGAATTTTTATAGTTCCGCAAGAGGAAAATTATTGGGTCATGTTTACTCAAAGGATGGAATTGAAATTAACCCTAAAAGAGTCTTTGATATCATCTCCCTCTCATTACCAACTCTCACAAGAAGGCTCTTTATTCCTTCCCTGGAAAGATCAGCTTTGTTAGGAAGTTCATTCCTAACTTTGTAGGAATAATTTGGACCAATCAATTTTAGGTTGAGGAAAGACACAAATTTCAAGTGGACCATAAAAGGAAAAAAATCTTTAACAAAATCATATCCATGATTTCTCAAACACAAACACTCATAAATCCATATTTTACAAAATATTTTATCATTTATGTTAATGGAATGGATCTTAGTATAGTCACGGTCCTTACTCAAAAGAAGCAAAGGGAGGATTGGAGTATTTTGTTGATTTATTTAGCCAAACATTGAAAAACTTCAAGCTCAAGTACATTTTTTTATAAAATAGGCCTTCTCCATCTTGTGAGATCTCAAGAATTTCAAGCCTCCCGTAGCCACCAACCAAATCAAAGTTATAGTCTCACATCCTAGTGTGAGATATTTCATTATGGGGATGGAAATCAATGAAAGGAAATTTGGATGGGTAACCAAAATAATGAAGTTTGACATAACCATCAAGGCCAAAAAGTTAGTTAGAGGCAGAGCCTTATATGAGCATCTTACCTTGGATACTTCAAATCATGAAGAATCGCATTTCTTCATGAAGGAAGAAAAAGAAAAAACAACTAAATATCAACAAGATATGGGAGAAACTCAATAGGATAACACGTGCAATATAACCTGACCACGCGGGAAAAGGGAACTCAACAAAGCTGCAATAGTTGGATGAATGACATGAAGAAATTTCTAACCGGTGTTTATCCTCCCGGTTTAAAAAAAAAAAAAGAATACACCTTAGCTTACAATCAATTCCTTATAATTTAATTGATGGAATTATTTTCAAAAGGAATATTGAAGGTGTTTTTGCTAAGGTACATTGATGGAAAGCAAATAGATAAAGTCTTGGTAGAATTTCATGATGGTTCCTTTGATGGACATTTATTAGCCAAGGCAACAACAATGAAAATCCTCGGAGCATGATATTTTTTCCCACTTTATTTGCGATTGCACATCAATGGGTCAAAAAAGTTAAGGAATATGCCTTCTTCAATGGTAAGAATAAAATTATGTCCCTTCTCCTTCAACCTATTTATGTAGATCCACCATTTCTTCAATGTGGACTTAACTTCATTGGCATGATCAATCCTCCTTTGATTGTAATTTTCAAATGGGTATTGAAAAAAAAGCATTACTTTACAAGGCAAAGAGTACCTATACCACTCAAGGAGACAATGAATTAGTCATCATTGATTTCTTAGAGGACATTGCAACAAGATTTTGGGTTCCCAAAACTATTATTTCTGATAATGATAAGGAATTTTTGGGATCTAAAATATCTTATTGGAATCTTAGAAATGGATTATACTTGAAAATTTCCTCAAATTATTACCAACAAGGTAATAGTTTGGTGGAATCAACTAATAAGAACCTGATCAGGATCATGAAGAGGACTATGCAATTCAATCAAAGAAAATGTCACACTAAATTAAAGAACACTCTTTGGGCTGACAACATCACTCCAAAGAAAGTAATTGGTAATTCACCATTTCTCCTTGTATATAGAAGAGAATATGGACTACCCTTATCACTTGAACTACCTTCATTGGAGATAACAAAGCAATTATAATTTAAAGGTGCAAATCAAAGAGAAATATGAATGGAAGAACTAGATGAACTTGAAGAACTAAGGAATTCTACCATGGAAAGGTTAGAAAAGCACCACAAATCAACCAAACTATGGTTTGAAAAGAAATCTAAGCCGCAAACTTTCAAAACATGAGATTTGATCCTCAAGTGGGATGTAGATAGAGCTAAGTCATGGTGTCATTCTAATTTTGATGTACTTTAGAGTGAGCCATATATTATCACTTCTTGCAAAGAGGCTAAATATTTTGACATATCTAATCTTAATCAAGAGGTATTTCTAATCCCGGACAATGGGATTTATCCGAAACACTCTCGTTAAGTAATTCTAATTCATCTTGTAAGTACTTGTGTTTTTGTTTTTGAAGATATTCTCCTCTTGTTGTGTTGATCACTAATTGGGTTCCCCTTTTCCTCGTCATTATGGTGATATTTTTGTTTGTAATAAGTGTTATGCACCCTCTACATGTTTCATTTAATACATGTATTATTTTCCCTTTGTGCGTAAGTTTTGGGCCACTTGTACTCATACGCGGATCATGTGTCGAGCCAATTCCATGTAGAAATCGAGATAGTTAGATTCATTTTCAATATGCATCCCTCAAAATCCACATATAAACTTCGACCTAGTATTAAGTTCATGTGAATTCAAGAGATAGGTTTTCAAGTATGAGATTAGTTTTTCAAGGATAATCTTGACTCCTTTCCCAATGATGATTCAAGGTAGTGGTATTCATCATCTAACAAGTAGATGTTCCTAAAATTCACCAAACTATTTTCTAAAATCACACCCTATGTAATTTTGAACAACCCATCATAAGGAATTAACCATTTTACCTGCTCTAGAAAATCCATGGGAGACTAGTTCGAGTCTACCATGGAATGCAGAACCTAGTGTTTTGTAGGTTCTCCTAACCCACGAACAAAGAAAAGAGTAGACAGGGACTAAGGTTGAAATTGATTGATTTTAGTTTTGTGCGATGTCTTTTAATACTTTTGCAATAATAAAAGAGTAAGTCTTTAGCAGGGTAAATTCGAATACAACATACCACATATTTATTTATTTGCGAAGGAATCAAGAAGATGGCTAAGTTCTAAATCTACGAGAATACTAACTTGGTGTTCCACGTGATCGATAAATTATAACATCCTTTATGTTTTCTCAAAGTCATGGAATGAAGGAAAATATTTACAATGTCTTAAAGTCGCACCGAACCTGGAACCGGAAGGTAACCATGCCAACCACCTGAATTTAATGAAGAATGGTGTCATTTTGACTAGTCTAATGATGTGCAATAAACTCAAGGTGTTTGTGCTATGGTTGTTGATTTCATTTTTGGGAGGTGGTCGTGTCGTACTATAAGAAAACTCTCCAGACTTCATAGCACCCAAACTCATTCAATGTGTTTTTTAAATGTAGTTATTTCCACCTTGGCAATCCGTTTCCCTCTCTTTTTCTCCTCTCTCTCTTTGGCATGAAATTATATAAATACAAGTGCATGCGCACTTTAAATCAGTTCTTATCCTCTTTCCATCCTTGGCATATTTTGGATCTCTTCTCTCATGAAACTTTAAACTTCATATTATCGACCTCTGCAACTTACGAATCGTGTTTTCCTTACCTCGATCCGTATGTAAACTCTCAAGAATTTTTAATGAATTTTTTTTTCACTTATTTCCCTCAAATACATTGTGTTTGGTGTGAATATTTCACCCTTTTTTATATTTCATGTTATTATATTCATATGCATCTAAAATGAGTGCATTCTCACGACCCCAACCTCACATTTCTTGCATTTGTGTCATCTATATTTGGGAAAATTTTCTCCTTATTTTGGTGTTATCACCACCCCTTTAACTTAAGATTTACCTTCTCTTGCATCCTTCTCTCCCTAGTCCCTTGAATTTGTTAGAATAGGATTTACTTTAGGAGTAGTTTTAGTAGTAGAAGTAGTTTGTGTTGTGCATGCTTTTATGAATCTATGTAACAAGAAATATGGTCTTCTCTAAGGTTGATCTCACTTTTGTAAAACCTAAATTCCAAATATAATCCCATGTTGCCTCAAAATCATGGATCTATTTAATTTGGGGTAGGGTGCAATTTTAAGCTCTCATAGTTTTGACACACTGGGGGGACAATATTTTTTAAGCTTTGTTTAGCTTATTATTGCTAATTTTTTTATGTGTGACTTAGTGATTTTAGCATTTTGAGATAGTTATTTAACACATATGTTGAATCCCGAAAGTTTAAATCCTTTGATCAAACATCTCGCTCCCATTTTCATGAGAAGAATACATACTAGATCAAGTAGAACAAGTAGTGAGCCTTTTGAATATATGCATTTTCACCAAGAAGAAGAAGAGGTGGAGTAGTTCATAGATCACCATATCCTCCAAATAAACTCTTTCTACTCCTCTTAGTAGGATTTTTTGTCTATCCTTTAGGATCTTAAGACTCGCTTCCATTCATGGTACAATAGAAAAAAATTCTCCTTTGTCATTTTTAATGGTGGTAGTCCCTTAGCTCTAAATGCCCAACATGATATACTAGTGTCTTCTCTTAAAAGTATTCCTTCCTTCACTGGTGAAAATTCATACCACCCCATCTAATCATATTCAAGATGTTTCCAATGTGTTTCCAGATCATCTAGTTATAGAAGATGATGTTGCAAGTTAGTTCTTGCTTCTTCAAGTTTAAAGGTAAAACATTTCAATAATATAGAATATTAAGACTTCTTCCATTCATAATTGGGATGAACTTGGTACAGCTCTTTTTAATAGTTTAGGAAAATTAGATAACATATCATTTTTATAGAAACTTGTAAAATCAAGCGATCTCTAAATGAGCTCAATGTGAATTTCAATTTTAGATTCCAATAAACATGGGACAAAATTCTAGTGTTATTAAGACCAACTCCATAAGGTGCATTCTTATACTTTCTTAGAGCTCTAATTATGATATAGTAGTAATGATTCAATCTATGGGTGTTGTCCAATTACCAAATGCCTATACAATAGCCATTAGGGCTAAAAATTATCTTATTCAAGTAGGAAAGTTAGCCCCTAGATTTCTATTCCCATTTTTCCTAAATTACCACATGATACCCAACCCATTGTTTTCTTATTCCTAAACCATCTACTTCATCTCCTATTTCCACATCTGGTTCCTCTATTAAACAAGAAGAAATTGAAAGTCTTAGTGTTCAGCTTAAAAATATAACAAATGAGATTGTATCTCCCTTAAGAGACATCAAGCTCAAGTTCCTAAAACTTATCCTAACCCTCCTCAAGGTTATCCGCAATAAGTATTTTAGTATCCTAATCAAATATTTCCTCAAAATTATTCTCCAAGAAAACCACCAAATGTAAATCCATGACCTCTTCCCACTCTAACTTTAAGAAAAGCCATTGTTCCAATTCATAATAATATGAAAAAGGATTTAAATGGTGTTATCCATGTGATCAACCCCATAATCAATATACATGTGAGGATGGAATGAATTCCTTGTGAGAAAATGATATTATGGTTCAAAATTCACTCTATCTCGCAAAACAGACTACATACTCCTTCAACAAATATCATAGATGAGATTCAAGAGTTTACTCTTGAATCCAACTTCATGCTCTTTAGACTTGAAAAAGTTATGTGTTACTAATCAAGTCATGGGTAAATCAAATAGGTCAAACATGTGGGATCATACAAGATCTAAGAAGTGGCGATGTGATGTGAGATACCCTCCTCCTTGTTGCTCTAGTTTCACATGATACTTCTAATCAATCATGGACTTGAGTGAAAAATTAGCTTCATCTAGTTTTCCACAGGGTCACTCAAAGAGCTCACAAATGAAAAAAATTCCATGGGAAATTCAAACCTACCAATCAAAAAGCCTCCATGGGGTAGAAAAAAGAAATAAAGATCATGTCACACCTTCATTACAAAAATATGTAGGTAATCCTCTCAACATTTTGGAATAAATGAAGAAATTAAATCTTAATGTCATAATGTGGGATGCCTTGTCTATCCCATCTCAAAGGGACTTGTTAAAAAATATTGAAGTAGTTTCCACCTCTATAACCCACCATGTAAAAATCAGATATTTGTCACACTCATTTGTCATCCAAAAGGAGGAAAATGTAATTTTAATGGCTAAGCCCCCTCCTTTACATGTCTCTCATAATTAGAAAACACCTTGTTCATAATTATATGATAGATTCAAGTGTTAGTACTTTAGTCATGTAAAATAAAATAACATGCATTTTAAGGATTGAGTACAATCCAACTCCAAGGTGTTTTTACAGCTTGATGGATCAAAAATACAAGTATTTTCATAGTAAAAGATTTGAATTAACTTTACATGCTTGTCCAAGTCTAACCATAATGCAAGACATTTATGTGATTGAATTACCACCTTTATTTTACCTTTTCCTCTTTATAGATTTTCATAGCTAAAGATGGGTGGATATATTTCTTCATATTTGTCTCATATGCTTGCTTAAAATAAGGTATGGAACTAGGTTTACAATTAAGGCTGAACCTATTTCATCTTATCATGTGGAAGTTTATGACCCTAGTCCTATCAATGTTAATTGTATGATCCAAGAAGAAGTAAACAATGATCCTGAACCAATTGAAAACAATGCATTCATTCATCAAATTTAATTCCAGATCTTATGCTAGATGAATGGGAAAAAGAACACTATGAATTTGATCCTTATGATACATCTATGCAAAATGGTCTAGGTACTTATTGTATCCATGAAGAAAACTTCACTACCCCCATGCTATACAAAGAAGAAGATAATGATGCTTTTGGTCTATGGAAGTTATATTTTATTATTTGATGGTTCAAGAAGAAAAATGGAGCTAGGGTGGGTGTAGTTTTCTTCGATGGGTAAAAAGCTTTTCTTTTCCCACATACTAAAATTTTCATGCTCAAACAATGTGGTGGATTATGAAGCATTGTTCATGGTTTTTTGATTGCATAAAAGAAACAAATTAAGACTTTTCAAGTCTTTGGAGACACCAAGTTGGTCATTCACCAAGTTAGAGAAAGGTGTGTGGGATAAAAAAATCTTTTTAAGAGCTTATAGGCACTTTGAGTTTGGGATCTTCTTGAAAGTTTTGAAGCTATCAATCTTCAAGTGGTTCCGTGAAAAAAAAAGAGGCAGATCAATGGAAACCATTGGTTCTCAGTTCTCTCCTAGAAAGTCTTATCTAAGGAAAAAAATGTCAAAATGGTTGTAAGACCATCCATTCTAGATAATGATGTCAACTAGAAATTTTTTTGAGAATGATGAGAAAATTGTTTAGTTCATTCAAAATGAAGTAGAATTATCTTCCAACTTGTAATGTACTTTGTAAGGAAGCTATGGTGATCAGATCATTCAATTGAAAAAAACAAGCTACCCAAAGGATTAATTACCCTTGAAGGCATATTCAATTCTGATGATGAGATCAAGGGGAAAATAGAGGCATGTACACGGGTCAAGAGATTGCAAACCAATCACCTATTGTGGAAGGAAAATAGATTTTTTGGGAAAGGTATGTAGTATTGAAGAGGAACAATATTTTATTTCTCTTTGTCAGAAATTTCATGATGTATTCTCATGGATTATGAGGATCTTAAAAGGTTTTGATCCTCATCTTGGTCAACATCTTATTGATCTCTATCCTATGATTAAGCCATTCAGAAAAAAAAAGGCATGTGAACCCCATGATTGAGTCCCTAATGAGGAATGAGTTATCTAAACTCATTGAGTCAAAAATAATATTTCCTATCAAATACTCATCTTGGGTGGCCAATTTGTTCTAGATTAGAAATAAGAATGGAGAAATAAGGATTTGTGTGGATTTCAAGGACTAAACAAGGCCTCATTAAAATATCATCATCCTTTTCCTTCTATGGAACAAATTCTTCAAAAAGTGGCTGGATCTAAAAGGTTCTCCATGCTTGATGGCTATTCAGATTCAATCAAATAAATATCAAAGAGGAATCATACAAAAACAATTCCACAACTAAATGGGGAACATATGCATATCAAAAATGCTTTTGGTTTATTAAATGCGGTGCCACATTTTAGAGGGCAATGGACATTACTTTTCATGGACTCATCAATCAATTTTTCCTTTTATCTTGATGACATAATGCTCTTTCTCAAAACAAGACCAAAACACATTGGAGCATTTAGAGAAAGTGTTTAAGAGGTGCGTAGAGAATTTGGAGTATCATTGAACCCCAAGAAGTGCATTTTTGAGTTCCGTAGGGTAAATTATTGGTTCATGTTTCTCAAAGGATGGAATTTCAATTAAACCAAAAAAGTCTTTGTTATCCTTCTCCTCTCATTACTAAATCACAAGAAGGATCTCAAGTCCTTTCCTTGGAAAGATCAATTTTGTTAGGAAATTTATTCCTAACTTTGCAAGACTAGTCAGACCCATCACTTTGATGTTGAGGAAAGAGAAAACTTTCAAATGGACCGTGGAAGGAAAATAAATCTTCAACAAGATCAAATCCATGTTTACTCAAATGTTAATTCTCATCAATCTAGATTTCACAAAGGATTTATCTTTATGCTTATGGTGTAGATCTTAGTATAGCTATTATCACTCAAATTAACAATGAAAGATTTGGAGCATCATGTGACTTTCTTTATCCAAATATTGAAATACTTTGAGCTCAAGTATATTCATTTAGAAAAGAATGTTTTCACCATCTTGCAAGATCTTAAGAAATTCAAGCCTCTCCTAGCCACCAACCACATCAAAGTTCTAGTCTCACATCCTAGTGTGAGAGATTTCATTATGGGGGTGAAATCAATGAAAAGAGAGTTGGATGGGTAACCAAAATAATGGAGTTTGATGTCACCATCAAGGCCACAAAATTGGTGAGAGGAATATCCTTGTGAGTATTTGCTATGATACTCAAGAAAATCATGAAGAAGCTTATTTCTTCATGGAGGAAGAACAAGAACACAAAATCAAGATCAACAAGATATGAGAAACTCAATAGGAGAACCCGCATAATATAGTGCAACCCACAAGACAAAGGATCTCAATAAAGCCATTACAAGCTTGGATGAACATGAAGAATTTTCTAGAAAATGGTGGCTATCCTCCTAGTTTTAGAAAATAAAGAGAAGACACCTTATGTTACAATCAATTCCTTATGTTTTAATTGATGGCATTATTTTCAAAAGGAATTTGGATGGTGTCTTGTTAAGTGTATTGATGGAAAGAAAATAGATAAAGTTTTGGTAGAATTTCATGATGGTTCCTCTAGTGGAAATTTCTTAGCCAAGGCCACAACAATGAAAATCCTTAAAGAAGGATACTTTTGGCCCACATTATTTACATATGCATATCAATGGTTCAAAAATGTAAGGAATGTGCCTTCTTCACTTGTAAGAATAAAATGATGGCCCCATCCCTTCATCCTATTTAGGTGATGAACCATTTTCTCAATGGGGACTTGATTTCATAGGACACGATCAATCCTCCTTCAAGTGTGGGTCATAAATGGGTCTTGACAACAACATATTAATTTACTAGTGGATGGAAGCTATACCACTCAAGGAGGAAACTAAATCATTCATCCTTGATTTCTTGAGAGGATATTGCAATGAGGTTTAGGGTTCCCCAAAATATCATTTTTGATAATTCTAATGCATTTTTGGGATCTAAATAACTGATTGGGCTCTTAGAAATGGAGTATACTTGAATACTTCCTCCAATTATTACCCACAAGGTAATGGTTTGGCAAAATCAACTAACAAGAACATGATTATGAATCATGAAGAGGACTATGCAAATCAATCAAAGACAATGGCACACTAAAGTAAAGAAATCTCTTTGGGCTAATAGAATCACTCCAAAGAAAGCAATTGAAATTCACCATTTTTCCTTGTATATGGAAGAGAATCTAGAATCCCATTATCACTTGAACTACCTTCATTGAGATAGCTCAAAATTAGAATTTGAATGTGCAAATCAAAGAGAAATCGAATGACAAAAGTTGGTTTAGCTTGAATTAAGAATAACAATGAAAACTAAGCACACATACTTTCAAAACATGATATTTGGTCCTCAAAGTGGGATGGAGATAGAGCTAAACCAAGGTAAAATTCCAAGTTTGATGCACTTTGGAGTGGGCCATGTATTATCACTACTTGTAAAGATGTTAACTATTTTGAGTAATCCAATCTTGATGGAGAGGTATTGTTAATCCTAGCCAATTATATTTATCTTAAACACTCATTTAATATGTTCCAATACATCTTGTAAATACTTGTATTTTTGTTGTTGGAGATATTCTCCTGTTGTTGTGTTGATCACCGATTGGGTGCCTTTTCCTTAGTTCTTCCTGGTGATGATCCCTTCATTTGTATTAAGTGCTTTGCACCTCTCTTTGCATGTTTCATTTGAGATATGTATGATTTTCCTTTTGTACATAAGTTTTTGGCCACTTAAAATCATACACGGATCATGCCAAAAAAAAATCCATAATAGAAATCAAATAATTGAGTCATTTTCAGTATGCATCCTTCAAAACTCGATAATCAACTTCATCCCAAAGATTAAGTTCATGCTAATTCAAGAGACAATTTTTCATGGATGAGATCCATTTTTAAGGATAATGTTGAATCTATGCCCAATGGATACTTTAAGGAAGTTGGTCTTCATCATCTAGTAGGCATATGTCCCCTGAAAGTCACCAAACTGTCATAAAAATTAAACCTTATGTAATTTTGAATAACCTATCATAAGGACTTAACCATTTTCATGCTTTAGAAAATTTTTGGGAGACTAGTTCATCTACCTTGGAATGTAGGAACTAGTGTTCCATGGTTTCTATTAGCCCACGAGAATAATGAAAAGAGAAACACAGGGGCTAAGGTGGAAATTGATGAATTTTAGTGTTGTGCAAGTATCTTTCAAGACTTTTACAAAAATAAAAGAGTAATTCAATGTTAGGTAATGTTGAACAAGGTACCAAAAAGTTTTTTATCCACACAAGAATCAAGAATTCAGCTTTGTTTTAATGTTCCTAAATAATAACTTGGTGTTTTGTGGGATCGTAAATTATAACGTCTTGCAATTTTTCTCAAACCCATGGAACAAAGGAAAATAGCTACAAGGTCCTAAATCCACGCCGAATCTGGAACCAAGAAGGTAACCACCCCAACCACTACAATTTAATGAAGAATGGGTTCATTGTGACCAGATATGATGGTGTGCAATAAAATCAAGGGGTCATGCTATGGGTTTTTATTGCATTTTAGGAGGTGACCATTCTTGTACTATAAGAAAACTTTGTAAGACTTCATGGTGCCCACACTCATTCAATGTGTTTTTTAAGCGTGGCAATTCCCAGCTTGGTGGCCATTTTCCCTCTCTTTTTATCCTCTCTCTTTGGCATGAAATTGTATAAATGTAATTACCTACACACTTTGTATGGGTTCTTCTCCCTCTTTCCTTCCTTAGCATATTTTTGATCTCTTCTCTGTGAAACTCAAAACTTCATGTTGTCAACCTCTCGTAACTCAAGACTAGTGTTTTCCTTTCCTCAACTATGTATGTAAACTCTTAGAGAATGATTAATGCAAGCATGGTTTACTTATTTCCTTCAAATACATTTTTTTGGTGTGAATATTTCATCCTTTTTCATATTTCATGTTCTTCTATTCATCTCAGTATCCGAACTGAGTGAATTCTCATGACCCCAAGCTCACATTTATTACATTTGTATCATCTAGATTTGGGAAAATTTCCACCTTACTTTGGTGTTATCATCGCCCTTTAGCTTAGGAATTATCTTCTCTTGCATCCTTCTCTCCTTGATCCCTTGATTTTTTTACAATAGGATTTACCTTAGGAGTAGTTTTAAAAGTAGAAGTAGGTTTCATTGTGCGGGCTTTTACAAATCAACGTAAAAAGGAAGTCTTCTCTGGAGGTTGATCTCACTTTTTCAAAACCCATATTACAAAGATCATCCCATTTTGCCTCAAAATCCTGGATCCATGTGATTTAGGAAGATCACTTTTTTAGCTCCAACAACTATGATTCATGTTTAATTACTTTACTAGTTTTACTAGTTCACTACTAGTTGGCCCTATGTTAATGTTTTTGGATATCCTTTTTTCTTGCACATGACACTACTTGATTACATGATGGACTTCTTAAACTATGCTACTTGCTTACATGATTTATTTATTACATGAGAAGATTGATTTCTCAAGAAAAACTACTTTTTTCACACAATTTGTTTTTGACATTATGTACTACTTGCTTTCACCACTAATTATTATTTTATATTGACTATTTTGTAGACATGTGTGATTACTATGTGATATTATCTAACTTGCTTACATTAGAATAATTATTTGAGTTGTGATATTTTCTACTCTAATTCTATCATGAAATTGTATGATTCTTTTTATATTTTCTCTTGTATGTATGTTGCATATCATGTCCAATGTGTAGACTTGTGTGCTTTATGTTATTTTTCTCAAGACAATTATATGTTTTATGCTTTGTTTTCTCATCTACATGGATGTATATGCATGTTTTCATTTCTTGTTTGGTTTATTCTCATCCACATTTGGGTCATACTACCCCTCCTTCCTATAATACACACTTGTTGTGTTCTTAGAATGGAACAAAACATCCTACGATGCATTGTTAGCTACATCTTTGATAGGGTCATATATAATATGAAATAATTACTTGATCAAGTGATTTTTATTAGAAAAACATTTGTATCAGGTACTTACAAATGTTAGTATAAAAATGTTATTACTCACATGAAAGTGAGTTAATTAGTAAAGTAATTTTATGTGTGAAAAATATTGTAATGAATTGTTAGTAACAACTCGTAGTTCAAAAAATGTGTGTGTGTGTGTGTGTGTGTGTTTTAGTATATATTAATAATAGACATTACAAGACTTGTAATAATTCTCATAATGGTCTAGAGGTGAGAGTAATTGTAGGATAATACCATTATAAATATATGGTCTTATAAATGTAAATGTCTCTTACTAGAAAATGCAATTGAAGAAGATAATTTCTATCGTGTGTTAATTTTATTATGTAGTTGATGTGATATCTTTGAACAAAGTTTGCATTTGGTATTATATTGAGCATATATTCATCAAGGATTCAATATGAAGTTTTAAGTTAATGAAGGTGTGGCTATGTTGTTTCCTAGATGCCTTAGTTCAAGAAATCTTAATATTATGTTTTTGTGAAAGTCTCGAGATCCATTTTCATAAATAATTACATAATATCCCATCATTTTTAAGATCTTTTAATGGACCCCAAGTTATTATCAAGGATAGAAGATTCGAGAATAATTTTTGATAGTGAGGACGTGATATGATTGGATAATAACTAAATAAGCTCACATTAGGGATTGAGATGTAGTCTTAGAGTATAATCACTAGATGTTATTATAAAAGAGATGATCCTCTCATTTTTTCTTCTATATAATAAATGGTATTATATATACTAAATATTACTTTGAGTATGTCAACATTTTAAGTATGCCTAGATGTCAACAATATTCAAATAAATATGTGGAATATTAGTGTCATTTATTGATGCATTTTTTGTTTCTTACATGGTGTTTGTAGTTTTCCCAAAATGTTTTGAAGATTGTATCTTCTCGGTATCTAACCATTAATTTGTATGTCTATATCTATATTTAATCCACACCTATATCAAGGGTTTTTGAATGCAATTCTAATTTTCCATCAATTTGTCAAGTGTTTCAGTAATTAGGGTTTAACATGATTTGAATATAGAGTGATTGTGTTATCATCACATCAATTTGCTTTTCAATTATCTTGGCATGGATTCCCAGGAAAAATATGAATATGAAAAAATTGAAACCTATTGATAGAATGGGTAAGATGTGAGGTGATAAAACTATGAGGTATATGAAAAATAAGTTAAGGAGATGAATGGATCGGATATTGCAAGAGTTGGATTACGTGTGGGGTAGGACCAGAGAGCATAAGGGCTAGAGTGAATATGGAGGGGATCAAAGAGTGTAAGGGTGGAGCACACATAGAGGTTGACTAAAGAGTGCAAGGTCTAGAGTATGCACATAGGGGACCAGAGAGAACAAGGGAAAATATGGGAATGATGTAGATGTGAAAATAGTATAGAAATTCGGGGAAATGTTGGATGTGATGGGCATCACAGATGTGACACAAAAGTGATTTAATGTGGATGAAAAGTATGTTTTTGGGGGATTTTTATTTTTATGTTTTTTTCTTTTTCTAAATGCAATGCAAATATGTTGTGATAAAATAAAATCACTCATATCACCCTAAACAAGATGTTCCTTTTGATACACTATAAATGGTACATGAAGAGGAATAATCAAATTAATAGAATATCATTCAAATGGATTCCCTTGTACATAATTTGATGGTATTCCATCCCTTTGGGATTTATGTCTAATGTATAATGAAAGGGAGAAATGGGAGGAATGGATGCATATGCATGTCCTTATTATCCCCCATGATTATAAAGGGTTTATGTGAAAACATCATTGTTTCAAATGTGTTATGTTGAGATGCAATAGGTCAAAAACAATATCTTCACCCATAAACATGACCTAGAGGACCTGCAAATATCAAGCATTGTTATGAATAAAGTCTTTTTTGTGCACAACACTAAAATAAAGTTATCATAGTTATTTCGAATTCCCAAGATCACCCAAGGGTGTGAGGGAAGAGCATACATAGTATGAGATCTATATTAACATTATATGTGTGAATAATTTTATTTTTTTAAATGATATTTTTGTTGGAAGCACAATGGACTGAGGGGGTGAATCAGTCCTGTAAAAATTTTATCCAATTCAAATTAACTTTCATAAACCATTTATCATTCAACCATGCATTAATGTGAGCTTAACAACATATAACAACCATTCACAAGAGCATAACCATGAGAGAGTACACAAGAACACAAGATTTAAGTGGGAAAACCTCAAGGGAAAGAAAAACCACTAAATTTTTTGATTATATTACACAAACCAAAATAATTTAGTGAAGTACCAACTTCACAAGGAACTCTAAACCCTAATTTAGTAGAGAACCAACCCTATAAGGAGCATTAACCCCTAGTTTAGTGAAGAACCAACCCCACAAGGAGGATACAGTCCCCAAAGGTTATCAAGCACCAACTCAACCACCTATAAATGAATGACCAGTGATTATATGTTGCTCACATAACTGATAGTGATCAAAACTTAAGCTCATACACCTTCAAATCCTCTTCAAAGTCACCTTATCCTACTTCTCTCAAACATGGGAAGATTTGGACAATTACACTTGCACAATATCTCTTCAATACTCATCATACATTCACACACTCACTCAGCTTTGTCTTAATTCCCTTAAACAACTTCCACTCTCACACCTAGCTCGCACTTTTCCCTCTCACAACACTAGTCACAAATGACCAAATACTTACACTTAAATACATGAATCATGATTTAAAAATACCATATGTCCGACATAGCCATTAATTTTTGTCATAAAAACACAAAAATAGACCAAAATAATCATATAAATTCACAACATATACCCATATAGGTCGGCAATGTACCAAGACACAAGACAAGCCCAACTAGGCTCAAAACAAGCAATTCTCCTTCACTTAGAACTTCAATGACTTCAATAGCATCATAAATATTTTTCAAGCCTAAAAGGATTAATAAATTTCCATGATATCCTATCAACACCATCCATCATCTCATAAGACTTTGCATCATCCATTCTTCTCACTTCACCACCTAGTAGGATTGTTTCCTACTCAAATCATGAACTTTTAGTAACTAAATTTCTTCATAAAAGGAGTCTAAGATAACACCAAAAAAACTCAGATATGTCATGTAACAACTCATTGGAAATAAAAATACATTTATAATACTTCTAAGAAAGATATACTTCATGAAACAACCAAAAATCAAATAGAACCACTTCTCCTCTTAAAGAAAAATGATCTTCCCGGAAACCGCTTTTGGAAAGTCAACATGTTTACACTCTTTATGACACATAAAAGAAATTTAAATGCATTAAATATTAAAAAAATTAATCCATCTTCACTTTCCAATTGATATGCATCATCAAATAAGCCAAAACATTGGTCTTCTACATCATTTTTCTCACAAAAGCGAAAGTGTTGTTATGAACCAGTGAAACTAGGTCATCTTGTGACCTCAACCATTCCACCTCAATTAATTTTCAGAGCTAAAAAAACATGAAACATGTCACATAGGATGTATAAAACACCTTAAAATTCATTATCATCATCACATTAGGCCACAAGTTCCCAAGAACACTCATTCACAATGACCGCTAAAATTGCCCTTTGGCCCAAAAACTAGTCAACATATTTTGACCTATGCAGGTCATAAAAACAGCTCAAAAATATCTAAAATGTCTTCAAACATGTATCATATCTCCCACACATATCAGAACACTAATTATTCATATGGCCTAATTGAAAACCTGAGATTAAAACCTTTTTTCCTAGAAACTAGCATATTTGAGTGGGCTCCACTAAGTGTCATGGCTGGAAACCACCACAACCTAAAATTTTGGAGAGTCATATTCTTTATCAAATCATAATATTTGATGATCCAATCCATTCTGGTACCAAACAAGAAATATTTCCTCCATCGCTATCAAACTAGGGTTTAAAAAGGGTTTGACCTTCTTACCTTCTTAACAATCGTTCATAAAGAATAGACCCTCATTTAACCTCATTCCAAATATGATACCTTCTTATATATATGATCCATCATCACTAAATGTCTAAATCTCCCATGCAAATGTTACACTATCATCCAAGAAGATTTCTCTCATATCAAGCTAGAAAACATGCTCTATTGAACCCTATTTTGCTCGAGAACACCATAACTTGCAAAAATTCTCATCATGCTAACTTGAAATTTTTTCCACACCTATAAGACACCATATACTAACATCTTAAATCATCATCTTATCACAAATAGGTCTACATATTCACCACCACTAGGAATTTCATGACTAGACCTTGGGGTTTTGTATAGTTTAGGCCATAACCAAGTGTTTTAACACTAAACCAAAGCATGACACATATTCCAAATGAATTTACATACTAAAAATTATGTGAATCACCTTTTTGAGTGTTTCAAAGGGCTAATAAGCTTCTACAAATTACTATCATTCTTTATTAGGCTTTCATACACTAGGATTAGGTCTAGTTTAAACCTAGACAAAGTAGAAGAACACCATACCTCTACTTCCAAGCTCACCAAAAGGACCTAACATACTTGAGAAATTATTTCTCACACCTCTGCATACCTCCACGAGATCATAAACCTCTGCACTTCACTCTCATGTTCCATTTGGCCTCTAAGCACCTAGACTAGGTCTAGATGAGCACATGTAAACCATGTCCTAATCCATAAACCGGTCAATTTTTTCCTCGACCAACGGATCCTTATAGGAAAATTATTTAATTATAATTTTTACCCTAAAAATAAATCAACTTAAACAAATGCAATGCAAGAAAAATAACCGACACTACACAAGATTTGATAACGAGTTCGACAATTACCTACATCTTTGAGTTTGCTAATAGCTAAACTAATTCATTATAACGTTTTGATCATAAGTACAAATAAAATTACAATTCTATAATGAATGTTCCATCTCACTTGAAGTCTTATTCCAATTAGTCCGATAGAACCCAAACTGGTCTTGGAAAGTTCCTCGCTCTTTTCAGACTCGCTTTCTAGGCCGTACACTTCCTATTGACTTCTCCTCCGATGCACGACCTCCAAGATCTACACAGAGCTAAGTCATATAGTGTTTCTTTCCAATGAGTTCCACCCTCCTATTGACTTCCCCTCTGTTACATGACCTCTAGCCTCTACACATAGCTAAGTTGTATCTTAGTGTCATCGATGAGCTTAACAATAATATGATCTCCTATGTGGCCTCCAAGCAATGAACTTGGTGATACACCAAATGTATGAAGAATCAAAGCTCCATAATGTGCTTATCTAGTGTTATATCATGTCCTTTAGCTCCATAAATGAACTTTGGGATTACACGAGAAGGATAAAGCATCAAATTGCCTTTGTAATAATGTTTGAGTTAAATAATAATTAACTCAATAATTACAATGCATATAAATATAGGTCTTTCATTCTTCACTATGCCTATTAAAATAGATCTTATCTTAAAAATTTGCCTTATTATTTTCATAAGGCCTCCGGATATCCACCCTTCTTCACACTTTCTTTTGAAATTTCTTGTGTGTTATGAGAGGGGGTTTATCTACACCACCCTACCCCCAAAATACATGTTAAAGGACTTATCATCCATCTCATAACCAACCAACATGGTTGGCCGAGGTGTTATGTTGCCGATTATGAATGGTGGAGGTTAGTGGGTCAATCCCCCCCCATATCCTTTAGCATTTGGTTTTTCCTGTTGGCCACTATGTCTCGCCACATTGTCGTTTGTGTTGAATCATTGATCGAAACATTTCCATGACCCCACCAAGCTCCACATTGCATGTTTCCATGTTGTCTGCTCCCATTTGTAAAGACACCTACCTCATCATCCACATCTACTACGAGTTAAGCTGAGTTATCCCCGTATCTCCTCGCCGAGATGGTCGGCCTTAGTTTTTGTTTCGGGTCATGGGGTTTTATCCCACATTGATTGATGGTTGCTAGGGATATGGCTTAAAATATCCCATACCACCTCATGGTTCTCATGGCTTCATCCATGTTGTTGTCATTTGTCTCATTTGCCGGTTGACTCACCCTTGTTAGCTTGAACAACTCACCGAGAAGATCACCAATGAGCTCATTGCTAACTCACCTCATTTTTTTATCGATCACCTTCTATCTCACCAAATATATCGTTACTTGGATCACCCATGTGGTTCAATTATTAGCTCAATCACTAGCTCACCGAGTAGGTGGATCATGATCTCGGTTGAACTCATTCTTAACTCAATAAACTACTTGGATTACTATAGTGGATGGGTCCCCTTCCGAATTTAGAGTGGACCCCACTATTGCAAACCTTTTTTTATGCCTATCAAATACTTTGGAGGTTTGTAAATAATCATTTTTCTCCACATCACTTCGATGTCATGATAACATGTGTTTGTTTTCTCAATGTAATTAGTTTCTACGTCACTATTCTATGCTCACATGCAAACATATTGTTCTTGTGCGTTCCAATAGGTGACAAAAATATCTCAAAGCCATCTACCATACTTGTAATGATCTTGGGATATTTAGGGAAACTATGCCCACTAATTTGATCTTTGGATCACACCTCACCACTAAGGAGGTTTTTTTTACCCAAAAAGCTTATTTTCCTCCGCTCCTGGATCTAGAACTCTGTGTTGTCTCAAAGATATATTTGCATATGACATGATGGTCTTAGAACTTCTATTCCTTTGATCAGAAATCACCCTTTAATTTGATCCTGGGACCTGGGCACTTGGGATCACTTCCTTCTGTTGCGCCACTTTGATGTTGACATTTCTTTTTGTGGACTTCATAATAGAGCTTTACTTACCAATTTTTTCAAGAAAAACACTGGGCATGATAAACCTATCGCAAATTGTTTCCTTACTTGGTGGCTCTAATATTGTGTCTTATCCTTAAGATGAGGTAGATTTTCCCTTATCTTCATCGGTCATAATGCTCTTGGATTGTTTCTTTTGCTTTCCGCACCAAATCACACAATGGCTATTAGATCCACAATAAGCACATGGATATTTCCACAATAGCTCTGGGGTTATTATAGGATCTTTTAGGTAATAAAAAACATGATCATACCTCTCGGGGATGTCAACTTTACATTTTCTCTCACCATTCTTCAAAGATTGCGGTCTATACCTTGTTACAAGTTGCTTCAAAAGGATTGGTGGCCTAGGCTCTACGCTCAATGCTTTGGTTGTCTCAATTCTTTCTCTTGCCTCATTTTTTCCATTATTGTAACCTAGAACCACATATTTTGGTCTTCCCTTCACCTAGATAGGGTTAGTTATACCTTTGGCTATTTATACCAAGGCCTTTTCCTTCATATCCCATTTTAAAAAGTAATTTTTATCCTATACCTCTAGTGTAATTTTCAAATTCACCAAAATTAGGATTTATAGCTTCATGTGAAGGAAAATTCAATGATCCACTTATAGTGTTTTGGTGGGCATACCTTTCTTTACCGCCTCTTCATATTCCCCGTAATGTTGTTAGGATCTCTTCTTTAGCTTGAAGTTCATGTTATAATTATTTGATCACTTGAGTAATTATGCCTAAGACTCAAACCTATCTTACAACTCTTGTTTCTCTGATTCCATGAGTTGTAGATGTTTCCTTAATTAATAATCCTTCTCCTGGACTACGGGGTGTTTTCCAAGCTATAACTAGAGTAGGTTGACTATTACTGGTCTTTTCTAGTGCCTTTTTACCTTCCACCATTTAATGTTGAAACCACCATGGTGCTCAATCTGGGAACAAATACCAACATTGTTCCATATCATACCTACTCATAGAGTAATTTTCACATACCTAAGGACCATCCCATTCTATTTGGGTTCCTTAGTGATGACATTCTTCCTTGGAACATAGATTGTAGGAGTTCCATGCTCCATCTCAATTTAACAATCTATAATTCCTGCTCTTGTCGATGTAGATTCAACATGTGTAACATAGTACCTAGTATAATGAGTACAACAGGCCATGGGATTTAACTAGTAGAAGCCCACTTCATTACAAACATGGGTGATAACTAGTTCTATACCAAACTTACTTTGGAGATAGCAAGCTTGCGAGCAAGATAATCTGCTCTCATACAAACTTGATTAGTAAACTGGTCAAAAAATTCCTTGAAAAAGCAGACCTTATAGGAAAATTACTTAAGTCTAATTTTTACACCGAACATTAATAAAATTAAACAAATTCAATGCAATAAAAATAACCGACACTACACAGAGTTAATAACGGAGTTTGACAATTTCCTATGTCTCTGGGTTCACTAATAGTTGAATGCAGATTCATTATAATTTTCAAAGCATATCTACCCTCCAAAGCCAACAAAAAATTCATCTATGCAATAAATAGCATATCAACCATAGACACTGAAGAAACCACTTTGCTAAATTGGCAAGAAGAAGATTTTTGTGGGTTAAATATAGATTCCTCATCGATGCGGAAAACAAGCATTCTAAAAATAGAGCAATGGAATCTCAACCTTCCAAAGCTGATCAAATATCCACCTCACAGCCTCAAATGACAAGAGCCTATTGATAAATATGTCGAAAAGAAACCACCAGAAACACCTACTAGCCAATCTGTGAGAAAAGAAGGTTCTTTAACAAGGTTCATTTTAGAAGACCTCTTGGAAATTAGAGGTGGAAAATACCTGGTAAATATCCTCAGAACCGGTTTCACTGAAAGGAAAATTTTTGGGGGTTTGTGTGCAAATGTTTCACCTGATATAAAGGATGCAGATGCACGACGAGAGATTTTTTATTGCACATCTTCCGCCTCCACCTTCCCGTTGCATGTCAACAAACTCTCTTTCTCACATGTCAACAAACTCTCATTGTCATACATCAACAAACTCTCTCACACATGTTTGTAGCCTCCATCCTCATATCATGTTTCAAGAAAATCCCCTTGTCGTGCGTCAGTGGAACTTTATTTTCGTGTGTCTGAGAATAATACTTTTTGGTCGGCTATAAATTTGATGAATATCTATAAAACTACACTTTGTGTATTGGCCTTTGTTGCTTCGCAAGTTTATTGTACTTGATAATAGATATGCCCCCATGTGGTATGAGTGAAGTAGAAGTGTTCTACCTGTGAATAATCTAGGATTATATAGGGGATATATTTCAAGCGTAGGTGAAGCCAACCCCTAAAAATTAAACTGTAATTTTTAGGTGAACAAGTCACTAACCCACGCCAGAAAATTCACCTTTTCAAATTTTCCTAAAATGGAATATTCTCCATATTACGAATATTCACCACTAAAATTATCCTTGTTCTTCGGGCATCACAGTACTTCAACAAACACTTTCCAAAAAGGATTCTAATGCCCAAATAAGTGTCAAAAAAATTTGGAGCAATTCCCTTCATCATAGTAGACTAAACAAAGAATACCAACCTGAGCATTACTATGTGGGGCACACTCTCAATTCCTTTTCAAATAAATTTGTTGCAAGAGGCTCTAAACATTTTTGGTATGACCGATGGATCCTCGGGTCGTGGAACAAAACCGCAATAATTTTGTGTCAATCGGAAGGGAAAATTACCCCAAAGGAAAACAAACCACCACCATTTTATATTGCCCTGGTCATTGGTGACCACCTAATACATAAATGCATGATCGATTCCGGTGTCATTAGCTCAGTCATGCCTGAAAAAATTATAAATGTACTAAGCATACAATATGTGTCGATTGCAAAAGGAGTTTTTCAGCTAGATGGTACAGTTGTTAAAACTATTGGAGTTATAAAAGGACTTCAACTTACCATCCATGCATGCTCAAGTTTATCATATACCCAAGACATATCAGTCATTGATCTCCCTCCTCTCTTTTCCATCTGCCTATCACGAGATTTCACTACCAAGATGGGAAGTTATCTATTAGTTGATTGGTTGCATATGATTATCTGGACTTGGTACAGAACCAAAGTGACTATAAGGGTGGAACCAATCTACCATAATCATGTAGAACCCTACACTACTAGTCTTATAAATGGGAATTACACCATCAGAGATCCAAAAGAAGAAGATGTTGATCATGAACTAACTACTCTTGTTGAGGAAGTCCCTGATACTATGTTGGATGAAGTAAGTGTAGATCATCAATATGATCCCTACTCTGATTTATTAGTGAAGGAAGAATCTGGTTTTTTGTTTTTGGAGGAAACTGGATTGGGTACATACTGCATTCATGAAGAAGGAACGAACATACCACAACTTGTCAAAACACAAAACAATTCTAAAGGACTATGGTAATCATTCTTCATGGCTCGAGAAGTAAGAATGAATCCAGTGTTGGTGTTATGTTAATTTCTCTAGAGGGAGATAATTATTTCTCATCTTTTCGATTACAATTCAGTTGCACTAACAATGTTGTTGAATACGGGGCCCTTGTGCAAGGAATTTAACTAGCCCAAAATAAGGGAATCAAGGCCCTAACTATTTTAGAGACAGTGATTTATTTGTTCATCAAGTGATGACACATAGTGCATCCAAGAATGATCTCTTAAGATCATACAAGAACTAAGTCTAGGACTTGATTGAAGATTTTGAAGCTTTTGGGATTCATAATTCCTAGAAATCAGAATCAAGATGTTGATAGGCTTGCTACAATTGGATCACAATATGACATACCTATTGATATCATGAAATAAGGGCAATAATTTTTCAAAATGGTGGTTCAACCTACAATCCTTGATAATGTGAGTAGCTGGAAAGTGTTCGATAGTGACAAATAAATTGTCCTTTCCCTACAAGAAGAGGCAGAGTTTGCTGCGAAAAATCAAGATAAGTTACAGGAATCATATGGTGATCAAATCATACAATTGAAAAGCAAAAACTACCAAAATTCTTAGTCACTCAGAATCCATCTTCAATTTAGATGATCAAGCCAAAAGACAAAGCTCTAACATGGTGGTCAAAGAAGAAGATTTTGAGGAATTCAGGTAGTAAATGAAAAGTTTCTGAAGATCGGAAAAGTGTGTACTTCTGAAGAGAGAGAGGCCTTCATCAAAAAATTCAAGAGTATCATGACATTTTTGTGTGGAGCTATAAAGACTTGTGTGGTTTTGATCCAAGTCTGGAACAACATACCATCGAACTGGATCCTAATTCCAAACCAGTTCATCAGAAATAGAGGCCAATTAATCCCAAAATTGATCCACTAATGAGAAAGGAGCTAACCAAACTCATCGATGCCTATATAATTTTTCCCATCAAGCACTCCTCTTGGGTAGCCAATTTGGTGCCCATAAGGAAGAAGAATGGAGAGATTCGGTTGTGCATAGATTTCAAGGATTTGAATCGTGCCTCGTTGAAAGACCATTATCCTCTCCCATCAATGGAGAAGATTCTTCAAATAGTGGCAGGAGCCCAAATATTTTCTTTTCTTAATGGATATTTGGGTTACAATCAAATTCTAGTCCAAGAATCTGACCAATTCAAAACAGCTTTCACTACCAAGTGGGGCATGTATGCCTATAACAAAATTCCATTCAGATTGTCCAATGTTGAGGCTACTTTCCAAAGAGCCATGGACATGGCATTTAAGGGACTAATCAATGATATCATCTTGGTTTACCTTGATGACATAACTATATATTCTAAGCATGCAGAAGACCACATCACACATCTAAGGAAGGTTTTCCAAAGGTGTAGGGAATTCGGGGTTTCACTTAACCCCAAGAAATGTATTTTTGTAGTGCATGAGGGAAAGTTGTTGGAGCATGTCGTTTTAGTGGAAGGACTATCAATCGATCGAGCCAAGATTCGTTCTATTATGTCCTTATCTCTCCCAAGTCATAGGAAGGGCCTCCAGTTTTTCGGACCATAAATTTCATGCAAAGATTCATCCCTCAATTTGTGACATTGGCTAAACCACGAACATCCATGCTAAAGAAAAATATGTCATTATCATGGACAAAGAAAGGACGAGAGAGATTCAAAGCCATAAAAATGGCCATTTCTCAAGCTCCCATGCTAGCAAACCCCGTGTTTGATAAAGAGTTTATCCTTTATGCTTTTACAGTCAAGAGAGCATTTCGTATCCTCACCCGTAAAAACAAAAAACCGATGGAGCAACCAATTACTTTCTTCAATCAATCCCTCAAATACTCATTCATTGAAAAAAAAAAATCGGTTATTCAAGCTTTGAATAAATACAAGCACATGTTGTCCAACAACATAATTCATCCGATGGTGACTCATTCATGTGTCAGGAACTTTTGCAGAAACAAAGATATGAACGAAAAACATGCTTTGGATGGATCATGAAGGTGATGGAGTATGACATACATATAAAATTTACCAAACTTGTTAGAGGTAAAGGTTTGTGTCAACAACTTGTTGTAGACATGGAATCAAAAGGTGATGAGGATGTGATGCTTTAAACACTAATGAGAGTGATGATCAAGTTGACTGGTTATCCAAAATGAAGAATTTCCTTTTCTTAGGAGTATATCCTATGAACATGGATAAAAATCAAAGACAGACTTTCTATCTTCAGTCTATTCCAAAATTTTCGGTAGATAACATTCTCTTTCGAAGATTTGAACAATGTTCTCCTTCGGTGCATGGGACCGAGAAGGAAAGTAAAATACTAGAAGAGTTTCATAATGGCTTATCTCGAGGACATTATTCTCGCATGAAAACCTCGCTACCAAGATCATGCGAGCTAGTTACTATTGGCTGGATTTGTTTAAATATTCCCATCTCTGGGTAAGGAAGTGCAAGGAATGTGCCTTTTTCACGGAAAGTAGAAGTTGGCAGCTCTTCCGTTGCATCCAATTTAAGTGGATCAACCCTTTGTTCAATGGGGGTTGGACTTCATTGGAATGATTAATCCTCCATCCAGTGATGGACATAAATGGGTCCTTACTATAATGGACTATTTTACTTGATGGATAGAGGTGGTAGCATTGAAGGAGAGCAATGAGAAGGTAGTTCTTGATTTCTTGGAAGGTATAATGATAAGGTTCGGTGTTCCATTTATATTCATTTCAGAAAATGTGATGGATTTTATTAGTATGAAGTTGAGTGAATGGGCTGTTAAAAATGGGGTCTACCTCAAGACTTCATCCAATTACTATCTCGCAAGGAAACGGATTGGCTGAGTCTAGCAACAAAAACCTCATAAGGATTATTCAAAGATACAATGGAAGCTAACATGAGGACTTGGCATACACAAACTTAAGACCACCTTATGGGCAGATCGCATCACACCTAAAAGGGCCATTGGAAATTCTTCTTTTGTTCTTTTATATATAAGAGAAGAAAAACTTCCACTCTCCTTGAATTACCTTCTCTAGAGTTGGCCCATCAGCTTGAGGCCATGGAGAATGATTCTTTTTCAGTAAAGATTTTTGAAATTATGGAGTTAGAGGAAGTACAAAATAAGGCCATGAGAACCTTGGAACAACATTAGGCTCAGGTTAAGAAATCATTTGACAAGAAAACATCTGACATGCATTTCCAAGAGGGAGATTTAGTTCTCAAATGGGATGAAGATAGAGCCAAACAAAGCAAACATGCCAAGTTTAACACTCTCTAGAGTGGGCCATACATCATCACAAGTTGCAAAGAGGTGAATTCATTTCATCTATCCGAATCAATGGAGAAGAACTACCCATTCATGTGAATGGGATACATCTCAAATCTTGCTTTTGAGATCATTCCACCCCGTATAGTTTAGTTAGGTGTTTTTCCTTCAAGTGCTTATGCACATTGTTTTGTGTTGTTGTTCTTTTGCTTTCCTTTTTATTATGTTTTGTTTTATTCTAGCACACTATTTCATCATTGGAGGTTTTCAAGGGGAGGAAGATTCGTGTTTCAATAAAATTTCCATGATATCCCTAATTCAAGATTTGCTTCATTAAAATTCTATAGTGTTCCATAGATGTCAAGTATTCATCAAATTCAAGTATACTTCATGCCTAGCATTCTAGGGAGGTCCAAGATTGGCAATGCTCAAGAATCAAATTAGTTTCTGGATTCCAACATTGACTCCATGCCCAATGGATGGCTTAAGGCTACTGGAATCATGCTTAGTAGGAAATCATCCCCGAGAGGTTGCCAAAAATGTTATCCAATTTTGCACACATGAAAAAATTAGACAACAGGTCCTATTATGATCAAATTATGACATTGGTCTTAGGGACCCACTTCCAGTCATCAAGGAGATCACACAATTAAAAATAGGTGAGCTAAACTAGTATTGAATGGCACCAAGTTGAGCTCAACTCAATGCAGATCTTGGGGTCAAGTTGATAGAGAACTCAGTGTCAACTCGGTAGGAAGCTTGAGAAATATGATATTGAACTTAGTTACATGGTTTGATTTATAATGATGTGAGGCATAGAAACATATGTGCAACCAGGCATAGGATTCAACTCACCCCATTGAGCTAAGAGGTCAAGCCGTGGGTGCATCAATGGTGCTCTCCATGAAGAGACATGTTGAGCTCGTGAGTAGGATGGATCGGTTAGCATTGCAAAGTACATGACAAGGAAGAGAGCTTGTAGGTTGAGCTAGAGATTGAACCGAGTTGTGAAGATAGGGCACAACATAAAGACCATACTCGGTCGAGGTTAGAGCTCAACTCGACAGGTTAACTCGAGCCAAATGTTGGAAGGAGCTCGGTCGAGTCACGTAAATGCGGGAGAAGTTCAAGGCATTTCTAAGTGGGTTTTCATTTATGGTAAGAAAAGGCATAAAATCCACACAGGGGAGGTTCAGGAAAACATGGTCAAGTGGAATATTAATGGTGGCAAGCCAAGGAATGAATTCCACAAACCCTAATGTGTTGGAAAAGAATTTTGAGTCCATTTTTGAGATATTAGGCGAGGCGTGTAATGTTTGAAGTGGAATACATGAATGAATACATAGAGGATCTCTGAGTTATAAATTGAGACCAAGCAATCAAAGTAGAAGGTTTCATGAGTCTCGTTGTAGAGGAGAAGAGCACGATGGTATAGTCATCAACTTGGAAAGTGGTAAGAGCTTGGGTCACATTTGGAATGATTACTTGATGCACACTTAGGCGATCTTGTATAATATTGGTAATTCTATGACTCAACAAGATACGAACGAGTCATGAAGAAACATATGTAACCAGTCCCAGGATTTGATTTTCCCCATCAAGTGAGAGGTCGAGCCTACGGGATTTGATGGATAAGATTGGTGGGTGCACGAGGTAGATGACATTGTTCAGATTTGTCGAGTCAAACATTGAAAAGGTAAGCCAAGGTGAGTCAAGGCACTTTGGTTTGAGCCATGTTAAACATAACATGTAGTTTGATGAGCCTTTTAACAAAGAGCTTAGTGAGTGAAAGCTTTACCGAAGCATTGGAAATATTGGAGACACAGTTTGAATGGATAACAAGAGGTGGAAATCAAGATCAATCTAATTAGAACAAGTTCTACATGATGGAGTCTAAGATGCTATGGAGTGAGATGTCGAGCCTAAGTTGAGCACCTTAGAGGAATGTTTGGGAGCACGGGCCGAGAAGGAAAAAAATGTTGGCGAGTCTAAAAATTGTAGGATTAATGGTTGAAATGTGTGACTCAGTCGAGGTTAAATCTCAGCATGAATTTACAAAGATCAGTCAGCTCGGAGGTGATGGTTGAGGTTGAGCTTGGATATCAAAAGGATGAAGCAGTTCACTGTGTGAAGGAGCCAATAGTTGATCTCGAGTCGGATAGGAGAGGGTGAGTCATCAAAGGATTATAACTTAGCTCATGCGGAATGTACAGTGGGATCAATTCAGTCAGCCGAAGTTAGAGCTGAATTTCTCAGTGGTAGGAGAATATGGGGTTATCTTGACGATAAGAATAACCTTACAGGAAAATTCTAGGTCAAAGCCAAGTTCAAAGTTTTAGTACTGGTGAACCAAGATAGAATTTTGGCTCTCATGGAATTGTGGAGATCAGTGCCCATCCGACCATGATGGTCATGGGAAAGATGGTGTCAAAATCTAAATTCCCACTGCGGACTTTCATGGTCTGAAAACCATGCCAAGCTTGGCATGACAAAATGATGTCTGGTTTTCCAAGCCGAAATTGCCAATTACGCGGGGAAATAAGGACGTCATGCCCACTATGTAAATACGGCGAGAATCGATTAGTGGGAATTAGAAACTAGGTACAACGTTGAGACCAAGTCTAATGCCAAGTAGGTAGGTTGACAGGTGAAATTCAGCGTTGGTGGAGCATTTCTAAAGGAGATCAAGTTGAATACCTAGAAATTTGTGGGTCACACGAGAGATATGTGGAATGGTTCATTTCCAAGCTATATGTGGAAGTGACATGTAATGCATGAATGTCATCGAATTGGCCTAAAAACAAGAGATGTGTCAAGGGAGTATTCCCAATATATAAAAAGTCGTTAGCGGTGTTGACCGCATACAATGTGGGAGAAATCTTTGGGACACACTCAGTCATCACATAGTGAGTCATTTTAGGGCTCGATAGAGATATATTTAAATTAAAATGTGAAGTTGATAAGTTAAAAATTCCTAATGCATAAAACAGATAATTCCACCACGTTTTAGCCATGAGATGGAGCTCGGGATGATCCGTGTGAGCTCGGTCGATAGGAGGAGGCTCTGTGTTGATAGCAAGATCTTATTGGGCTATCAATCAAAGAACTCAATCGATGGAGATCATGGTGGATATAACTCGGTGGCGTCGGTGGCTCGGCTCAATGAGTGGCCAAATCGGTAGATTTCATGTAGAGCTCATAACTTAACAAACATGGAGGTGAAGGAAAAGTGGAGCCCGACAAAGATAAGCTCGACTTGCTTGATGAAGAGCTCATTTTGGAGCTTGGTGACTTTGGTAGGGTACTCGATCCGGGATCTTATTGGTGATAGGTGTTGATCTTGGTGGTGACCTCAATACGAAGTTACAACTCGAGGATGAAGTGGTCAATGTGTGCAGGTAAGAGGAGATTGGTTTGTAATTAGAACTCAATCTATGGAGGAGCTCGATGAAAAAGAGCTCGGTTGCGGAATAAGAATGGAAAGTCATTCAATGAAGAGCTCGTGTTGTGGGAGCTCACAAAGAGGAGTTAGTTAACCAAGTCATGGTGAGTAGAGTCGGTCGAGTTAGCATAGCTTGATCGGTGCGGCGTAGAGGAGCTTGACTCCAACTCGGTGAGTTGGCTCACGGGCCAACCACCGAGTTGGTCTTTTTACTAGTTCTCATGAACCCCTTCAGTGTAAACCAACTCCAGGGGGTCCCACTTGAAATTTTTTAATTAAATTAATATTTTTATTTAAATATTTTATTAATAATATTTATTATTATTATTAAAATATTTTATTTAAATATTCCTTTAATTAATTGAGAAGATTAAGTCAATTGGGCATTAATGACACATGATGGAAGCTTCTCAAAGTGGTTCAACCAACTGTAATAAATACATCACGTGCCTTCAATTTAGGAAGGGAATTTATGACTTCTTCTCTCCTCTCTCACAACTTCTTCTATAAATGTAAGTTGGAAGCTCATTCCAATAGGTTGGACAAGTTAGACTTCTGAGACAAGTGTATAGTTTTCAAGAAACCTCCTTCTTCTGCAAGTTGTTCTTATATGTTGAGGGAACTTTCAAGCCTCCTTTCTAAGACTGTAATGGCAACCATTGCCTCTTCTGAATGTATGATGCATTGTGCATGTTATTGAAGTAATAAAAGTGTGTGTTTTGTGACTAATCTTGGTCCTTTCATCCTTCTATACTTCTTTGTGCCTTTCTCATGCTTGTAGGTACACTATGCAAGTTCAAGTTTCTATTGTAGGTTCTTGGAGTTCTGTGCTTATCAAGTGGTGGAGCATTGCATGCAGTTGAGTTGTGGTGCTTTTTCACCCTTCTCAAGTTCATCCTTCTTCACTAGAAGATTGATAGATTGTTTTGTCTAATCGATTTTAACAAAGGGAATGCATGCTTCCTAGTTTGTGGTATTTTGTACCCTCTCTAAGTTGCAGTAGGTGAAGTTGACTTGTGGTGCACACACCCTCTTCAAATCAACCCTTCCTAAGTCTAGAAATACCCTTTATTTGGTGCATCACCATCCCTCGTATAGTTTAAATTATTGCAAATGTCTTTCCCTAAAACCCATAGAAATGTTAGTATAGGACTATATAACCATTTTATTACACTAGGAGTAGTACAACACTTAGTTTAGGAAGAGGAAGTTGGCCTTCTCCAGAGGTTCACCTCAAGCCTAAGTCCCACAACTTGAGATGTGATCCCATGTTTCCCAATCATACAAAACGTCTTGCTCACATTCGGTCATTCGAGAGGTGCAAAGATTTGGCAACAATAGTAATACGCCCAAAGATATGAAGAATCGTAGCTCCATAATGTGCTTCTCCAGTCTTATATCATGTCCCTCTAGCTCCATGATAAAACTTTAGGATTTCACGAGAAGGCTAAGGCATCAAATGGAATTTACAATAATGTTTGAGTTAAATAATAATTAACTCAATAATTACAATTACCTATAAATATATGTCTTTCATTCTTCACTATGTTTATTAAAATAGGTCTTATCTTCAAAAATTGCCTTATTATTTTCCTAAGGCCTCCGAGATATCCTCCCTCCTTCGTACTTACTTTGGGAAGTGCTTGTGTGTTATGAGGGGGTTTATATTCACCACCCTACCCCCGAAATACATGTTAATATCCTTATCAATCATCTCATAGCTAACCAACTCGGTTAGCCAAGTTAGTTAGGCCACTTTCTATAAATGGGGGAGATCGGTGGGTCAATCCCCACCCCTATCTCCTTCAAATTTGATTTTGTATAATGGCCACTACTCCCCTTGCACGTTGTTGTTCACCGAATCAATGATCAACATGTTAGCATGACCTTGATGATCTCCACATTACATATTGTTATGTCACCCGCTCTGCTTTTCTAATGCACCTACCTCGCCATCCACGTCCTGCTTCAAGTTGAGTTTTCCCTTTATCCTGTCACACCGAGCTATACCCACATCCACCTCACCGAGCTGGTTGGCCTTGGATTTTTGTGGGTCATGGGGTTTTATCCCTCATTGATCGATGGTTGATAGGGATAACGCTTAAAATAACCTCAAACACCCCATGGTTCTTGGGGCTTCAGCATGTTGTCACTGTTTTCCTCACCGGTTGACTCTCCTCGTTAGCTTGATCAACATTTTGAGTAGCTCTCCAATGATCTCACCACTAACCCACCTTGTTTTGCTTGATCATATCACCTTTTAGCTCCTTGATCGGCTTGGTGCTTGGCTTACCCATGTAGCTTGATCACTAGCCTACCGAGTAACTCGATCATGAGCTTGGTTTAAACTCGGTTTTAACTCGATTAGGTACTTGGAATACTATGAAGGTTGGGTCCCTCTCCGAAACAAGAGTGAACCCCACTATTGTACACCTTTTATTACACATGTCAAAGATTAGAGGTTTGCAAACAATCATTTTTCTCTGCATCACTTCGATGTCATGACAACACGTGTCTATTTTCTACAATGCATCCAATCTTTATGTCATTATGCCCTTCTTTGTCCTGTGAACATATTTTTCTTACACGAACTTTATATGGAGCATACAAGATATCCAGTTGCACGTTCTAATAGGCACCCAAAATCTTTCAAATTCATCTAGCATATTGTAATGATCCTATGATATTTAGGGAAAGCATACCCACTAATTTGATCTTTGGATCATGTCCAAACCTATACCTAAACTCTAAGACTCAAATGAATGTTTCAACACCCTCTAATCATGCTCTCCAATAATCTACCATGCTCCTTAAGCCACCATACAAATCAAACCATCATACTTTATCACCCATGCTAACTAGGTCTCTTGATTAGGGCTACTAGGACAAGCCATTCTCACTATATTTACCCTTGAAAACAAGCCACATATTTTCTTGTCATGTCATCATTATACCAAACATATTTTAGCACTCATAGATCACCCTCTTTGTCATTAATGAGCTTTTACATTAATGACAACAATCTAACTCACACATGCCAATAATCTCCCCTTTGTCATTGATGGAAAATAACCTAGTACTTCTCCCCCTTTTACATTAATGACAAATCATACATGTAGCACATGATCTTCATCTTATTTAGCATAATATGATCACATCTTGGTTGGAAACATCAAACGAAGTCTTCACATAAGCATACAAACTTGTCTTTCTTCACTAATATTTATTTTTGGCCTCTTTCTCATCATGGGAACACAGTAGCTCCCCTTAGGAAAAAAATTCATGGCATACACACATGCCAACAATCATGATTCTAAGAAATAACACCATCTTGACTCCTAATCAGGGCATTCTCACCAAGATGTCATCACACAGACTTAACTTTTTCATTTATGGATTGTTTATATTTTTAGCACCTAGAACCACAAAGCATATTTTAAACCAATTTTTCCATAATTATTCTTGTTATATGATCACACCAATCTCATAAAACTTCAACTTATGACTCCCATTGTTATCTTACCCTTATTTTTTAACCGAAAATGCAAAAATTAGAGTTCATACCTTGCACTTATGGCTCAAACATTTCAACTCACCTTGAAGCAATACTTCAGTGTTCTTAGCCTTTTTTCATGATATTGTGATTTATTTACCTCATGAATTTCTCCCCACGCAATCGTGCTTTCAAAACATCAACAACTCTACCATTATAGCCTCATAAGCACCTTGTGCACTTTGATTAAGGATCAATACCAACTCCCCCTACTTCAAGAGAACTTGAAAACCTCAGCTCATCATTGTAGTCAAAAATATCCTATAATGCCATAATATAGTGCAATGATACCTTCCATGATGCATTTATCTAACCATAATAGCCATATTAGTCCTTCCTTACTCCTAAAACACGTGTTAAATAATCAATCTTACCTTTTCATGGCCTAAGAAGTTTTCATATACCTATAGCTCACTATTTCAAAGCTTCAAAAATATTCATTACTCTTGTGAAGTGCATTATCCATTTATAATGTAAGAGATCCATCGTAAAATCCTTGTAAACATAAACCTCACATCTCAAAGATAGAGAGCACTCAAACTCCCCTCAACCTTATACACCATCGTAAAGCACCATGAATCCTTCACATGCAGTCAATGACATGGCATGCTTCATCTTGGTACTATTCTACCTCTTAAATTAATGAGACTCAAATAATATACCTTTTCTTGAAGCACTAACCTCCATCAAGGTTCAAATCTTTGTTTTAGGCCCTTTATAGCCTTACAAACCATCTTGACATTCTCAGTATTCTTGTCTCGAGATCCTTTTATAGACCCAAACATCTATTCACATGCATATGGAAAATGAAATAACAACAAAAGGAACTCATCCTTCAGAATTCCACAAACCTAAACTTGTTTTTCACTTCTTCATACTATCTCCAAGGGACATAAACACTCAAAAGACATCTCAAGCATGTCTTAAGGACTAATAAATCAGCATAGACTCAATAAACTAACTCACATACCTGAAAAGCATCAATATACTCTTCCTATGATGGTCTGATCAAGTCATCAAATAAAACCGATTGACTCACACTTCATGAATCTAGCATTCTTGCTCATCGTGAACACCTAAAACCTATCATCCTTCATTTTGATCCTTAAGGACCTCCTGTAGACATTTTCATCTTCTTCACATAGTTGTATCTAACCTTGAAATTTCATAAAAACCCTTCACTTGGCTTCATCATTACAAATAGTATGACTTTAACCATCCTTATAAGACTACGGACCTCGATCTTAAAATGTGAACAAAGATAAATGAACATACCTTTATCTTGCACTCACTTATTTCAACCATACAAGCAAAAAAAACTCTAAATCTTCTCTAAACTCTCACTTGATATAATACTATAGACCCAAGCAACCATTTATAGGCATAAAACCATGCTCAACAACTAAAATACTTACCTCTTTGACTCTCATAGATCTATAATCTCTTAGTGCTCCTCCATACTTCTTCTAAGATTCATAAATACTCTAGAGATATTACAAACATGAATCAAGGGAAAATACCCCAGCATATAGACCCAAATATTCACTTTCATACCACCATTTCATATGCTACAAATGGTCTAATCAAGTCATTATGTTGAGTGACTAATTTCTTATTCTTAAAAATTGTTCCCTTGCTCACTTTTAGTATCTAAATCAACTCAAAAACATGTTGAAAACCTTCAAGAGCACAATAACTATACCTTGGCCTCATGAATACATAACGATAGTGTCATTACTCAAAATATGAGTCATCATAAACCATAACATAAGCCCTTTACCAGCTCAAACCATGAAAACATCTCTTTTTTATGAATCTATCATCCTTGCATCATGATTGTATATGTTCAAAAGATTTGTTGTGAATATAAGAAAAACAAATAATTGTTTTCTCCTATGTTAATCCTTCCATCATTACCTACACTTACTAAGAAGATGTAATGATCCTCCTTTTTGTGTTGGATTTTCTCTTGGATTGGTGTTGATTGCTTCAAATTTTGGTGGAGAAACTTGGGCAACACCTCCCCTTGATTGCCTTGGATTGCTTGATGAAATATGATGGATTGAAAGATTGGATTGGATATGTATTGAAGATTTTGGTTGATTGATGAAATAAAATGGCAGATATTTTTTTATGGATTCTATCTGTTCATCTCAGCTAGCTCTCATGGAGGAGGAGAGCTAAATTTATAGTTTGTGGTAGAGGAAATGGAAGGTGAAGATCCATACAATTAGGATGAGGATAAATGGTTAGAAATTGAGGAGAGGATTGAAGGATTATATAATGGATAATTCTAGAATTTTAATTCAAAATTCCATGGAGGGAAGAAGCTTCCATTGAATTTAAAATTCAATGGAAGGAGAAGTTTAGAGAGGCTTCTAGAAATAGAATCCTCTAGATTTAGAGGTGGAGGATGTGATTAGTTTAGGATTAGGTTAGGTTAATAAAATATGATTAGGGAGAGATTACATGGAAAGGCTAGGTGTAGGGTAGGTGTAGAGTAGGTGGGTAGGTGGGTGTAGGAATATTAAATTCCTATAAAATGTTAATAAGGATTAAGATAGGATAATATGATATAATAATGAATTAAAGGGATTAATGATAAGATGGGATATTAGATAAATGATAAAGGTTATATGTGATAAAAGGGATTAATAATAATTAACTTTGTGATTAATTATTATAGAGATTTAGATAGTGATGATGTTAGAATATTTGCAGGAAAAATTAATCAAAATTAATTATGTCGACATTTTAGATGTCTACATTTTCCCCTCTTTGAAGGGTTATTACATAGAAATGACCATTCAAAGAAAAATAAGATAATATGTTAGGATGGTGATATGATTCCCCTCGAGGGGTTAGGTGGGGAGGAACGAGTCGGGTAACCACTAGAAAAGAGGAGAAGCTCAAGTTAATAGATGAGATAGGATTAGAATATTGATTGAAGTGGTTGGATTATAGGATGCCCTAGCCAAGGGTGTGAGATTAAGGATATTAGATTGGAGGATTAGAAGATGCCCTAGTCAAGGAGTGAGGTTTGGAGGATTTTGGAGTATAAGATTCCCACCAAGGGTTAAGGTTGAAGATTTGGGATTTATATTTGAGGATGATGGATTTTAAGATGTTAGATTTGAGGATTTTTTTGACTCGATAGAAAGATAGGATGTTGGATTTTAAGGAGTTAAAGTTTGAGGATGTTTGGATGAGAGAATAAGGATTGGTTTTTGGATCGATATTGATGAGGAGAGGATTGGGATGATGATTAATTAAGTGACAAGAAAGAATGTTTGAGTTTGAATAATAAGAGTATTTTATAAGATACCCCAGTCACAAGGTGAGGATTTTTAATGTTGGATGTGAGAGGATAATATGTGGATGTTGATATTGATTGATCGATAAAGGATTGATTGGATAGGAGGATGAGGAGGTTAGATAGTGAGTTAGTTGATGATGAGAATTAGATGTGGATGATAATAACGCTAAAATATAATGATAGAAGGGGATTTTATACCATAAAGTGCCCAATGTTATCATCATTATCAGTTGTTATTGAAGTGGCATAGAGAAAAATTCATAAAGGCATAAATACCATGATGATTAAATTTCTGAATTCCCTTGTCCTCATATCATTGGACTTATTAATGCAAAAAATATTGTCCTCATATCATTGGACCGTGAAAAAGAAAAATAAACAAAATGAGCCTCATATAATCAGAAAACATGTAAATGTAGATAAGCAAGCAAACACACATGAGAAAAAACAAACACATCGCATTTTTGTATTTTTTAAAATGTTTTGATTTTTAGATTTTAGATTTTGGATTTTAGATTATTTGATGTTGGATGTTGAGATTCAGGGATAGGATATGTGATGGGGATGGGAAGGGATGTAAGTTGGGATGAAAATTTCTACTATAAGTCCCAAAGTGGGTTTGGGTAGGATTAAATGGGAAGGATTGAGGGAAATCGGATGGGTTGGATAGGATAGGGATTGGTTAATAGGTTAAGATTATATGGGATGTGGGATGGGAGATAGATATATATATGATGAGGAATTTGGTATAGGATAAGATGGGGGATATGGAAGATGATAAGATATGCCCCCGGGTATATAGGATATGGATTGAGGGATAGATGTGGTGTGCCCCCAAGTATAAAGTAGGGTGGCCTGTGAGGATGGATGAATGGGTTTGATTTTCCCTAGGTGTAGGGTAGGATGGGAAGTGAGGGTATCAAAAATGGATGGTCCCCCAATGGATGGTAGTAAGTATGCCCCCAATCATGATGATGAAAATTGAAAATGGACATGAGGAGGATTGGATAAAAAAGGAAAAGGTCGTTGTTTGCCACATACGTTCTATCCAAGGGGAAAAATTATGTGGATGTGATGGATGGAAGGAAAATAAAATTAGTGATGAAGAAAATATGAGCCTAATAGAACATGATATAAGGAAAGGTTTGGACTAAAACATAAGTGTGACCAATGTCTAAACAATATAGAGAAACATGCGAGCCCTATGTCTCTGCGATATCAAAGTGTGTGTGATTGTGATGGTTAATTACCGCTTGAAGTAAAGACTTGATGGGTAGTACATGAAGAAAAGATAGCAAATTTATATGGATTAATTAAGAAAAATATGTTGATGTAGGGTGAATGGAAGGCTAAGTTGTGCATTTATTTGTTGTCAGCTAGATTTCCATAGCCCCGATGGAGATGCATCTGATTCTTGTCACAACATTTCTCTACTACCAGCCAGGTATCCATAGCCTCGGTAGAGATGCTAGAAACACCCCTAGAGAGAGTCTTGAGGTGGATTTTATTTGATATTTTAAATTTTGATATTATTTTTTGCTTTTTGATATTTGGATTTTTTTGCATAAAGAGGTTCCACTCTCTTGAGAACTCTAAAGGGGTTAAGAATAAGTGGCTTGATGGGGGATGAAAATGAGTGGGGAGAGATGATATTGGCTAGATTGTCAAAATACATGACCAAGGGTCTTAACCACAATTTGATTAAGTATGTTAAAGTGTGATAATATATAGGAGGGAAATTGTGCTTGATGTTTGAGGTAATGATAGACCAAGGTCACACAGTTGTAATAGGTAATATTGTCCTAAAACATGTGTGAGAAATATAATCAAGTGTTAAAATGAATAGATTATAATAGGATATAAATTTATTTGATGATAAGAATGTATTATATGCAAAGAGATTTGCATATTGGATGAAAGGAGGATGGGTATGAAGGAAAGAACATTCGTGCGCAGGGAAAAAAATATGTGCTCAATCCATTTTTAAGTATTTGGTATTTATAGGGGATTAAATGATTTGTTATTGGGATGGTAAGATCAACAAGAGGAGTGATAGAAATGGATTGTGATGGAGTAGTGGGAGGTACATTGTTAGTGTTAGGTTTATACCCTAAGCCTAAACAACCTAGATTTTGATGAAGGGAGATGGGTTCGCAAATGCCTTGTTCATGGATGCCTAAGCCTTTGACTCAATGTTTCATATTATCAAAAATATTTTTTTCTATAGGATATTAAGTGGATAGGGAAGATGATGTCATGTGGTCATCATGAGACTGGGGATTGTAATTTTGTAATCCACTAAGAGTTCAAACTTAATAAAGGATGGGAGGTGAGATTTTTGTCGGTTTTTGGTTGGTGAGGGATGTTTGAATGTATGATGAGATTTTGGTGGATGATGATGTTTGGATGTCAAGTGGAATTTAGATAGTGGAATATGGTTAGGGATAAGATTGGGATGGAAAGGTGGTGGATAAAGAGGTATAAGGACAAGAAGCCCTTTACTAATGAGGTTTTGGACAAAATACCTAAATTGCATGCAACGATTGGTCGAATGTCCATGAGTGAGATGGAAGTCATAATAATAGTGTCCCTGGTACCAAGATGTTTTGGGAAGATTTTGATCTTGTGATTTTATTGGGGGATGGATGATTATGTTAAAGGTTTTTAGACTATGAAATATAGTGGTCAAGGATTCTCCTAAAGCAATGAAGTGGTTTGGGTTAAATGGATTTGGGGAGTAGGAAGTAAAGGTGCATGATTGTGTGGATTATAAGATGTTTTGGTTGATTTGGATTTATGAGTTAGATTATATTGTTGTTGCTTAGAAGATGAAGGGGATGTATTAGGCTTGAAGGACAAAGTGGATGGTTTGGGATTGGAGGTGAAGTAGATTTTGTTTATTTTGGATTGGTTTGAGTATGTGGTTTTGAGGTAGATTGTTTTGGCCTAGGATTAGATTGTTGAGGATTAGTATATGTAGATGAATTGGGTGGGGTAGATTTAGATGAAAGGGATGGGTGTGATATGGGGGTTGCATTAAATTTTGGTGATGTTGGGGATGAAGTAGATTTGGGAGGTGGGTGTGGTGTAGAAACCACATTAGATTTGGTTAATTTAGGGGATGAAGTAGATGAAGGTGGAATATGAGCCTCATTATATTAGGTAGGAGATGGGGTGGGGAGAGGATTGAGAATAGATTTGATAGGTTTAGAATCGGTGCTTTAAGAGTCATGATAGATGTTTTAGGATTGGGGGATGGTGGAGATGAAATAGGATTAGAGGATAGGATAATGTTAGGTTTAGGTGATGAAGGGGGTAAGATAGGATTAGGTGTGGATGAAGAGGATGAGGGTGGCATAGGAGCCACATTAGATGGTTTAGGATTGGGGGTAGAAGTGGATGAGGTTGACTTAGGAGTCACGATGGATAAAATAGGATTGGGAATAGGTGATGGAAGGGATGAAATAGGCTTAGAGGCTGAATTTGATGGTAGATTAGGGGATGGGATACTATATAGGATAAATTACGTAGGATCGGATTCGGATGATGAATATGACGAAGATAGATGACTAAGATAAGATTTGGGGGATAATAATTTTGGGTTTAGTTGTCATGATTGTTGTGGATATGTGAATGGGACTCGATTATAGGTTTTACGATGATTAGATTTAGGAGTTGAGATTTTGGATGGTGGTTGATTATCCACATGAGTTTTAATGGAAGGAAGGTGTAGGTCATGATGATTGATAGGGGATTTAGAGGTTGGATTTGGGATGGTTGTGTGGGCTTGGGATTGGTGACTAGATTAGCAAGGACATAAAGGAGGTCCTCTTGGTCTAGGTCAAAGTTAGTAAGGTAGTCAAAGTTGATGTAATTAGATTGTGGGGATAATGGTTTATGTTGATTAGGTTAGGGTTTGGATTGAGATGATTCAGGTTCCTCAAATAGGAATTCAATGGGGTAAGGGGTAGGGATATTTGGAAGGGGAAATTGTGGATGGGGTTGGATGGGAGATGATTGTTTAGGAGGTGATTGGTTGATACATGACTTAATATTGTATATTTGTTGATTGAGTTGTTGTATTTTTCTAGGATGTTATGATCAACATGGGATGGTTAATTTGGATAGAGAGGAGGGATTGGTTGAGGTAGGATATGATATTTGAGATTTGTTTATTAAGGCGTTGGATAGTGTGTGAGATTTCATGATCAAAGCAAGATGGTTAAATTTTATGGGTGGGGGATGATGGGACAGCTTGGTTGATGGATTTATAAAAGAGGTGGGGGTTTGGATGTTTCTTTAGAGAGGATCAGATTGAGGGTCAAAGGTCATGGTACAAGTGATAATATTTGAATTAGGTTAGTGTTAGTGAAAATCACGACACCCCCAAATGAGCTATAAAAATATACTTTTCTAAGGAAGACTCATTTGGTGTGATTTGCATAACATTAGATCATTACCCAAGCTATAGGACTTGTAAATGGAATGATCCTCCGTGAGAAGGCTAGTTACTCTTCCTAATCCTAGCACTAAACTACTTCTAAGGAAGGAAATGCAACTATCTACTCATAATCTAACAATTCCAATGGACCAAGGAGAGAGAGAGAGAGAGAGAGAGAGAGAGCAAGAAAATAAAGAAATCCTACACTACAGGGTGATAGCACCGAGAAAAGGGAACTGCTGATCACAAACCCAACTTCCTGAAATAGAGAGAGGTGAGAAATGGAGAGGATGGATAGATGCATCATAGAACAAGGATAAAGTTCACACATAACACCATTTCAAACCCTTTAAACATAGCTCTAAAAACCGGTAATGGACATCGAGAGATATGCACAAGATATACCTATTCGTAATGGTGAGAGGCGAGAAGAGATAGCAAAATGAGAAAAGGATGGACAAAACGCATCACGAAACAAATTTTATTACTCCAGGAGTTCACACATTACACCATTAATGGGTAAGAGGCAGGAAAATGCCAATACAAAGCCAAGGAGGAGGCTTAAACTCCACATTCAACCCCGAGAAGAAAGAGAGAGGGGTAAGGAAGAAGAATGAACAAAAACCCTTTACAATGAATCCTACCCCTATATTTATAGATTTTATCGAGAGAGAAGAAAGAGAGAGGGACGTAGAAAAAGTGGGTTGAAGCTCAACCATTGTTGTTAATGCTTTTGATAAAATATGCCCGAAATTCATCTTTACTACATGATTCCTTGATTCATGCCTTGAAAGAAGTGGAAATGGTGGAAACATATCGAATCTGATCTGTTGTTGAGACATATGGATCCTGCATTGAAGGCCAAAAGATATTTCCTCCATTTTTCTTCACCTAACATCCTCAAAATTAAAGTTTCAGACCTCCATGGCGTAGGTGAGGCTAAGATATTTCCAATGGTGTCATATTTGCAATATTTTGAGCCCTAAGTCGAAAGATATGCCCCTTCAAAGTTTGTATCGGGTTTGTACAAATGGGAAGAAAACCAATTTGAAAAATAGGCCCTTTCTTTAATGTGGGATACATGGCAGCCAAATTAGGGAAAAATTAGTTTTGCGGTATTAGAATTTATCTTTTCCCATTTTTCCGTGAAATGAAAATTTTCACTTTTCCCTCCGACTCCCCACCTTGGCTTTGACTCGGGTTCTAAAATTGATTTTTTCCCAATGGAGTTACGGGAACTTTTACCCCTTTTGAGATAACAAGGGGCAAAGAACCAACTTTTTCCCTGACGGTCCACTTTCCCCTGGGACACGCGGCAGTCTAGTACTCATTTAGAAACCTTTTCTCTATTCACCCCTTGAATCAAGTGCCATACTGACACTTGACATTCTCCGCTTATACCTTTATACTTAGCTAATTTTGAAGCCTTTTCTATCTCGCATTTTGACTCTGTTTCCTCTTACGCGAGATCATGGTCGATCCAATATTTGGCATGGGCGTGAAATATGGATAATAATTTGGTGACTCACGGGGACATCTGCCTGCTAGATGAAGAGACCAGTGGCCTTGAAGCATCCATTGGGCATGGAGTCTGCTTGATGAACATGAAACTGATCTGAACCTAGAAGTCTTGATCCTGAGCCACTGCGAGCCTGATTGTATGCCTTTTCTATGTTTTTTCGACTTCACTGAGTTTACACTCTACATTTTCATAAGGAAATATTGAAAATGGAATTTCTGAGAGTAGAAAATTGTTTTAACTCTGGGGATTTCATCTGTCCCTAAAATGGACTATTTTGAAATGACTTTAGTTTCTCTGCATTTTTTTCTTTGAAGATGGAAACTATTATAGGTAACTATGAGTTTCCTGCTATGAATACTGAAGAGCCTGGCTTTATGCACCTTTGGAGAAATGCAAACAAAACTTATATACAGAGACCAAATCATACATGCCTCAAATGAGACATGCAGAGTGTGCATAAGCACTTCTTCTACTGGAAACAAAGTCTACTCCTACTCCTACACTAACTAGAGAGAAATAATGCTAAACAAATCCTGCTACAGCAGGGAGAAGTAGCTTCCCTTTCTCAAGAGGGGCAGCCATGTAAATGATTTGACACTAAATATAGCTGCTAGTATGAGTGAAAAACTAGCTATAAGCTTGTCCTCCACCCAAATCATCAAGGTATCAACATTAATGGAAAATACCTCCTCAAGTTGACCTGCATTGGACTCCTAGAGGTATTGATGGTGACCCTTGGTACTTGGTACTCATCCTCATGCCTTGAAGTAGGCATGACTAGTTTTGGCTTCTCCATTGGCTCTAATGAAGCCAAGTACCTGATTTGGCATAGTCTGATCCTTTGAATGCGCCCCTTGTTCTGAGTTTCAACTCCAAGAATGGAGTTTTCTTGTGGACCTTCTTGGATGAATGGCATGAGAGAGATGATGACATCCTCCTACCTTTTTCCTTCCTCCTCTTTTGAAGAACATGGAAGATCAAGATCTTCCAACCTTGGTTCCAAAGGGCCATTATGGAGTGCAGGATTTTGCACTTGAATATTCTCCTTCATGGCAGCAAGTTCATGTGTGTGGAAGATGGATGGAGGAGAAAATGATGTAATCTCCATGGGCTCCTCTTCATCAAAGCAATCTCTCAAGTCTGATAGACAGTCTGCCTCCTTGTTCTACTGTAAGTGCTCTACCTCCTTCATGGTGTCCTCTTGATCTGCAACTTGCTCACCATGGTTTATCTCTTCCTCAAACATGAAGTTTAAAAGATCAAACTCTTCTTCAACATCAGATCTTGAAGGGGATGAAGTGGGAGGAAGAACTGAAGGTTCCCCGTGAGCTCGCTCCGCACTTAGAGCCTCTCGAAACCGTATGGTCCTCCTCCATCATGGGTTCATCAATTAAATCAGCCCTTGAAATGAAAGAAAAAAATTTCAATGATGCCTTCTTCATTGAGTGGCCTCAACTCTAATTTGATCTCTTATAGCTACTCCTCTTCAACAAGGCTTGGGACTGATTGTTCCTCCTCTTGTTCTTACTCTTCTTCTGCTACAAACTTGGCCTCACCCACCACTGGTTCTTAAATCTTGACCTCCTCTATTGGCTTGACCATCAAGGGGATCTTTGTAAACCCAAATTTGGCAGCCCAATTCTTCAGATTGTCTATCATTTCTTTTTTGTTGGGCTCCTCTTCTTATTGTTCTCCTTGACTGGATTCTTGAGTCTCTTCTTGATATGGACTTGGGAAAGCAAGAGGAGTGGCAGGTCAGGTTCAACTAGCTTTGTAATTTTTTGTGGTAGGGAGGGAGGTGGAACTTCTTGTTTGTTTAGAGGGGATGACTGTTTGGAAGGGAAAAGGGGAGAAAAATTGAAATGAGGTGGAAAACTAGGAGACAGAGAAATGAAATCAACACTTGGGGCAGCAAGTGAGGAGCTTGGAAATTAGAGCTTAGGTTGAGATGGTGCCGCTTGAGAAAGAGAAAATAAAAGCTGTGAAATGTTAGACTTACCCTTTGACAAGGTTGTCTTGACTCTAACTCATAAGCCCCGATCTCCTCAGTCCATTGTGTAAGTTGGGGCAGCATTTCAACCATGAAGTCAAGCTTCTCTTGAGGGTTGTAATGTCTTGGAAAAGGGCCTTCCCATGGACAAGGTTCCCTGCAACCAATTCTAAATGCCTTCATTTGAGTTGTAGCTCTTGACTGAACCATGTCAATCTCCATTTTTTGGATCTTCTCCAACAGACCAGCATCTTGCATTTGATTTTCTTCATTGTTTACATACCCCTGCTCTTGGAAAGCTCCATAGCCAAACTAATTTTGGCACTACTGCTCATAGGGGTAACCATGCTGATTTTGGATTTGCTCAAAATGTTGATTTGAAGGATTTGTAAAGCTTATTGGAGTTGGAACATATTGTTGTTGTTGTAGATGTGAATTCCATGGTGGGAATGAAGTCATGATCGCACAACTTCATGGGATTGAAGAAGATGAAGGAGATGGAAGAAATAATGGGTGGAAATGGATGGGAAGAAGGTATACAACTCAGAGGATGGGTTGTTGACCAGATGGAGTCGCCATATGTGTTCAAAAGTGCCTCCAAAAGCTGAAATCTTCACCAATAGCACATCAAACCTGATGAAGTGAAGTGATAAGGTGCTTCAAACCTGTCCCACCAGGCATGCCACAATTGTTAGTGCGAAATCACATCACCCCCAAATGAGCTCTAAAAATATGATTTTCTAAGGCAGACTCATTTGGTGTGAGTTGCATAACATTAGATCATTCCCAAGATGTGGGACTTGCAAATGGGAATGATCCTCCGAGAGAAGGCTAGTTCCTCTTCCTAATCCCAACACTAAACTACTTCTAAGGAAAAAAATTTGACTATCTACTCCTAATCTAACAATTCTAAGGGACCAAGGAGAGAGATAGAGAGCATGAAAATAAAGAAATCCAATACTACAGAGGTGATAGCACCAAGAAAAGGGAACTACTGATCACAAACCCAATTGCCTAAAATGGAGAGAGGTGAGAAATGGAGAGGATGGACAGATGCATCATAGACCAAAGATAAAGTTCACATAGAACACCATTTCAAACCCCCTAAATACAGCTCCCAAAACCTGTAATGGACATTAGAGATATGCATAGTATACCCTGTAATGGTGAGAGGTGAGAAGAGATAACAAAATGAGCAAAGGATGGACAAAACACATCACGAAACATATTTTATTGCTCCAGGAGTTCACAAAGTACACCATTAATGGGCAAGAGGTAGTAAAATGCCATTACAAATCTAAGGGAGGAGGCTTAAACTCCACATTTGACCTTGGAGAAGAAAGAGAGAGGGGAGTAGGGAAGAAGAATGAACACTAACCCTTTACAATGAATCATGCCCCTGTATTTATAGATTTGATCAGAGAGAAGAAAGAGAGAGGGAAGCGAAAAAGTGGGTTGAAGCTCAACCACTTTTGTTAATGCTTTTGATAAAATATGCTCCAAATTCGTCTTTACTACATGATTCCTTGATTCAATGCCTTGAAAGAAGCGGAAACGGTAGAAACAGTTCGAATCCGATCTAATTGTTGAGATAGATGGATCCTGCATTAAAAGCCCGAAGATATTTCCTCCATTTTTATTCACCTAACCTGCTCAAAATTAAAGTTTCAGACCTCTATGATGTAGGTGAGGCCGAGATATTTCCAATGGTGTCAGATTTGCAATATTTCGAGCCCTGAGTCGAAAGATATGCCCCTTCAAAGTTTGTATCGGGTCCGTACAAATGGGTGGGAAAACCAGTTTGAAAAATAGGCCCTTTCTTTAATGTGGGATACGTGGCAACCAGATTAGGGAAAAATCAGGTTTGCGGGCTCAAAATTTATCTTTTCCCCTTTTTTTGTGAAAGGCAAATTTTCACTTTTCCCTCCGACTCCCCGCCTTGGCTTTGACTCGGGTTCTAACACTGACTTTTTTCCGACAGAGTTACGGGCCATTTTGTAACTTTTACCCCTTTTGAGATAACAAGGGGCAAAGAACCAACTTTTTCCCAATGGTCCACTTTCCCCTAGGACACGCAGTAGTTTGGCGCTTGTTTAGAAACCTTTTCTCTATTCACCCCTTGAATCAGCACCATACTGACACTTGGCATTCTCCGCTTATACCTTTATACTTAGCCAATTTTGAAGCCTTTTCTATCCACCTTTTGACTCTATTTCCTCTTATGCGGGATCATGGTCGATCCAATATTTGGCACTGGGGTGAAATATGGATAATAGTTAGCTGATTAAGGGTGGAGATGGGATTAGGATTGGGATTGTTTGATTAAATATGGTTGATTATGATGATGTTTGATTAATTAAAATTTTAAGGTGATAGGATGGTTAAGGATGTTCACAAGCATAAAAACATGCAACCCACACCCTAACTAGTGAAGTGGTATTATAATCAAGATATAACCTAATTTTAATACCACAACACCGATGATGGTGTCACAATTGGCTCTCCACCTATGTGTCAATATGGGATCAGCTAATGAGTGATCTTGGGGAGTGTGGCTTCCTTGCATTATAGCTTGATATGCGGTCAAAAGGTTACATATGCTAGGAGATACAAGCTCAATAAGGGATTCCCTGATATACCTTGCGATACGTGGGGACTAAGTTTGTGTTGCAAGGATGTTATCTAAGTCTTGGGTATTGGGACGTGGAATCCCCTCACTTGACGTTGCTCTTAAAACAAGTAAGCACTTAGCCAATAACAACAACTTTCTAATAATTTATATACCTGTCGGAACATGGGGTGTGTCTACGTGTGTGGAGATGAAGCCCATGATCAAAAACCCCTAGGACTATGGAAAGTGTTTGGAAGTCACTTCTACATCACATTGCCCCTACAAAATAAAAATGGAAAGTCTAACCTCTTTTGATCCTCAAGATTTTCCTAGGACGCAAGAGGAGGGCATACATGCTTTTTCCTTTGAGATGAAAAAGAAACAAAATTAAACACGCAAGAAAGATAATGGAAGAAAATGAATTCAAACAATAAATATTAGTAGTTTGATGATTGGGTCTTCAAGAGGATGCCCTATGAAAAAATGTTACTAGTTTGATTATAACCACAAATGTCTTGGAACAATCATGCTACAAAACAAAGGGTTAGTAGTTTTAGATTGATTTTTATCTTTGGTAAGCATAGGAAGTTGCACACAAAGTGTTAGTAGTTTGGAGAAAGAAAAATATAACTTGATGTGTAGTTAAAATGAAAATATTTAGGAAAATTAAAACCATGAATAAATTATCTTACAAAATTTTAAATCAACACTTTAATTGCATATATCTTTTCGATACATTTCCTAGGAAAAAAATGGATTCATTTTGAGTTTAGGATCAAAAGTTATGGCTCTCAAAAGGAAGGCAAACAAAGGTGCTACAACACAATGCATAGGCGCCAAAATTATAGGTGCAAAACTATGTACTATAGGCACCAAAACCTGCAAAAGCACCAAAATGTGTAGAAAAGAGACAAAATATGCAAAAGTGCCACTATATACTACAAAGGCTCCAATACAAGGAGCAAAGGTGCCAAGACATGGGAAAAACAACAGATGAACACGAAAATTCAAATTTTGAAGGTGCAAACGAAAATGAAAAATTCTTCAAATTTTGACAGCTTGTTTTAGGGATGAAATACTATTGAAAATGATAAAGAAGTGGGGGTAAGCCTCGTGGTGGGCAAAAAAAAACTATATGCTACAAATATTATTTGATTAAGTATTAGAAAAAAAAACAAATTTGTTCTCCTATGTTAATCCTTCCAACAATACCTCAAATTTAGCAATAGATTGAAAGGGGAGAGAATCAATACCTACACTTACCAAGAAGATGCAATGCTCCTCCTTTGTTATTTTGGATTTTCTCTTGGATTGGTTTTGATTGCTTCAAATTTTGGTGGAGAAACTTGGGCAGCACCTCCCCTTGATTGCCTTGGATTTCTTGATGAAATATGATGGATTGATAGATTGGAATAGAGATGGATTGAATATTATATATGATTAATGAAATAAAATGATAGAGATTTTTATGGATTCTATGTGTTCATCCCATCTAGCTCTCATGGAGGAGGAGAGATAAATTTATAGTTTGTGGGAGAGGAAATGGAGGGTGAAGATCCATCCAAGTAGGATGAGGATCAATGGTTAGAAATTGAGGAGAGGATTGGAGGATTCTAGAATTTGAATTCAAAATTCCATGGAGGGAAGAAGCTTCCATTGAATTTAAAATTCAATGGAAGGAGAAGTTTAGAGAGGCTTCTAGAAATAGAATCCTCTATATTTAGAGGTGGAGGATATGATTAGTTTAGGATTAAGATAAGTTAATAAAATATTATTAGGGAGAGATTACATGGAAGGAATAGGTGTAGGGTAGGTATAGAGTAGGTGGGTAGGTGGGTGTAGGAATATTAAATTCTTAGAAAATGTTAATAAGGATTAAGATAGGATAATAGAATATAATAATGAATTAAAGGGATTAATGATAAGATGGGATATTAGATAAATGATGAAGGGTATATGTGATAAAAGGGATTAATAATAATTAATCTTATGATTAATTATTATAGAGATTTATATACTGATGATGTTAGAATATTTGCAGGATAAATTAATCGAAATTAATTATGTCAACATTTTAGATGTCTATAATGACAATGCCTAAAACATCTTCAAGGCAGATTGAAGTCCTTCAAAATATAAGAAACATACCTTGACACTATGAATACACTCCTACAACAACATACTTCAAACTAATCATGCTCCCCTTCTCACAATGTTTCATATGGGTGATTATGCCTCTAAGAATCCTAGTAGAGACATACATCTTCATAATGAATCTATAAGAGTGACTTGAAGAGGTCCCAAGCCCTATTTGACACTTGAAACTCACCTCTTCCTTATTGTTTTTATATGTTACCCGAGAGTCTCATTGATTAACATCTATATCTATTTTTATTGGAACTCTATTGTTCACTATTAGCTCCCATGACCTATATTTCCTCCTTTCTTGCATTCTAGGTCCCTGAAATCTCTTGATTTTCCTTGTAGACTTATAAAAATCTCTTACAAAGTGTCTAACCTCGTTTCAATTGTAACAAACAACTTCATTCTTACCTTTGAGTCCTTCATTCCTCCACTTTTGGATAAATGGTTCATGTAGGTAGTATTTTCCAATGTCTCCTTTTCTTGGCAATTATAGTAAACCACATTCCTTGATTGCTCATTCATGTTATCCATGTATGGATGGTCATAACTAAAAAAATCCTACATTCCTTTGCCCTATGTCCAAATCCATTATAAGGTTATATCTCATACCTTGAAGCATTAGGTTTCCTAATAGCTTTTGTCTTCACGTTGTATTTAATATCCTTCTACTCTTCTTTAGTATTCGTTCTTGAACAATGTCTTCTTGCATCACCTCTTTGCCTTTGAGGCCTTCTTTAAACCCTAAACCTATCTTTTCACCTACACACCTTTTAAATTCCGAAGATCATCAAGATCCTTGGTGTTCTTCTCAAATTTATGAAATAACTTAGCTTAGATAAATAAATCAGATAGTTCTCCCTTAATAAGGATCAACTCTTCTTCCTTGGATTGCAAGATTAGAGTCATGGAGCTCATATGTATATCTATCCTTTTGACTATCTCATCAAACTTCTTTATCACAACCCAATTTTTCTCCTCTAAGTCATGAATCTTTGCTTCATATTCCTTGACTTGAGATCTCAGCTTATTGATTTTTTCTATGCATGCTTTAACTTGGTCTGAACACACACTAATTTAGTCTCAAAGTCATCTCTTTCTTCATATTCGATTGCATGTTATCACAAAATAATATGAAATTATCACTCATATACCTCACAGAATATTTTTCCATGAACAAAACATCATCACATACATCATCATTCTCATATTTAGAATCAGAATCAAAGACACCATCACAACTACTTGCTTTAGATGAATAAACTTCTTCCTTTGAGTAAAAACTCTTCTTGAACTACTTCTTGTTGTCAAACCTTTTGAAATTCTTCTTTCCTTTACCATACTTGTGATTTTTATTTTCATGATCATCTTCATGATATTCATCACTTTCATTGTCATGCCTATGAGGACACTTAGTATAAAAATGACCTACTTCACCACAATTGAAACATTTAAAAGGAAGTTTACCTTTGTACTTAACATATCCAACCTTTAGTATTCTAGCAACCATTGTAAATAACTCATCATCTATTTCAGGGCATCACTATCATTTTATATCTTCTTATCTTTTCCTTCATATTATCCTTGAAAGCAAGCTCCTTCTTCACTGGTTTAGATTCAATAGCCCTCATTTGATATACATTTAAGGTTCCATGCAACTCATCCATTGCACAAGAGATTTAAATCATTTGTTTCCTCAATAGTATACACTTTAGAGTCAAACTTGGAAGTTAGAGACCTTAATACCTTTTGTACCACTACTTCTTCCTTCACTTCTTCACTTAGTCCTTTCATGGTATTGACAACTTCTCAACTCTCAGAAAATATGCAGAAATAGACTCTTCTTCACTCATCTTTAGACCTTTAAACATATTTCTAAAAGTTTCGATCTTAGCTATTCTACCCTTGGAATATCCTTCAAAATGACGTAAAGTTTCTCCCACATTTATTTTTATGATGTGCAATACATGAACTTCACAAGTACAGTTCCAGTTAGACCACACGATTACATTCATAGCCTTGGAGTTGTCACTACTAAACTTCTTGTCTACATCAGTTGTTGGAGTAGTTTAAGGAGTTGTATATCCATCCAACACATATTTCCAAATTTCAAACCCAAATTACATGATCCGCATCATCATCCTAAGAATATAAAAATCATAGTTTATCCCATCAAACAAGGGTTCCTTGCTAGAAGAAGTGTCACTTTGTTGACTCACCATTTTAGTGCTTCAAGGATCTCCTTTCAAGTGATTAAACTTCTCCAAAATATATGATTTGATACCAAATTTTATAAGCACAATAGACTAAATGGTGTGAATCAGTCCTTCAAAACTCTTAGTTAATTCAAATTAACTTGCATAAACCATTTATCATTCAACCATGCATTAATGTGAGCTTAAAAACATATAATAACCATTCACAAGAGCATAACCATGAGAGTACAAAAGAACACAAGATGTAAGTGGAAAAACCTAAATGGGAAGAAAAACCACTAAATTTTTTTATTATATTACACAAACCAAAAGAATTCAGTGAAGAACCAACTTCACAAGGAGCACCACCCCCGATTTAGTAGAGTACCAACCCTACAAGGAGCACCAACCCCTAGTTTATCGAGGCACTAACCCCACAAGAAGGATACAACCCCATAAGGTGGTAAAGAACTAACTCAACCACATGTAAATGAATATCCATTGATGATATACTTCTCACACAATTGATAGTGATCAAAACTTCAACTCATACACCTTCAAACCCTCTTCAAATTCACCTTCTCCTACTTCGCTCAAACTTTCTCAAACATGGGAAGATTTGGAAAATTAAACTTGTACACCATATCTTCAAAACTCCTAAGACATTCACACACTCTCTTAGTTTTTTCTTGATTCCCTTAAACTACTTTCACTCTCACACCTAGCAAACACTTTTTTTCCTCTCACAACACTAGTCACAAATGACCAAATACATGCACTTAAATACATGACTCGTGATTAAAAACACCATAGGTCAGCCATGACCATTAAGGCCAGTCATAAAAACACAAAAATATATCAAAATACTCATATAAATTCACAACATAGACCCATATAGGTCGGTAATGCACCAAGACACAAGACAAGCCCAACTAGGCTCAAAACAAGTAATTCTCCTTCACCAAGAACTTCATAGACCTTAAGATATTCATAAATATTTTTAAATCATAAAAATTATTCATACAAGTCCATTATATCCTATAAATTCCATACATCAGCTCACAAGACTTTGCATCATCCATTCTTCTCACTTCACCACCTAGTAGGTATGTTTTCTACTTAAATCGAGGCACTTCCAGAACCGGTATTCATCAAAGGAGTCTAATATCACTCCAAAACAACTAAAATATTTAATTTAACCAATAATTGTAAATCCAATGACATATATAATACTTATTAAAAAGTTATACTTCATGAAACAACCAACAAATCAAATGGAACCACTTCTCCTCTTCAATAAATTGATATGCCCGGAACCGGTTTTAGAAAATCAACCTATTTTCACCCTTTATCACACATTCAAGACCTATAAACTCATTAAATAGGAACAAAATTCACCTCTCTTAACTTAACAATTTATTTCCATCATCAACTAAGACAAAACATTGGTCTTCTACATCAATCTTCTCACCAAAGTAGTGTTGTTCTGAACCAATCAAACTATGTCAACTTGTGACCTCAACCATGCCACCTCATCTCATTTTCAGAGATCAACCAAAATATGAAACATGTCACATATTATTTCTAATACACCTTAAAATTTATTACCATCATCAAATTAGGCCATAAGTTCCCAATAACATTCATTCACCATGATTACGAAAATTGCACTTTTGGCCCAACAACCACCAACATCTTTTGGCATGTGCAGGTCATCAAACACCTAACCAAGCTCTAAAATTTCTTCAAACATGTATAATATATCCCAAAAACCTCATAACACTAATTTATTCATAGGTTCTAGTGGAAAACCTTTGAGATTAAAACCTTATTTCCTGATAACTAACATATTTGAGTTAGTTCCACTAAGTGTCATGACCTAAAACCACCACCATATGAAATATGGTAGATTTATATTCATCATGAACTCATCAAATTTTATGATTCAATCCATCATGGGAACAAACAAGAAATATTTCCTACATTGCTATCAAACTAGGGTTTAAGAAGGGTTTTGACCTTCTTACCTTTTTAGTTCATAAAGAATAGACTCTCATTTAACCTCATTCCAACTCTGAGACCTTATTATATCCATGATCCATCATCCCTAAATGGATCATGATCCCATGAAAATGTTACACATGTCATCCAAGTAGATTTCTCTCATATCAAGCTGGAAAACATGCTCTCGTGAACCCTATTTTTCTCAAAACACCATATCTTGCAAAATTATCAGCATGATGACATAAAAATTTTCCCACACCACCTAACCAAGCTCTAAAATTTCTTCAAACATGTATAATATATCCCAAAAATCTCATAACACTAATTTATTCATAGGGTCTAATGGAAAACCTGAGAGTAAAACCTTATTTCCGACAACTAACATATTTGAGTGGGTTCCACTAAGTGTCATGACCTAAAACCACCACCATATGAAATATGGGAGATTTATATCCATCATCAAATCATCAAATTTTATGATAAAATCCATTATGGGCCCAAACAAGAAATATTTCCTCCATCACTATCAAACTAGGGTTTAAGAAGGGTTTTGACCTTCTTACCTTTTTAGTTCACAAAGAATGGACTCTCATTTAACCTCATTAAAACTCTAAGACCTTATTATATATGTGATCCATCATCAATAAATGGATCATGATCCCATGAAAATGTTACATGTGTCATCCAAGTAGATTTCTCTCATATCAAGCTGGAAAACATGCTCTCTTGAACCTTATTTTTCTCAAAACACCATATCTTGCAAAATTCTCATCATGATGACATGAAATTTTTCCTACACCTCTAGGAAACCCTCTACTAACATATACAATCATCAACTTATCACAAATAGGTCTACATCTTCACCACCACTAGAACTTGCATGACTAGGCCTTGGGGTTTTGCATAGTTTAGGCCATAACCAAGTGTTCTAACACCAAATAAAAGTATGAAACCCCTTCTAAATGCATTTACATACTGAAAATAATGTGACTCACCTTTATGAGTGCCTCTAGGTGATCATAAGATTTCTGTGAATCGACTATCATGCCTTATTAGGCCTCCATGCACTAGGATTAGGTCTAGTTTATACCTAGACAAAGTATAAGAACACCATACCTCTACTTCCAAGCTATCCAAAAGGACATAACATACTTGATACAACATTTCTCACACCTCTTCATGCCTCCATGAGGTCATATACCTTTGCACCTCACTCTCATGCTCCATTTGGCCTCTAAGCACCTAGACTAGGTCTAGATGAGCACCTGCAAACCATGTCCAAACTTGTACCTGCACTCTAAAATTCACATGAGTGACTCACACTCTAAAATCATGCTCTCCAACCATCTACCATGATCCTCAAGCCACCATATAACTCAAACCATCATGTTTTATCACCCATGCTAGCTAGGTCTCTTGATTAGGCCTATTAGGCCAAACCATTCTCATTGTCTTCACCTTACAACCAAGCCACATCTTGTCTTATCATGTCATCATCATACCAAAAATATTCTAGCACTCCTAGATTATCCTCTTTGTAATTAATGATTTTTACATCAATAACAACAATCTAACTCACACGTGCCAATAATTTTAATCTAAAAAAAATCACAAAACAATCATGCATGTAACTACCTTACAACCAAATTGTTATTTTTTGGTAAATGAAAAATCATAACATAGTTGTGCTTATAACTAGCTTGCATCCATATTTTATAATTTTTATTTTATTTTATTTTAAGAAATGAATCGAAAGGAATACAAACCTTAATAAAAAAACACATTTAGATTTTAAAATGAAATAAGTTAACCCATAACCAAAATGTTCCCACCATGGTCACTAAATAGTATGCCTAAATTTGGATCACCCTATAAGATGTGTTAGTTGATATAATAGAAAAAACCAAGCGAATCATACTTAAATAAAATGGACTTATACTACCACCATTGAAAACTTGAGGGACAATCATAGGTTCTTTCATTGAATAAAGTGGGCTACAATTCATGATGTGAATTTAAATATGCATATAAACACTTAGAAATGTGGTATTTATTTTTGATGGCTAGGGTACCTACCTCGATCAAACCCTTAAGCCCTTTTTGAGGCTGATAATAAGAACATGTAAGAAATGCAAATAACACATGAAATGTTAAAATGAAATGATATAGTTGTTTGAGGGCTCGAGGGGACCAAGATGTGGTGTAGGATTTATTGTCGATGATTGTTAATTTTTGATGGTGCCTTGGCTAATTTTCATCTTGTCATAGTCGTGGCTCAACTACGGGCACAATCACTAAAAATTGTAGAGCAATCGTAAGCCATTTATAGGTGCAATTAGAAGCACTATTAAAAATTGAAAATCTAACTATGTAGAAGCTTCGGATGTCTATAATGCCTTCCTTTTTCCTTAGGAAAAACTACAAACAACACATGGGTGAGAAATGGCCAAAAATTTGAATGCAACCAAGAGGGATGAAGGGAGGAGGCGAGTAAGATTTTATATTTTTGAGTGCATAGCAGATTGTGACACATATGGGTGGAATGTGCATATAACGATGAGATGATAAGGGTCTATAATGCATAAAACGTGTAAATGGGTTACTTGTGTGGTGGTTAAGTAGATGTGAAAACATTAAATGAGGGTAGTTGAGGATAAATAAGGGTGATATGTTTTAAACAAACTTTATTTTTTACTTTTAGGTGTTTTTGTGGGAGTATTTAAATTTTATGGATTATTATTGTTTGATGATGTGTTTGTATTTTTAGCTTAAGAGACCTTATGCATAAGGTGCATTTTATAGTGTTTACACTAACAAACTTGTATATACATGGTCTCTTACTTTGCTATTTAAATTAAGTGGCATGTAAATATCAACTCAAACCATATTAATTAAATTAAATAAGAGTAACAAAAAGATGAATTTTTTTAAAGGGCCCACAAGAAAGCATGGATAGATCGGTCCATTTTGGATAGTATCATTGTACAATTTTGTCCATAACTCATGGTCTCATGTAGATACCTAAGAATAATTTAGTTGATGAAATATCCAAATATATTTAGGACACAATAAAATAAAGTTAAAGATACATAAATAGGACATATTCAAGTAATAATCAAACCATACAACAACAAACCAAATAAGGACTAGCACCAATAGATGGTTATTTCATTGTTTAAGACATATATATGTAAAATTTATTAAAAAATTATGTAATAATACTTTGTGCCAATTTCAGGTGTCTACACACATTTCTTACTTCTAGAAACTTGTTTGACTATGATTCATGCTTAATCGATTTACTAGTTTTACTAGTTCACTACTATTTCACCCTATGCTAATGTTTTTGGCTATTTTTTCTCTTTGCACATGACGCTACTTGATTACATGATGGAATTCTTAAACTATTCTATTTGCTTATATGATTTATTTATTACATGAAAAGATTCATTTCTCAAACAAAAACTACTTGCTCATGCAATTTATTTATGACATTATATACTACTTGCTTTCACCACTATTTATTGTTTGATATTGACTATTTTGTACACTTGTGTGATTACTATGTGATATTATCTAACTTTATTACATTAGAATACTTATTTTAGTTGTGATAGTGTCTACTCTAACTGTATCATGAAAATGTATGCTTTATGTTGTTTTTCTCAAGTACACTTGTATGTTTTATGCTTTGTTTTCTCATATACATGGATGTATATGCATGTTTTTCATTTCTTATTTGGTTCATGCTCATCCAAATTTAGTGCACACTACCCCTCCTTCCTATAATACCCACTTGTTATGTTCTAAAACATGGAACAAAACATCCTACGATACATTTCTTGCTACATCCTTGATAGGATCACGTATACTATGAAATACTTTGCTACGCCCTTAACTTATTGCTTGTATTAGGATATGAGTAGTTGACTTGTGGCTTACCATATAATTTTATTATATCATTTATAATTTCTCATGCTTAATAGGTTGTCCTTGGTGATGGCCATAACATATGAATATTATATATAGGGGATTGTAGGTAGTATTTCATCATCATTGGAGTATTTGAGTATTATTGTATGGTTTGGAGGTTGCCCCTCAAGTGGAGAAGCTATTATAATTGCATATTGAGATCATTATTCTGGAATATTATGTTATTTGGTGTTATATTTCTTCTCATTATCTGAATTATACAAATAATTTCATTACAAGTGGTATCGTAGCTACGATATCTGGCCAAAATTAGGTAAAAACCCTAATTTTTATTTCCACCATATATTACAAAAAAAAGAAAATTGATAGGATATATTTTTACCAGAGTTGAGAAACATTTCAAGTAAGGTTCCTGAAAATTTCATACTTTTTTATTTATTTTGCAAAATTTATTAAGAATTTAGTTTTTTCATAAAATCACTCCCTAGGGTGCAAATTGTGGAATTTTTTCAAATTCGTTACATTTTCAGAAAGAAAAACAAAATTTATTTGGGGTTTTTTCTTCAAGTTTTTTTATATTTGGCCGAATTCTTATCAAAATCTGAAACCCTAAAATTTGACCGTGATCCCTACATCCTACTATTTTGGGGCATCATGGCGGGGCCTTCCACAAGAGGAAAAAAGAATCCCATCACTCCGGGTAAAACACCAAAAAAGGATGAGATAGTAGTTGAGGAGTTAGAGATAGAAGATATAACTACAAATTCCTCAGGGTTAGGGTTTACTTCAACAGACCATAAAGTAAGCCAACTTGAGTTTAACCTAAGAGACCTCAAATCTAAGGTGGCCAGCAAAGAAGATGTGGATAGGATTGGACAAAGATTGGAGGATTTCATGCAAAAATTCAGTACACATATGATGGGTAATCATACTTATGTCAATCAAGGTGGATCCTCAAGTCAACATAATAGACACATGAGCCAGAGTGGTTCTTTGAGTGTGCACAATCCAAATACGAGCACTCTGCAGGCCCGTACTATGTTTCCAAAAGTGGATATGCGCAAGTTTGATGGAAAGGATCCACTCAATTGGATCAACCAAATGGATAATTTCTTTGAACTACATCAGATTCCATCAGGACAAAAGGTGACCATGGCAGCTTTGTATCTCGAACCTGACCAATTCATCTGGTATCGATGGTTATGTGCTCAAAGGAAGAAGAGTGGTCTCAATGTTACATGGATAGTCTTCACTGAAGAGTTGCAATTACACTACAGTTCTAGTGTGTCAGATAATTACTTCAGCCAATTAGCAAAGTTGAGACAGACAGATCTGTTAAGGATTACATTCATCACTTCCAAAACCTTTCTCTACGGGTGGAAAATATTACTGAAGAGAATCTGAATGACCTATTTCTTAGGGGTCTTAAGGATCACATTGAACATGAGGTGCATATGTTTAATCCTCATAAGGTTTCTGATTTGATGATTATGGCAAGAAGGGAAGAGGAAAAAAATGTTTCAAGTAGGAGACAACATTTCACTTATACCAGAGATCACAACACCTTGGCCCCAACACTCCTCGGCTAGTTAGATTGACACCTCAACAAATTGAAGAAAAAAGAGAAAAAGGGTTATGTTTTAATTGTGACAATAAATTTGGACCCAAACATAAATGTGCTGAAAAGAATTTGTTCTACATTGATGGGCCTAGTGAAGATGAAGAGAATAATGAAGATGCAGAGTCAAAGGTCTTGGTTGAGCCAGAGGAGGAGTCAGGAGATCCTCAGCCAATGATCTCATGCCATGCAATTTCAGGTATTAGCACCCCCCAAACCCTAAAGGTGGTTGGATTCCTAAAAAATAGAGGGTCACAGTGTTGATTGATTCAGGAAGTACTCACAAATTTATCAATCATAAGTTAGCAAAGCACCTAAATCGTTTCATTTGTCTAGCTCCGAATGTCAAGTAATGATTGCTGATGGAGGCAAATCACATTACTTGTTTTAGAAAATGCCATAGTATTAATATTTCCATGGGAGATTACATATTAAATAGTCCCATGTATTCCATTTCTATAGGAGGAGCAGACATTGTGTTAGGGGTTCAATGGCTTACCACTTTGGGAACCATTGAGATGAACTTCCAAGACTTGTTCATGTGATTTCACTCTGAAGGAAGGACTTTTGAGCTAAGAGGCTTAAGAGCAAAGTCTCCACAAATAGTAAGTTCTCATCAGATGCACAAAATGCTAAAAAAGGGTGCAAAGGGATTTGTGGCACAACTATTTTCATTGGAGGCTCATCATTCTAAGGACATTATACCATCAAATATGCAAGCAGTGTTGGATGCACACTCTATTGTATTTGAAAATATACCAAAGGGCTTACCTCCAAAGAGAGATCATGATCATGCTATTCAGTTATTACTAGGAATTCAACCACCTAACATCATACCTTATACATACCCATATGTGCAAAAGAGTGAAATCGAGAAGATTGTACAAGAGATGTTAGAAGCAAGAATCATCTACCATAGTCGAGAGTTTATTCTTCTCCAAAGAGTGATGGTACGAAAGAAAGATGACATGTGGCGCATGTGTCCTGATTATAGGGAACTTAATAAGTACACAATCAAATATAAGTTTCCTATTCCTATTATTGATTATTTGCTTGATGAGTTTCATGGTGCTGTTTTTTTTACAAAGCTTGATCTTCATTTGGGATACCACCAAATCAGAATCAAGGATGAGGATGTTCATAAAAATGCCTTTCGGACACATGAAGGCCATTATGAATTCCTGGTAATGCCTTTTGGACTCAAAAATGCACCTTCTACATTTCAAAGTTTGATGAATTCTATTTTTAAGTCATTCTGTGGAAGTTAGTATTAGTGTTTTTGATGATATATTAATTTATAAAAAACATGGGAGGAACATTTGCATTATGTAAATAAGGTTTTAGAAACCCTTGAGCAACATCAACTTTATGCAAAGCCCTCTAAGTGTTCTTTTGGACTTAAGGAGGTTGAATATTTGGGTCACATTATCTCTCATGAAGGGGTTAAACTAGATCCTAATAAGATTAAAGCCATGATGGAGTAGAAGGTTCCAAAAACTCTAAATAATCTACAAGGATTTTTGGGGCTTACAAGGTATTACCGAAGATTTGTAAGGCATTATGGAAGCATAGCTGCACCTCTCATAGATTTATTAAAGAAGGACTCCTTCCATTGGAGTGAGGATGCAACCAAAGCATTTGAGAAACTAAAGGAGGCCATGTGCACCACTCCAGTCTTGGCTACTCCAGATTTTTCCAAAACATTCATTGTTGAATGTGATGCATCAGGGGTGGGTATGGGGGTAGTTCTCATGCAAGAAGGCCGTCCTATTTCCTTTTTGAGCCATCAATTCAAAGGTAAGAATATTTCCAAGATGACTTATGAGAAGGAAATGCTAGCCATATTTCATGCAAAGAAAGCAATGGAGACCATATCTCATAGGAAGACACTTTAAAGTGAAGACAGAACATGATATTCTAAAATACTTCTTGGAGCAATGTTTATCATCTAAAGAACAACAAAAATGGGTCTCCAAGATGTTGGGATATGATTTTGAGATTATCTATAAGAAAGGGAAGGAGAATGTAGTTGCGGATGCACTATCGCGGAAAGATGACTCAACTGCAGCCTTGTTATGTGCCATATCCATATTACAAGAAGATTGGATAGATGAGGCAAGGTCCGAATGGAGAAATGACCCAACCACACAAAACCTCATTCATCATCTCCAGAATGATCCAAGCATGTCTAAAAAATTGTATTGAAAGGGGATGCTTTATGGTATAAAGATAGATTATACCTATGTAAGAACTCCACTCTTAAAAATAGGATTCTATCTGAGCTTCACTCTTCTCCAGTAGGGGGGCACTTTGGATTCTTAAAGACTTATCATCGAGTCAAACAAGATTTATTTTGGGAAGGTCTCAAAGGGGATGTCCAAAAATTTGTGGTAGAATGCATGGTTTTTCAGCAAAATAAGGGTGAAATAGTTCGATCCCGTGTCTTCTACAACCTCTATCTATTCCTAGCCAGCAGTGGGAAGAGGTTTCCATGGACTTTATCACAGGATTGCCTAAATCTAACGAAAAAAATGTCATCATGGTTGTGGTGGATAGACTCACCAAATATGCTCATTTTTGTGCCTTGGCACACCCATTTGCTGCAAGCACGGTAGCAATAACCTTCATGGACATAGTTCAGAAGCTTCATGGGACACCGAAGATTATAGTAAGTGATCGAGACTCTATATTTACTAGTAATTTTTGGACTAATTTATTCTCATGTTTGGGTACTCAGTTAGCTCATAGCTCTTCTTATCATCTCCATCGATGGGCAAACAAAGTTGTAAATAAGTGTTTGAGGGATATATCTGCTTTTTATGTCCGATAAACAAGCAAGATGGGTCCAATGGTTACCACTTGCAGAATGGTGGTATAACACTTCCTTCCATACTTCATCTAAAATGTCTCCTTTTTTGGCACTCTATGGGTACCATCCACCATCCATCACATCATCATTGAGAGGAAAACCATGGGTTAGAGCAGTAGAAGAACACATTCAGTATCAACAAGAGGTCCTCTCTAGTCTCAAGGAGAACTTGGTCATGGCACAAAACCGCATGAAGCAACAAGCTGATCAACATCACACGGAAAGGCATTTTGAAGTCGGTGATTGGGTTTTTGTGTAGTTACAACCATATAAGCAAATGTATTTGAAACAAAAACAAAAGGATAACAAACTTTCACCAAAGTATTATGGCCCCTATCAAGTATTGCAGAAGATTGGTACTGTAGCATACAAATTAGAACTTCCACAATCAACCAGAATACATCTAGTATTTCATGTTTCTTTCCTGAAGAAAGTAATTGGACAGAGAGTATCAGCCCAAACAGTGTTACCTAAGCTTGATGAGGAGGGGAGGGTCATCTTGGAACCTAAATGCATCCTTCAAACACGCACTAAAATATTGAGGACATGGGTTATTATTGAGTACCTGATCAAGTGGAAGAATATGGACAATGAAGATGTAACATGGGAAGATATGACATTCCTACAGTAGCACCCAAAGCTTCTCAACATTGGGGAAAATGTTGCTTTGAAGGGGAAGGGCATGCTACGCCCTTAACCTATTGCTTGTATTAAGAGTAGTTGACTTGTGGCTTACCATATCATTTTATTATATCATTTATACTTTCTCATGCTTAGTAGGTCGGCCTTGGTGATGGCCATAACATATGAATAGTATATATAGGGGATTGTAGGTAGTATTTCATCATCATTGGAGTATTTGAGTATTATTGTATGGTTTGGAGGTTGCCCCCTCGAAGTGGCGAAGCTATTATAATTGCATATTGAGATCATTATTCGGAATATTGTGTTATTTGGTGTTATATTTCTGCTCATGATCTGAATTATACAAGTAATTTCATTACATACTTACTTTCTCAAGTGATTTCCATTAGAAATACATTTGTATTAGAAACTTAGATTACAAATGGTATTTGTAGTGTGCTAGTACTCAAATGAATGTGAGTTAATTAGTAAAGTAATTATATGTGTGAAAAATATTGTAATGAGTTTTTAGTAACAACTCATATTTAGAAAATGTGTGTGTGTGTGTGTTAATAGTGGACATTACAAGTCTTGTAATACTTCTCATAATGGTCTAGTGGTGATAGTAATTGTAGGAAAATACCATTATAAATATATGGTCTTATAAATGTAAATGTCTCTTACTAGATAAGGCAATTAAAGAAGATAATTTATATTGTGTGTTAATTTTATTATGTAGTTAATGTGAGATCTGTGACCAAAGTTTACATTTTGTATTAGATTGATCATAGATTCATCATGGATTCAATATGAAGTTTTAAGTCAATGAAGGTGTGGTTGTGTTGTTCCTAGATGCCTTAGTTCAAAAAATCTTAGTATTGTGTTTTTATGAAAGTCCCAAATCCCATCATTTCATAAATAATTACATATTTTGCCATCATTTTTTAATCTCTTTTAATGGGATAAATGTTATTATCTAGGCTAGAAGAGTTAAGAATCATTGGTAATAGTGAGGACATGATAGGATTGGAGAATAATTAAGAAAGATCAAGTTAGGGATTGAGATGCATTCTTAGAGTAGAATCGCTAGATATTATTATAAAAGAGATTATCCTCTTATTTTCTCTTATATATAATAAATGGTATTAAATCTACTAAATATTCCTTCGAGGGTGCTAAAATTTTAAGCATGTTTAAATGTCAACAATATGAGTGACGTTTATTGATGCATTTTGCATTTCTTACATGTTGTTTGTAGTTTTCCCAAAATGTGTTGAATATTGTATCTTCTTCGTATCTTATCATTATTCGTATGTCTATATCTATATTTAATCCACACCTACATCGAGAGGTTTTTGAATGCAATTCTAATTTTCCATCAATTTTTCAAGTGCTTACATAATCATCCACATCATCAAGAGTTTGTAAGCTCAAGAGTTTGTGTTGTTAAACCTGCACAATTAATCCACATCATCATTGATTTATAATGATTCGCATCAACTTGAATTTTTATTATCTTGGCATGGAATCCTTGACAGCTAACTCAATTAGAGTGGTTTCTAAAAAATAAAAAAATTATCTCCAAATCAACTTACAATTTGTATTGGCATGAATTGAATCCACATGGGGTTCCACCTCAACATAAGATTGAATTCCCATCAATTCCATATGTTTTTAAAGGTGTGTTTATCGAAAACATGGTTATAAAAATTAACATGAAAAATTATATGCATTAGGAAATAGTGTGTTAAAATTTAAAGTTAGGAAATTTTAATTTTTCTTTTTAGTCATTATTATTTTAAAACTTTTTCTTTTAATATAGAGTCAAAGTGTCAATTCTAATATTTAACTTGAGACTTTTGTAATGTGTTTTGTGTCTATTATTTTTTTATCATGTGTCAAATTTCATAAAGATTGCATATAATATGTCGAGTTGATCCTAATAGTCATTATGTGATTAGTCCATCAAATAAAGAGTCATATGTTGTTAAATAGTGTTATTCTCAAAATTTGAGTTGTTTTGTGTGTCGAAAGGTGTCATTTTTAAAATCATTTTGGATGCATTTTCAAGAGAATATAATGTTCGCTTTGTAATCCGTAAATTAGTTTTTTTTTGTAGGAGGGAGTGATGGGTGCACTTTTTAATTATAAATCTAATGCAACTAAGCTTCAACATCCCATCTTTTAATTGAATAACACCGAACTAGAGGATAGAGGAAATGGAGGAAAGAGGTCAATCAATAGCCTTTCATTAGTTGCTAGAGATAGAGCTATAAAATTACATTAGTGGCAACCAACCGTGCTAAAATGACTAAAGTTGAGATTGATAAATAATAGAAATGGATTACAATATGCCATTTTAAATTAGAGTTGCGAGTGATTTAGAAATGTGTCATATACAAAAACAAAGGATTAAGTCCTCATCATGTACTTTTCTATATTTTAATTTTCAATCTTTGTGTGGTTGAAAATAGAAACAAAATTACATGCATGTTCATGTGTGTAGTTCCTTGTTTTTCCTTGATGTGATGATGCTACAAGAGATCCGGATCAAAAGTAATCTTGAATCTTCAAATGTTCTTGACAAATTATGTGGTAGATGTGATCCTCCGCTACTTTTGATTGGTTAGGTTTATGTTCTCATAATTGGTTAGTAAAGTTCCATATTCATGGTTTATGTTCTTATGGATTGGTCAATGAAGTTCCTAGTTCTAAGGTTGATGTGTTCCCATTATCAAGTGTAAGCACCAATGTGGCATGTTGGAAGGTCAAGACCATGCACAAGCTCTAGAAAAGCATGTTGCTTATTCATAAGATCATGTTTCTTCCCATGTTCATATTAATGGGGGAATGTTAGGAATATTGTGTTATCACTCATAAGAAATTGAATTAATTAGTAAAATAAATGTATATGTGAAGAATACTATAATGAGTTGTTAGTAACAACACGATTAAAAATAACATGTGTGTGAGTTAGTATATATCAATAATTGATGTTATGAAAGTTGTAATAACTCTCATAATGGTTTATATGTAAGATTAATTATAGGATATTTCCATTATTGATATATGTTCATATAAATGTAAATGTCTCTCACTAAATAATGCAATTGAAGAAGAGAGTTTCTATGAGGTGTTAATTTTATTTTGTAAATGATGTGAGATCTCTGATCGAATTTTACATAATACTCTCGATAACACTCATGTAATACATTGCAGACATTTAACATTTGGAAATGTGAATGTGGATAGTGGGATTGTGGAGATAGGGAAACTTTTGTATCCTAATCTGGAGTACTATGCATAACCTAGATGGTTCTTGGCTAGTGAAAGGTGTGATTTATATGATATTTTTCCTTTATGAATAAGAATCAGAACCCAAAGTGTTTGCTCTCATACACACAAGATATAATTAGATTTTGATTGATCTAGAATACAAGATGTATATTTTACTCTTCTAAAGCATTATAATTTGCTCTCTATAATTGTATGACTTTTAGTAATAATATAGATATATGATTATTCAATTATAAGTCTTATGTACACATATTTTCTCGACATTATAATCTATGTTTCATATGATGATTGTTTTTAACTTGATATGGTTTATTGTGATCTGTTGGAGTTGTGAATAAACCTTTACTATGTGTCAAATGTCAATTATGTTCTAAATTTTCTAATTGGGAGGACACAACCATTTGTAATTGGCTCACATATCGACCTCTAAATTTCCCCATACATATAATTTTCAGCTTTAAGGATAAAATACATTATTAATGCTTATTGGACCACTTCTCAACTAATAAGATGATGTTTCTACAAAATTTCTCATTATTCAAAACTTTAACTAATTTGAGTCTCAAGGATCACACCACGTGGGAGAATCCCGTGTTCTCATATATGGTGACCATACTCAAGTGATATCCAATCTTCCTAATAACATTTTACACACTACATTTTGTAAAAATTGGTTGAAATTCATGGTTGATTCTTAAGACACATTGGTTTAGTGAATTTATTGGTGTAGACACTCAAATTTGGTAATTTATCATTTTCCAATGTTAATCTTGACAATGCACGCTTATATGCACAAATACACTTGTTATCCAATTTCACTACCCCGGTGAAATTGGGCAACCAGCTGAGCTTGCCCTTGTGACCACTACCAAAGGGGGCCACATGCAATGAAATGATAAAATACAATACATAGCTTTGGGATACCTTCATACAATCTCCTCAGCCTTAGTGCACCTGGGAGTCCAAAATGTCATAATTATCTAAGGAAGGTGTAGTTTGTGAAGGCATGACACTCAACTCGAAGACTAGCTCGTCAAACTCACTGGTAGAAAACTAGGGTACTTACACATGGACCAAGTTGTTGGAGGCTCTTTTGCAGGATCGAGCTATGTCACGGAGGTGCCAAGTATAAAGGGTCCAAGATGGGTCATCGAGCTCAAATCATAGCTCACTCAAGTTGATACATGGTTCATTGAGCCAATTGAGCCATGATGAGCTCATAATGTTGAAGGCCGAGCTGGTACAAACACCACCGAGTCGCCCTTTCGTTTGGGTGAGCTACTCCTTTGGGGGATCAAGATATTTTTCGTGACCGAGTTGTACACTGTTCAAAGGTGGTTAGGAGGTGCATTGGTATATGACGATGCATAAGGAAACCCAATGTTGGTGTCAAACCCAAACCGAGCTCATATCAAGTTATACCATGGTTTATACAAGGATTCACTCATGTTGAAAAGCATTGGATTAAAACCAATATGTCCGGAGGAGATCGAACCATGCATCATCGAAAGGTTGAGTTGGCGAGCTAATCCAACCTCGGAACATGGCAGAGGACTCGTGCAAACATCCAACTAAGAAATGACATGGGCCGAGCTAGCCTAGGAATGGGACACCATACAAAAATTGAGCTTGGAGCCATATGGGAAAACGGGTGCATCGAGCTCCATAATTCAACAAACCAAGCTATTATCACAAACATGCAGAGATAATGTAGTGAATCGTTGAGCTCCCTTTTAGAGATGGCTAAGTCATCTTCACATAGGCCGAGATGTGAATGAATTTCCCAATGGTGAGAAAGCAAAGGAGAACGAGTTGATTATGTTTGAGTCATTTAGATAGACACCGAGCCCTTTTGCAGTAAAGATTCAATTTGTGGAGGTTACATTAAACCGGGTTATGCACTTACGCAAAACCAAGCTAACACAGAAGAGCTTCAGCGAGCTGGAAATAATTATCTACCGAGTCAATTAATGGAGAATAAAAATAGATGAACTCGGTATTGAGCTCGTTCCATTGCAGGAGCCAACCATGCATGAGTGTTCCAAGTGGTCCCGAGGTGAAATCCTAAACCAAGATATTAGGTGGAGCCTGCCGAGTTTTCCGATTGGGAAGAAATCTGAAGTCGCTGAGGGTGAAGAAAGGACTTGGTCGAAATGAAGTTATGTGGCTCGAATGGCACGAGCGAAAACCCTGGGGAGAATGGTGCTTCCACGTGGAGCATCAAACACGATGGCGAGTTAGATAAAATATGGAGCTCGTGGATGCCCCAGAAGGGAGTGGGAGTTTTATTATGTGGTCAACTCCCAATGCAAACAGCCACCAAGTTGGAGTAATAAGGATGGGGTTGAAGTGGGTATGGAAAACAATACAAAGGAATAGCCAGCTTGGTCGGGCTGGCCGAGCTGGTTATATTCAATGCAGAACATTAAAACAATATCCACCCCTTTCCATACAAGCAAGAATGAATATATGATGGGCCCACCAAAATTTAATGCAAAATCATTCTAAAATATATGTGAAACATTGAGGAAAGCGAAAATATTTTCAATGATGCATTTCAATAAACAGATTAATTGCATAGTCTCATAAAGAGGAAGAAATGCCCTAGCAAACCCTAAATAGTTGCATCTACTCAAGAGGCCATAAATTTTTTGTTTCTCAGCAAAATTGCACAAAATTAGTCTCGTTGAAATCATGGTTCCAAGCCCAACACACAACAATCGAAAAATCTAGGGATTGATGAAGATTTGAGGGTGTATTTTGCAGAAAATGAACCTAGTTCAATTTGGTAGTTAGATGGTGGTTGGAAGTGCAATTAATGGGCATGGATGGCCATTTTTCTACTGCTGCAAGTTATGGGAAGTATGGGGAGGATTTTGCAAGTTACAATCATGCTTTTCACCCACTTTGGGTACTTTGTAATTGATGCAAAAACAAATCTAAGATTTCTTATCCCCTTTGATGCACCTAGAATCTACCACGAAACAACCCAGTGTGGCGGCACATCACTCAACCCGAGCCGAGTTCTCACCCAAAGTGCACAAGGGTACCAAGCCCCTCTTTAGAGTTTCTTGTGTAGGGCACTAATGTGTTGAAGATAGAGCATATCTAGAACCATAATAAGCACAAACATTCCATAGAGCATAACCATTCAATAGTGCATAACCGGTTCTAGATCTTAAAGAATCATGAATTAAACAATAATCATAATAAAATCAACCGTACAAGAACTAGTTACAATCATGTTCAACATTTGTATCCAACCAATATAATCCATTATATTAAACACTACAAAACATAGAAGCTTCTTACATCATATAACATTACCATAAGTTTATGTGCGCATCAGATCCAACATCATAACTTTACAATAACTCATACATGGTGTCTCTTTGTGTCTCTCTACAAAATAATACATACTTATAGGGGGGGACTTTCCCTTCACCACTTACACACTTCCGGAAATAGGTTGCATGATGAAAATAGCTATGCACTTTTACAATAATATGCACACATGCAAGTGCGCTAATAATAGATCTCCAACAGCTAACTTACATGTAGTAATCCTATTATTATCCCGAACTTATACATGACGCTTAGTAGACGCTCATCCCCAAAATAGCAGATTGCATGTCACGCAAGTCTCCATTCCATTGTGTACTTTGTACGCTATCTCCAAAAATAGCCTCAGTAACCATGAAAAATGGCTAAGTCCCAAATCAACTTGTCCCGATACATGTTTCTTTTCCTATCCTTCCGCACCTTCAAATACGCCTTGTTCCTATGCGGGAATTTTGTGTGTATCCTTAGAACAATATTGTCTACTCAACATTACCCCACCGTGATGCCCATTAAAACAACCCACTTGAGACCCAAGAAACAACCTAGGATTAGTTAGAAAATTATGGAATAATTTTTTTTATTAGAAGTGTCCACAACCAAGTTGCAAGACAACAGTTGACCCTATTGGGTTCTAGAACAAATCTAAATTACTAGAACATATTTTTCCTTCATTAACAAATAACAAGTTCACATGGTTCAAATTTTAGGGTTATAAGTTTCAGTTAGGTTCAGGAGAAATTTACCCCCATGCCCACTCTCTAATAGGCTAAGAGTTTCAACTTGATTTTTCTCATACTTAATGCTTTCAAAATTTCCCTAAATCATTTCCATTGGATAGGAAATTTTCTCACCTTTCCGGTGATATAAAGAAGTCCTCCTAACTCCTTCAGAAACTCAAGATATGGGCAAGCGGACTTTAGAGGTCAAATTTTCCCCCAAGGGCGGATGTGCGGGCCCAGGGAAGAAAAATTGCCCAAAGGGGCGGGTTGGCGGAGCGGGGGGTTAAGAACTTTTGCCGGGGGTTAGAAATTCATGCGCCCACAGGTCCATCGGGGCACGTGTCACTCCACGAGCCAAAGCGGGAAGGAAGAGAGGGAAGGGCGGGCGGTATTTGGAATTTTTCCCCTACGTGGGGCAAAGTTCACCTTTTTGCCCGCGCCTCCGCTACACCACCAGAAGACACATGGCATTCAATGAACCAATGTGGGGAAGAATTTAGGGAGGAGCGGGGTGGCGGGAGTCTTGGAGGAAATTTTCCGAAGGGGAGATAAGGGAAAAGGCACACGCGGGTCCGCGCGTCCACGGAGGAGAAAATCCCAAAGCGAGGGTGGGAGTGTGGGGCCACGAGAAGGTTTAAGGGAAATTTTCCCAAAAAAACTCAAATGCAAAAAGGTCACATTTTTTCTGCCCCCTCCACCAACATGCCATGTTGCCACGTGGCAGCTTGTGATAGGCCGTGGACCAGCGGGCAAAAAGGTAGAATTTTCTAAAATTTTCAAAAGGTCCTAAGGAAAAAGTGTCGCGCCTCCGCCGCAACCCCATGAGGACACATGGAAACCTTTGATTGGCTGCGAGCCGGTAGAGGAAAATATGAAAATTTTCCCGGCAAAAAATTTCAAAATATTTTCTAAGGGTAATTTAAAGGAAATTTTCGTCATGGGCCCACCAGGGAAAATTTTCCCAAATTTTCCTGCCCAGCGTAAAAAACTTCAAAGTGTCATAACTTGAGCTAGAAAGCTCGATTTTGGGAAAACGAGAACTTTTTGGAAAGCTCTCTATTCCCTCTTTGCACATGAATCATAAATTTTAATTTTTGATAAATTTTAAAGGGTCAATTTTGTAAAAACAATATACGAGATTTTAAAAAGCCAACTTGTAATTTCCAACTTCCAAATTTGATTAATTTGGATCTCCACCTTCACTCAACATGCCAAACAGACATGGATGATTTCTCTATGAATGATTTAAAATGTTTTAGGGAGGTTAATTTGCTCAATTTACTCAAGTTAGAATTTTGTCCAACAATTAACAAGAAACGGTGAGGAAGGGAATTGGGCTCGATTTTGCAATGCTAAAATTGTTTTCCTAAGTTTTCTTTTTCAATTTGAATTCATTTATGATACAACATACTAAATTTTAACATTTCTAAGTTAATTAATATGTGCAGGTCCAAACTATATATTTTTATTAAAATTAATTATCAATTTTAAGTTTATAACAAAAATCTCATTTCTAGCAATTTGTTTATCGAATTCATCATTCAAGTGTGGTTTTTATTTCTAAACTAACCCAATACATTTATCTGTTTATAATCAGATCATTTCAAAACTAAATTACAAATTATGGTTTCTATTTTTAATATATTTCCAAGGATACAAAACAATATACTTCCTCCATACATATTTTTTTCTTTCAATTTTCAAAACAGAGATTCCAATCACAATTTAACATTCCAACTCAACCCAACAATGCAATGAGAGGTAAACTTGCAATTCTTTATTAACTCCAAAGAGAATACATCTTTACATATTCCATTCCTTGAATGCAATTAACAGAGTTCTATTTCTTTCCAACAACAATACAGAATGTACATGTCTTTCACAATTCCAATATCTAACTTCATAATCAATTACATACATCTTTTCTTTACAAAATACATATTACAATTTCATCCACTTCAAGTGGGAAAGGTTACAAATGACTGTGTTTTCACAAGGAACTGTCAAACTGTATTTTTTTCCTTTGCTCCAGGATAGCAACATGCACATTTTCTCTTTCTCTAAGTTGATCACAACAAAAGAGGGGGAAAGACAACGCTCTCCACCTAACCAAGGCATTCAATGAAAGGAGAAGCCTTCCTTCATCATTGGCCCCCGAGCCCCAACCAAAATACAATAAAAGGTGAAATTAAACCCATGGTAACAACTAGCTTCCACAACACACAACATTCTTTCAAACATACACATTTCAATATAAAACATAGATCAATACAAAACAACAGATTTTGACAACTACAATTGAGAACATACCAATCAAAACTCAAGCTTGATCATACAAGCCAAAGGAGCAAGGTCTATGGGGGAAGCTAATTATGCCTCCCAAATGGGAATTGGGCATCCACCAAAACAAACCGCCAAAATAATCATCACACACACATCCTTATGCCCCCCACAAATCCCTCCTTATGCCCCCACAGATTCCCTATGCCCCCACAAAGTAAGAAATGCAAGCTATTTCTTTTCCATGGTGGATCTCAAACCTAAACTCCCTCCACAAAATCTAATGCCAATGACATTCCTTATGCCTCCCCACATGGATTCCCCATAGCCTTCTCCTACACCTTCCCTAAGGTAGTCTACCCAACTAGCCAACAAATAAATCAAAGCATGCACCATTCACACAACACAACAAGAAAATGACAGCATAAAAAGGAGAGTTAAATTCCTACCTCTCCATGGTTACTTTGCTTCCAAACAGCAAGCTTTCCAAGACAATAACACAGTTCCAAATAGCAATGCCAAGTATGAAGATATCTCCAAATTCCTCCACAATCCACAAGAGCTCCAAAACAGAAAAAATGCACCCCCAAGGAAGAATGCAAAAAGGTTCAACAACCCAAAACAAGCAAGGAGTTTGAATTATATAGAAGAGGGAGAGAAGAGGATGATGTGGAATCATGTAGAATGCCATATCACACATCCTCAAATTCAAATACAAGAGACAAAATCCATTCTCCCAAGTACAATAAAGAGGTGGTTAAAAATGACAAGTTACTTGCACACTCCAAAAAGCCCACACCTCAAGGGATAGCAAAATAAATAAAATGTAAGAAAGTGCAATTAAAAACATGTAACATGACTTAATAAAATGCATTATAAAAATCACAAATCACATCTCCAACCATAAGTATGGTTGGTAAATTAAATTTAGAGGCATGGGACAAGTTTTACTTGTCCCACAAGCCTCCAAAAATAGCCCCCAAGGAAAAATTCAAATTTGTCATGGAGGTGGAGTATTTCATACTCCAAAACTGACTTACACAAGCTCTTACACAACTTACACATCCCTTACATATTAAATGCAAATAGCCAACAAATCTTATAATTACTTTCCCATATCCCAATTTAATTTATTTAAATTTTAACCATATGATTCTCACATTAATTCTATCACAATTTAATTAATTAAAAGAAGGGAACACATTACTAATAAAATACATACAACAATAATAAAAGAAACACATTAATTAAAATACACAAACCCATGGTCACATATAAAGGAAATCCCCCATGGGAATCCCTAACAAAACAACACTCAACACAATAAAACAAGTTGCCATGGTGACCTTGTCGAATTCACTTAGAATTCCATTTTGGTTGGTCTCCGATCCCCGATGTTTTGTTGTGATATTTTTAACCTGCAAAATACAAATACCTCCTTCGGCCTCGTGGCCATATCAAAAATATGTAAATCACAACAACATCAAGGCGTTTAACATTATAACATACAATTCTTCCCAACAACTATATCATCATCACAAAATATCCAAAATCACATATCCGAACAACATCCATAAAACCTCTATGTCAAATAGTATATCATCATCCACATATGAGTGTCTCTAATTAATCATCATGTATCATATCCAAATCAAGATTAACAATAATCCATGATCAAGTGTTTAACAACATACAAAATCAAAACATAATAATGTCTATAATGTGATCAACTGTATCAGAATAAGCATCAACAGGTGTCAAAGGGAAGTGGGCACTACACCCACACTAAACTACATTATTAACCCGTAATATGGTTTCCTTCTGATGTTCCCAAAGAATAAAGAATAAGAATGGAAAGAATGTAAAGAATTAATGTACAAATAATAGACTTATTATTCTGTAGTACCCTCTACTTCAATTGGGAGGATCAACTCTGGATATTCTATTTTAATTTCAGCCTCCAATGTTTGTCAGTCATCCAGTGTGGTTCTTGTCTTCTCTGGAATGTCTGTGGTGATGGCTTCCAACTCATCCTAGGTTATCTCTTCCTTTTCATTTTGCAATACTAGGACAACATTGGCCATAATAGACATCCTTCCCTCTAGAAGATCCATCTTTTGCGCTATGAGCTTTCCAATCTCATCCAACCTCTCCTTATGTGGGTTTTGTGTTGCTGCAAGGGCTTCGCTATTTTTTTTACTAATGCCAATCTTTCTACGTGCCCTAAAGTCACATCCTTCATTTCCTTCGAACTTCATTATCTTCTATCATAGTCATGATCCTGATCACTACTTCTGTTGCACATATGTTCAGAGCTTGATCTGCTTTCTTTAGCTCATCTTGTAAAGTTTGGAGTAATGCCTCATAGGATGAAATCTTCCTAACCACAGAGGCCCTTGCTCTCTCTGCTTCCTGTTTAGGATCCTTTGGTGTTGGCATTCAAATTTTTCCATCTTCAAGCACCAAATCAACTAATGTGTGCACATAATGTATAGTCAAAGGAAACTTCTCAGGTACCATATACTCCATATGTGGTCTTGCTTTCAAGACATAGTCACCAATTTCTTCTTCCATATTGATGAAGGCCTCATTCTTTTTCTTCTCCAAATACCTCTCTCCTTTCAAATGCATTATTTCTATAGTTTTTTCCTTGTTATCTTTAAATAGCGCTCTAATAGTGGCATCCTTATCGATATTCCTCCACGCCACCTTTATAGATACCTTAACTAAGGCATTGCTCACCTGCTCATTAGACATGAGAGTGGGATTTATAGTCATGTTCCTACTCTAAGGTGGCTTATTCACTCTTCTTGACACACAATATTCCTCGCATACGTCAAAATCTAGCTAGTCCATGTGAGTCTATATGGACCAGGACAACTATTTCCTTGCACGCTTAGTGTCCATGTCAGGTCTTTCAGCCTCCCACCCATATAACTCCTTCAGTCCAATGTTCTTTGAAAACAAGCGCGAATGATTTTTCTTGTGTCCTCAGCATAGCCCATACTTAGCACAATGTATTCTCCACTTGTTCTCCTTGTTCTTGGCCCCTTAGGAACCTGAGTGCCAAGGTTTGGAGTTGGCCCTTCGATGTCCTAAGTAGTGTCATGCGCATGAGGTTTCTCATGCTCTGATTCTTTTTCCTCCTTCACACCTTCCTCTTCATCCTTCATGTCCTCATCTCTGGGCTCCTCCATATCTTCTAGCTGCACTGGGGTCCCAATGCACTCTCTACAAACTCCTCTACCTCCTCATTCAGCTTTAGCTTTCTCCTCTTCTTCTCAGTTGCCTCTTTCTAAGGGGAGAGTCGTGGTGATCTTCTTACAGGCTGTGGAGTTCCCATGCCTTGGGTCCTTGTTCTTCTAAATACCCTCTTAAAGTAGTGCTCTTCATGGACTGCTTCCACATCCAATTCCTTGTCTCCTTCTTGCGCCTGAGGTGGAGTATCCACGCACTCAGTCTCCACTCTATTTGTGGGCTACCTCGACCTCAATGATCCAAGCCTCCATTATCTTTGTGTTCTTCTTTCTCTTCTTCTACCTATATAGTCAATGTAGGCTTTGGATCTGGCATGTTCTCCATTGTATGTTTTCCCTTAGGTGGCCCTAGGAGCATGAAATCATTCTCCACATACTTGTTATTCTCCACTTATGCTTAAGCTGAAGGTATATGAGCACGGCTCCACTATCCCTAATAGCCAAGCTTATTGGCTTCATACTTATGACGTCTAAAATGAGCCTCTCAATGTAGGTAGTCCACTTGGATACACATATGTCTTCCTAAGGGTGTGGTAGTCATAGTCTACCTTGTCTGTATTGAAGTTCAGATGGTGTGCATCAATAAATCTATGAATTGAGGCTTGGAAGTAGTGCATTGTGAAGGCATAGGGTAGTTTTCACCATGGGCTCCATGTCCCATCCCTTATAGAAAACCGCATGATGTAAAAGTTTTGGTACACCATGAACTATACTGCCTTTCCTACTACCGAAGATAGCTCTTTGGGAATGTGCCACTTCTCCTCAAACACCATACGAAGTCAGTCATACCACATTTTTACCCTCTACTTAAACGGCCCACGAATTGATCCTTCACATAATTATTTTTCAAACCTCTCCGCGAGGGAATTTTTTTCTAAGGGGTACTCCCAGATCTTGTTCTTTGGCCCATAAATCACTCTTATTTCTAACAACACAAGAGAAATTAGGATAGCGCCAAAACTTATATTTTCTCCTGTGCACCCTTCCTCAAAAATGGTGTCTATAATATAGCCTGTTAAGTTATATACTACTCCCTGAGATATTTTCTTTACAATATGAAGCCACATGGTGTTTACCTGAGACCATCTCTCTTGGTAATTTAACTTGGTGAGAAAATGTGCATTGCTGCACCACACCACAAGAAACTTCTTCAGTTTATCAATGTTCATTCCGTGCAGACCCTTGGTATACCCCAACTCCTTTATTATCTCTATGATCGATGCTTTATCATTCGATCACTAACAAGGTCTACCCATGTGTCCTTTAATCCTGTTAGTGTCAAAACCAGGGTTGTTATGATCCTAACCCTTTGTCCAGGTGAAATAAAAGAAGTCCTCATGGACTCAACTCATCAACCATTTGTATAAGGGTTCATATTTTCAAAAACATGGGAGCTCATACAACTGGTAAAATCCTACCTTCTTCAGTAATTTTTCCTCAACGTCGTCATACACTTTGGCATATCCTCTACTCTATACTTATTGGTCTTCTTATTCAACAAAGTGCCCAACTCTCCCTTGTTTTCAGTGGTATGGTGGTTGTAGTCACTTATTTTACATCTCCGGATGTGGGAATCCCACTCTTGTCTGAATATTACTCCTTTAAGGTATCATCATCTATAAAAATTACTCTCAAGAGCAATTTCTGCTTCAACTTATACCTTCTTCTTTCCTTTCATTCCTGTTGCAGGTGCTTTCTTCAATGCCATCATAAAAATTTTACCTTTTGTTGTCTCAGTATGTGAGTAAACTCAAACCTTAGCTTGAATATGTGTGCCCTAGATTGAAATTACATGCCCTAGCTCCTTCTCAATGCCTCTGCTTTGCTCAAACCCTTCACCGATGGGGATGCAAGCCTCTTCCATGTAATAGTCTGCTCTCCACATCTGGTTTCATAATTCTCCGCACCTAAATACGATTCACTCATCTCAGTTGCACTTATCTAGCTCAAATACTTGTGATTGCAAAGGTAAAAATGAACCCGCATCATGTCCTTATATATATTTTCGAAGGTTAGTGCATTTATTACTCCTTCACCTACCAATAATCCTCTCATTAATTGACCATTTTCATAATCTCTGTGTGGTACATCTTCGTGCCCCAACTATAACCTTATAGCGTGCCTTCCTACCTTCTAGCTATAGACTTCTCTTCGCGCTTCCATGCACTCCGAGTACCTCACCACTGTGCCTTCCCTTAGTAGTCTACACTATCATTGTTTACCTCGTGTTATACTGTTCCCTCATTTATCTTCATCTATGGTCATCTTTTTAGAGCAATCTCCTTTCTAACAACTCCTTTCCACACTTAACTAGCACATGTAACAATTTTGTTCTCATGTGTACCCAGTTGTGAATAACCACCCCACACCAATGGTATGTGTAGTCCTCTGTGCATAAAAATACTTCAGATGGTAATTAGCTTCCAACACGTAAATGTGCTTATTACACAAAACACCAAACTAAATTGACAAAGCATAGCAAAAAAAGAAGGAAATACATTAAGGAAATACAGAAATGAAAACCTATTCTAAATGGAAACACTGCCTTATTACAAACACCAAGAAGACTTATTTATAGTAGGGCTTCAGCCTACTCCCGTTGAAGTAATCGGGTAATCGTATTCCATCAAGTGTCTCTAACTAGAAAGCACCTAATTCAAGTATATGAGTGATAATATATAGTCCCAACCAATGCACTTTAAGCTTGCCTGGATGGTGCAGAAACTTCGAATCATAAAGAAGCACCATATGTCCGATCTCAAGCTTTTTGTCCCTAATGTGCCTGTCATGTCATGCCTTTTTCCTCGTATTTTCCTACTTCTAACTTCAGCGTGCTATAGTGCGCCTCTCATCCAATTGAATCAATTTATCAATTCTTTCTTCTAATGCCTTTTCATCAGCTAGACCTCCAACGTGTGCAATACACAAAGAAGGTAACATGAATTCCATAAGAAGAATAGTTTCTAAGCCAAACACCAAATGAAAGGGTGTGGCCTTGTTCAACCTTTTTTATGTTGTTCTATACGGCCAAAGCATGGCAGAAACTTTATCATCCCAATCTTTCCTTCCAACATCACAAATTGTTCTCAATGCCTGGTTCAAAATCTTACTGAAAGCCTCAAAGCATTCCCATTTTCCTAAGGATGATAAGGTGTAGTCTTATGGTGCGCAATCATAAATTCATCCAATAGTATCTTGATTGTCTCATTCAAAAAATATGTACCCCTATCACATGTCAATATTAACATGCATCCATACCTTGTAAGAAAATTTTCACATAGGAACTTGGTTATTATAGCTTATGTACAATCCTGTAGGTGTTCCTTATTCCCACCTTGTAAGATAATATATGCAAGTGATGATGTAGTGCAATCTAGTTCTATGCATGATGGTGAAATAGGACCCACAAAGTCTATATCCCATTTCTCAAACAGCTCTACACTAGGAATAGGTCTTAAAGGCATTTCATCTCTTTTCCTAGGTCTACCAAGGCGTTGAAAATGGTCACGTGCCTTATAATATACTTTACAATATTTTTAGAGGGTCTCCGATCATAATCCAACGAGTATAATCTTGCGTGCGGTGGTGTCACTAAAGCATAGTGCCCACTGTAATACCACCATTAGCCTATTCCATGATATTTGTGTGCTCGTACTCTAGTACACACCAAAGACAATACTTCATCTCGGACTAACTTGTAAATTTGACCACCGATTAACATAAAAGGTGCCATGTGAATTACAAGGTGTTTCTATACGCTAGAAAAGCAACAAAGTGAGCATGAGATCAACAAGTGACTCTTCCGCGTGCACCCGACCTCCCGAGGTCGTGCCGAGACACTGTGGGGGTAGAATATGCATGGGATGCAGACAAACTAGTTAGGCAATCTAATGTCTTTGACACGCACTAATGGAATTTGTGAATCTAAGGCAAAGAAGGCCCTTCTAACTTGGACTGGTGTGATAGATCGATCGGCAAGGATGACTACTCAAGGCTCCAATCAATATCGAGCTCTAGGCGTGATTTGATCTATGGGTTGCGGAAATGCGTGGAAAATGACCAGGATAGTTTCGTGTATGTCTCCCAATAAGGTCATATGGTGGATGGTGAATAAAATTGACTCTACGGATGATTCTTTGGCCTCGGTCCGAATTCTCTAGCTTCGTTAGTGTTATATCCATGAAGGACAATTGTTCGATGATGATGGGTGGAAGTGGAGTGGATCTGAATACCAAGGTGCGTAGGCTAGTGTCTATATCTGATTGACTTGTGGATTCGTTGGGCTGTGGGATCTGTGGATCACAACCATAGACTCTTGGTTGTTGCGGTCCCGTTATGGTCATACGTGAAATCAAGTTCTAATCCCTAGTATCCAGTAATCGTATGCTTTCTCAGCTTCTATGTTTAGGACCAATAACTGTGTGATTTTCTCATAATATCTCACAGGCGTTCGTGCAACTTGGATCCTTAAACTGGTATCTATGTCTGTGAGAGTGTCTCCTGCACCTGGCTGTGGGACCAAAGGATCACAACCAAAGGTTTGTTCTCTTTCGAACCCTTCTACAGTCATGCGAATGTTTATCTAGGGTAATCTGTAGTTTGGTTGGTTTGACCAAAACGTGTGTGCTTGGTCGTCTTCTATGTTTAACCCTCTCAATTGAGAACTGATCAGTTGTAAATCTGTTGTTGTTCGGAATACTTGTATTCTGAGATTTTGGTCTATGTCAACTATTGCTGTGACGAGGTTTGGTTGAGGCACGATTGGCTCAAATATATATTCTCTGGGCTCCTGAGGTCCCGTGATTGTCATACAAAATAAAATGTAAATCTAACTGTAACGAAGCAAATTCTAACTACGTGGAATAAATCTAAAACATATATATAACTTCTATTCTTCTAAGAAATCTTTTAAGAATTTTAAGGAAAGCAAACTATTTTAAGCGTATCTAGAAATAACAACTAAACAATAATTTAAAATAGAAAAAATAACCAAGTGTAGTTATCAGCCTGTGCAATTTGTAGATTTATTCTAAATAAATAAAATAGCTCATCTAATCTATCTGCAAGATTCTCGATCCTACCTCAAAAGTGAGGAGTGAATCATAGTTTCTCAGAAACTATCAATCCTCACAGCTTCCCTGGCAATATCGAGAATAGAATTCACTGAAATGAAGCAATTATCTACTCTATTTGATATGATTCTAACTAGAACTTTGAAATTTAAAACCTGGATTCCGCAGAATAGTGGCGAATCCGATGGCGTGTGCGATCTTGTCCCCTCAGTGTGATCTCCTCATTCTTTCATGTTCACGTGGATCCAGAAAAGCGTGTAATGCTAGCATCGACAGGAGTAGATATTGGGACAAGGACAGCTCAGAATGCAGACCGAAAATGCGAGTAGGAGAGGGATAGCGCAAGAGTATAGAGCTTGGCTTATGCGATTCCTAGCGATATTTTACTGTGATTCATGCAATATGAAGCGACCAGAACTTGAAACTTTCCTGTTTGAAGAGAAAAACCTGCAACTTTAATGGCTTCCTAAGCTATTCTACTCCAATGGATTGGATAAGACAACAACACTGTTTGCACAAGCTGGATATGTGGCTTACCAACAGCTGGACAATGCTAAATGAGCATGTAAATGAACTAAAACAAGTACTCTAAGCAAAATAATAGCTAAATTCAATGCAAAGAGAAATTCAGAGATAAACTTCAGACCGGATTGGATGAAATGACAGCACTGCCTGCACAAGATGGGTATGTGGCTTACCAACAGCTGAGCAATCTAACTAAAGATGCAAGTGAATTGAAACTATGGCTTCTAAACAAGATAACAAGCTAAAATACTAAAATGAGGAGATGAGAGCAAAGATCAGTCTTCAAAATCAGGCCCTTTGTTTGAGCACAAGCCATGCATTTATAGGAATTCAATCCCCAAAGATCAAAACCAAACTGAACTCCTAAACAATAAACAAAGGAAAAACACTATTCTAGGGGACCAAAAACATAAATGCATGCTCAAGTCGGCAAGGAAAGCTGGTGAAACGTGATATTTCATGCGAGTCACGTCAAAAGAACGTTCTGGAAAATGTGCAAAGGACCGCCGCCCTCAGGGTGGCGGTTACAGACCGCCGCCCAGTCAGGGCGGCAGTTTCGTTACTAAAGAGAAAGGGGCAAGAAAAAGAGGGGAAAAGGGGAAAACAAAGCACGCAGGGGCTAAGCGGGATATGCGGGATGTTAACGCATATTCGGAGAGCTTTTCTGGATCCCGAACACCTTGCGAAGAGACCTGTATCATCATTGGGGCACTTATTACGTTGTTCCGCAGTACAGTACCTTACAATTTTGGGTACGCATGCTTTCTTCTCTAAGGCTTTCATTCCTTTCGAAGGTGTCATACATGTATGTAAAAAGACAACAATATCCTCCAATTCTGAAGGCGTGTGTTGTAACTTGTACAATTGTGCATTTGGCATTGTATCTTCAATTGTCTGTGCATCCTCCCTAACTGAATTCTTGATAAATGGTCTGGGCGAATTACTTTTACGTAGTTTTATCACAACTATGAAATCAAATTCTTGGAATAAGAGCACCCATCGACATATGTGCCCCTATAAAATGGGCTTGTTTACCAATTATTTCAATGCCATGTGATCGGTATAAAATACAAATGGTGTTACTAGCAGGTATTGTCTAAATTTATGCAATGCGTAGATCATTGAAAGGCTTTGCACTCGGATTTGTATAATTTTTCTCTACAAGAGTCATATTTCTACTAGAAAAATAGATAGGATGATTTATAATACCCTCTCCATACTTGAGCTAACATCGTGGCAATTGTCATTCTAGAGGCGTCCACATGTACATGAAACAGTTGGTTCCATGAGGGAAAATGCAGAATAGGTTTTGTAGTAAGTCTCTCCTTTAATGCCTCAAATGCGCACTGTTCTAGCTTCTCCCTAATAGAATTTCCCTTTTCCCTTTAGTAACTCTTCCAAGGGTGTGAAAATCTTAGCATATCCTTTGATAAATTTTCTATAATACCCAATGTGACCCAAAATCCACGCACCTCACTCTGACTGGTAAGCTCTTCTAGGCCTACAATAACTGCAACCTTAATTGGATCCACTAACAAATCTTCCTTGTAGATGATGCGTCCTAACAAAGTGCCAAAAGGTGTAGCAAACACACACTTCTTAATGTTTAAAGAGATGCTTAATTATCTACATATTTCAAACATTAAGCGCAAATTGTCACAATGATCCTTAACAAGTCCACACATCATCCAATCATCCAAGTAAACCTGTAAGAAGTTATGAATAAAATCTTGGAATGCTGGAACAACTATGTGCGAAAAATACAGCAGGTGCATTTTTCAGACCAAAGGGCATCACAAGATATGCAAAACTTCCCTATTCAAAGGTGGTGGAAGTTGTTTTCTCTTGATTCTCCCGTGTGCAATCCTCGGCCTAATGATACCCGGAGAATCCATCTCGTAAAAGAATAGATTTCACGCCCGCAACACCTTCTAATATCTCCTCTATGAAAGGTGTAGGAAAGAGATCAATCTCACATGCAACATGAATTCCCTATAATCCACACAAATCCTAATCCGACCATATTTCTTGATACGATAACCATGGGACTAACCCACTTTCATTCTTCAAAGGGCTTGATGATACCTAATTTCAACATATTGTCAATTTCTTCCTTAACTTTTACTTACAAGTTAGGGTTCATTCTCGTAGGGTCTTTTTCGACCGGGTGCGCACCTTCCTTAAGCTTAATCTTCATCTTTGCTGATGATTCATGCACTCCTTTTAATTCATGGTAGCCCCTAGGAAATAAGTCCTGAAAATCATGTAGTAACTCAATGATTTTTGCCACTTCAGATTCGGACCAATAATCCCCAATTATTACCTCCTTAGGTTTAACATTCATACCAATATTCACTTTCTTGGTCTTCATAGGTTCATGATAGGCACACACGTGTTTATCCACACTATATAATACCTCGCGCGTACCCATTGAATGATCTATATCCATATCTTCTACTTCCTCATCATCCACTATGTAGACCATCTTTCCTTTTTCTTTCTCAAAGCAAGCATGCTTAAGTAGCGTGGCATCTGTCTCTTCTTTTTATCAAAGCACACTCCTAAGTCTATCTCACCAAATAACTCCTAAATGAGTTCTTCCACCTTTACATTTTCTCCCATAGTTAAGCAATTTATAACCCTTAATGCCTCTTCCACTAGAGGTTTAGTAGAGAAGTAGTCAAATGTCTGGACCATTCCTATAATCAAATCCTGCAAATTTCTAGTCTCTCTATGTAGCTTTGCATATACATACCAAGTGTGTGCACAACCTTGTAAAGTGGAATAAAAATTTTACACCCATAGAAAGGTGGTAAAGCTTCTGCCCCTCTTTCCAAAGCCTCTCACATTGCTGAACGTGGTGCTAAATAGGTTGATTACCATGATATGTGTAGATTTGAGTAGGTGCATTGCTCCTAGAAAACCAAGTTGTTAGAGAAATCCTAACTTCATTCCATTCTACAAGATTATCCTTGTGAACCACCCACCAGCGTGTTGTTGTCCCATGCAGGGTATATGCTAACATATTTCTTCTTTCAAATTGGTTTTTCCACTATTCCTCCATGGCATGCATGAATACCGTAGGGTCTCCTTCTCCAGTGTACCGAGGTATAGAGTTATTACCTATCCTCTTAATACAATGAGGTTTCTTCTCCATGCAAATGCACTCCTTACTTCATACCCAACCATCTCATAAGTACCATGATCCTAATTATCACAAGCAATACTTGTGGTATCACTAATAGACTATGCATCTTCCCACTGGAGGATTCCTTCCTTAGATGGCTTGAGTACTTCTGGGTCCCGAATGGCACGTACATAAATCCTGTTCAAATCTTCTTCACTCAAAGGATCAACATAAGGTACAGATTTCCCATATGTTAAAGGGATAATAACTCTCTCCTCCTTACTTTCAAAACTTATATATCCCTTGTTGAACCGTAGATCATAATTGTTTGCGTAGCACCAAGAGCACTTGAGCAGAGCTAGGAAACTATCTACTTCTGCAAGTTCTAAAACCTCAAAATCCCCAGTGAACTTGGCCCCTTGTATAGTAATGGATGCATCTTTTAAAAATTTGATGGGAGTGGCCTTAGTTCAATTAGCCATAATTAGTACATTAGAAGATGGCTGCAATGGAGGTCTCCCCGTCTATACCCATGCATCTAAAGTAAGCACATTTACCTTTGCACCTGTGTCAATAAATATATTACTCAAGAGCCATCCATCCACAATAGCATTAAGAGTGATCTCCTTGTCATAATCTAAGCTATGAGGGGGAATATTTACATGCGGATCTCGACATCCATTCTCAATACCTACGCACAGAGTGTTTCCTTTAGCCAACTCCTAGTAATGGAATGATATTCTCCTAGAGCAACATTTTTCATACCTCTTTCAATTCATAAATATCCGACTAGACCATCTCTATTGCCTTATTTTGTTGCATCTTCCATGATTTATCCTTTAAAATTGAATTCCCCAAGAAGGTTTTTGAGTACCCCCATGGTCTCCTAATAAACCTCCTTCTCGTGCACAGGATTCGATACCTTGCATACAAAATGTCTTCCTTAGTGATGAAAAGCTTCTATTATAACGCTTCCTTGGTGCCTGTAACTTCAATGCATGTAGTAATCTTCACAAGTAATACCTCGGGTTTCATGTGCAAATTTGGCATCCACTGATTTTCCACAATGCATTATATTCTAACCATCCATGTGCCCTTGTTTTCATGTTTATGTTGCTTTCTAAGATTCTCATATAGGTCTAGGCATTCCTCATAGCTATGACTCTTCCCACAAAAAGAACAAGTAATATTCTAAGTACATTCACGCATGTAGTGGTCAGGATATCCACATGTAAAGCACGTTCCTCGAGGAAAATCACCTCGTCCACCACCACAGCCTCAACCCCCGAATCCACCATGGTATCCTTGACCTCTTCCACATCCTCCTTCATAGCGCCCCTCATTCGATCATAGCATGCTTGATTGTGATCCCGATCTTGGTGCTCACCTTTACCCTTAGAGTTATCTTATACTCCTATCTATCACACACAAATATCTATAGCATCATGGATCTGACCAATCAACCTACATTTTTTTGTATTATGATTTGTGGACCGAATTGTTTTACAATAAAAAGATACATTCTTCCTTATCGCACGTTGTAATAATGGGAAGATTCTGTGTCATGGTTCAAATGACATATCTCATAGTCTAGCAATAATGAATGCACTCGACCTACGAGACAACTATCCTTGGTTTTCCCTTCCACCTCACAGTCTGTACACACCAAATCCCAGTGCGCATCTCATGTGCTGAATTTTCTGATAGTTTCTCCAATCGCTTTTCATAGCTACAATCAGTGCTTCCAGGGAATGAGCTAACTCCGGTGTATATACTTCGACTTCCTCGGTGCGTAAAGATGCTTCAAGTGCTTCGCATGGATCAATGTATGTTTTATGTGACAACGCCCTTCTAAAAGGTGTGATCACTCCTCCAATGAACCATTGTGTATGTTGTCTTACATGAATGTCATAAGAAATCTTAGACAAAAGTGTTTTGAAACAGGCATCATACTCCCGACACACTTTCGGTAGTTCCATGCTTAATATCCTTGAGCGCGATTATACCCAAAAAGTGATAGTAAAGTGTAAAAGGGGATAGGGTTGCCCGGAGGGGATGAGGGTGCCTGCTGCCGATGTCCTTGTTGGGTACCCTAGTCTAAAAATGGTAAAACTGAAGTATGAAAAGATAGACTGGGGGTTGGTAAAGGTGTAATACCAAAGTAAAGAACGAAAGATGGCCAAAGACATGGCTTAATTATTACTTTTTGTATATCGTAACCATATGAATAGTATTATGTGATCAAGACTAGATAATTACCCAAAGTGCATGATTTTTTGTCTACAATATGGTATAATATTCCCTCTTGGTTGGTCTTTCACAACATAACAATCATTAAAATCCTATATAACCAAGTCAATCATACCTCATTTAGGGTCATAACACTTTATGTTCTCCTAATGTTAAAGAAATCACAAAATGCACTTACTTCTCCCTAAAAAATGAAGTAACTTATGAAAATCCATTAGGGTGGCACCCTCTATATGTCTGAAGTCTTTTGCTAGGTCTAGAAGTCTTTATTTTCTCTCCACAAACAAGCAAAGTGACTCTCCCCAATTATGTGAGCAAGTGTAAAACTCAAGTAAAGTGTGTTTTGTCAAATTATGACTACACTACATTAGATACCAAAATCTAGGAGAATGATGTGTGGTTTGAGCCATCTTCATAGTAGTGATGACGTCTATAGTGCATAGGAGTACATATAACCCACCTAGCATTTTTTACAGGGAACTAAAGTTTGCACTATTAGGGTTTGTGCAGAGTTGCAGATCCATTTTGAATGTGAGAAAATAATAGTAACATATATTAACACTCATTTCGTAGAAATCGAGGCACAAAGAAAGTTACTGAGCTAGAATCCAAACATGTCTAAAATTATATAGAAGGTTCAAGACCATACAGACAATTTTGACCCGGTTGTATGGTTTTGAATAGGTATAGTTCCAGGTGTCAGTCTCAACAATGAAGCATTTTAAATCTCAAATCATTCTATTCCTATATTTAGATCACTCAAAATCTCTCATGTCCTCATAAAATCAACTATGTTAAATTTTTCCTTTCTATTTTGATAGTTTCTATATTAATATTCACTTTGTAAAGTGGTATTTTGATTTAGGAAATTAATGTTGGAAGTTAAATAAATTAAATAACCTCCTATTAGAATATTTCATCCTTTTTATGTATATTAATGTATAATACATTTAAAATATTAATGAAAGAATATTAAATCACTTAAAATTCAAATCATTTGGTGAACATGACCTCCTAATCGAGTAAAGTATCCTTAATTCTAGTGGCTCTAGGCTTACATTTAATATTCATGTTGTTCCTTTCACCTATGCATCTATTAAGAAATCCAAACTTAGCTTTATCCCCGAATTATATTATGATTTAAATGAATTTTCTATGGTTATCAATTTGGCCATTCATACACATATGAAGATGATATTCATGAGCCATAATATTCTCGGTTGTCATATATTCACTAATGTTATCCTCATTATTCATGATGACCTTATTCAAGGTTATGGTTCTAATACTATTTCGATAATCCTCCACAAGACCTTCCTAAAGATGAATCCCAACATTTACGTAAATTCTTGCTTGACCATCTCGATAACATTGATCTTCTTCTATATGTTATTAGAGATCAACTTAAGCATGTTTCTATAGAAACATCTATTATACCCACATATGTTGCGCCTAAATCCTTAGGGACATATAGCATATGAAAAAAATTTCCATGTATCTTCCTACATCCATATTATTACTACATATCCTATCTATCATCATACTGACTCACATACATCTTCATCTAGCACACAGGATCTTGAGTCCCTTGTTCATTCTCTCCAAGCACAAATTTTACAATTGCAACAAGGTGTTTCTCATACTTCTAATGTTATGTACTCTTCTCAATTACTGCATAACCCGCTTGTACCTGATGTTGTCTCATACCCTTTTCCTATTGGTTTCACTACACCTAAGCTTCCTATCTATGATGGCAAGGGTGATCCACAAGAACATCTTTGATATTTTCATGTTGCTTTCTTTGACTATGCATCTAATGATATATTGCTTACCAAGATATTCCTTATGAGTTGTTGACATTTCTCACACATCAGCCATGATGTGCAAGAGGTCAAGTCAAAAAAATTTCTCGATTGGAGGGGTTAGGTTGATGAACTTAATCGAGAAAAGAAAGGTTTCTACTAGTCGACACTAAGAAATATGCTACCATCCGGCACCAAGAAATATGCTACCGATCGACACCAAGAAATATGTTACCAATCGACACCAAGAAAGGATGTTACCGATCAACACCAAGAAAGGGTGTTGCCAAATGACACCAAGAAGGTGCTACGACGACACCAAAAAGGATGTTACCAACTGACACCAAAAATGGATGTTACCATCTAACAACAAAATGGATGCTACCGAACAAAACCAAGAAAGATGCTACCAGTCTACAGCAACAAGAACTGAAGAGTGGCCAGAAAAATCAGGGCCATAATGAGATAACACAACGAAATACATGTGTGGTGATCTACATGAAGATAGTCAACAAAAGTTCAATTAATCATCTCGGCATGTTACATGTGAATAGGATAAGTCAACTAGAGTTTAACCACGAGTCATGCAAGTGGTTCGAACTAGTTTAACTAATGTTATAACTGAAAATCAATCATGTAAGTGGCCTAAATTGATGTTATAATTGAAAGTGTTTGGGCACTTTAACTCTACTTCTTATTCTCATCTCTTCTCACATTTTTTTATATATACTAGTGTTTTTTAAGCATTAAAGAGTCCAATTGTTGTAATAATTGCTGCAAAAAAAATTAGCAAGTGCCCTACTGGTAATAAAGTGTTGTGCCTTTCCTGAAATTATTTGTAATCTTGTGCACTTAGATACTTGATTCTCCTACTTTATCCTTGAATTTTTCAAGTTAAATACTTATGGTATCTCGTGCTTATTGTAAGAAATCATGTTTCATGTGTTTTTCTAGTGTGTATGCAAATTAAATGTTGTGTATTGTCGAGTTATCCCCGTACATATTTTGATCATTTTATGTTAAAATTTTACTCAAATGCCTTTAGTTCATGAAAAATTAATGCTTTTGTCATTTTGTGCACCCTATTATTTTTAGCAGTCTCCAAAATCTATGGTGTATCACCCCTTTTTTCAAGTTTCATTCTAACCCTTACCCCTAGTCAAATCTAGTTAGGGATACACTAAAGGGAACCAACCCTTCAAATCTAGAGATTCACTTCAACCATTGGGATACCCACAGCCCGTGAGGTGTTTCCATTGTATATATACATAAGTGAGAAGAAAGAATACTAAAATATGGAAGTCCTCACAAGGGTGCACTTTTGCTAGATAACAATTTTTGGCACGCTCGGTGGGACACAGATCATATTTTAAGTGATTATTTTTAACATGTAGACAAAGATGGTGTTTTCTCATGGTTGTACCTAAAATTTCAATTTATCCAAATCAGAAACCTGATCTATTTTTACAGGAGTGATCAACACTCAAGAGGATATAAATGAATATTTACGAGTTGTAATCAGCCAAGAACCATTCAACCAATTTCAACTACTTGGCCTTGACTATTCATATTATAGGATGAGTATTTTGACATATCAACACACGACCCTATTACGTAACCTAACCTCAAATTAGTTGCTTTTAGGAGGAATTAATTACATTCACTTTTCCAAGTTCAAGATTCAAATCAAAACACATTTAGAGATTCCTTCTAAAGTGAAAAGATGATTTGATTAGACTATTTTACTAAAAATAGCCTACTTTTTCCTAACCGATGCATGTTCCATGCCTAAGGTGACAACAAGGTCTTTAGTTAGAGGTATTCCATCTAAATTCTTGCAATTACCTCTTCATTCATTTAAAAGAAGAAGATTTAGGAATATTTCCCCTTATAATAGGCCAAGTACTCCTATTGTTGTCCAAAATATTGTAATTTAAGTCCCAATATCCCTAATGGCTACCCAAATAAATTTACCTTTCGTAACTTTCCGCCATCGGTTATAGTGGCATCAAAACCAAGAAAAACAGCCTTTTCCCTACCTAGTTCTCACTCAATTTAATTAGTACTCTCAATTTGATCCTATACCATCATACTTCGGCTTGCCATTAAGAGTCTACCTTATTTTACTTCCAAGGGAGAACAAATCAAACAACAACTTTTGAGCATGATAACAAATATTTATCAAATTTTTGTTTTGTTTCATAACATAACTCAAGAGAATGTGGCATTAAGGTTATTTGTTGCATCTTTTTAAGGGATGAGCTCTTGCTTAAGAGTATAGAAGTCTAGTTTTGTTCATAACATAGGAAAGTATTACCACATGGGACCAATTGGGGTCTACTGATTTCTATAAGCACCGATTTCTATAAGGTTCAAGATAAATCAAATAATTTATCATTAGTAGAACAACTAATGACATTCAAAAGAGCACCACAAGAGTTTATGGCTAATTTCAATTTGAGGTTTGCTAGAACATGGGATAGAATACCACCAACTATAAAGCCTTTAGTTGACCATGCTTTCCTTTATTATCTAAGAGCACTAAATAGTGATATTGCATCAATGATTCAATTAATGGTTGGTTTCCCACTCCCTACAGCTTATGACATAGCTATAAGGGTTGAAAATAGTCTCATCCAAGTTGATAAATTAGCCCCAAGACCCTCAATGCCCATTATTGTAGAGTTGGCTCCTATTCCACCACCTTTACAAAAATAGAACATGTTGTTTCTTCACCTAATGATTTTACTGAAATCAAGGGAACCTTACAATCATTAGGAAATGAGTTAACAATAATGAAAAGGAAAATGGCTCAACCTAATATGCCTTGCCAAGCTACTAGACCCCTTATGAGAAAAATCAAAATTACAGACCCCCTTATTAACCAAAATCAGTTGATCCTAAAGCTCCTTCCTCCTATAATTCCCTTATACCAATCAATATTGCCCAAGAGTCTAAATAGTGTTTCTGTGTAATCTTTAATGTCCCCAAGTTTCTTTCCTGAATGCAAACCTAAACCTAAGCCTTGTTACCCAACCCCAATCTGAAACATCTCACATGCCTCAAATGGAGGCTGACAATAAGAAACTCATATTTAAAGGCAGCGATCAAATAATGGTAAATTATGAGGAAGATGATTATTTTGTATTTTTTAATAGATCTAAAAAGAGGGCTCTTGAGGAGGAACAAGGAAAATAAAAGAGTGCAGATGTACCTCATATTTCAAATAAAAATGCTAGCATTTCTAATGCAGCTCCTAAGGAGAAAGAATCTCATAAAATCCCAAATGTAAGAAGTGTATTTGTACTTTGCAGATTTCTAAATCTGCAGAGGCACAATCTCCTCTTTCGAGGCTCAATCAAATAATATTACAACTTCTTTAAATATTTTTGAATGTATGAAGAAAATAAATGTTAATATTTCATTATGGTATTCTTTAAATCTTCCAGGACATAAGAATATTCTTGCTAAAGACGGTCATCAAAGTCGGTTGAGGATGAACCAAGTAAGGCTAACATGGTTCTTACAACTATAGAACATGAAAGAGGTAAAATGGATGGTACAAAAGCTACTAATTCTACAAATATAAAAAAGCCACCTCCTTTCTACCTTTCACTCATCATTGGAGATCACTTGGTCCACAATTGCATGGTAGATAGTGGAGTAAGTAGCAATGTCATGCAAAGGCCATTAGTAGATAAGCTTGGCCTAATTTATGAGCCAACTACAAAAATCATATTGCATCTTGATGGAACATCAAAAACAATTGGTTTAATCAAGGATTTAAAGGTAACATTACATGTTTGTCCTAATGTAACAATTTTACAAGATGTAATAGTTGTAGATTTACCTCCCTACTTTGCACTTTTCTTGTCAAGAGACTTCACAACAAATCTTGGAGGGTACCTCTCTTCAGATTGGTCTTACCTTTTCTTCACCATGAGGTATGGTACAAAAGTTAATGTTAATTCAGAACCATTGGCAAAATTTCATGTTGAGCCTCATATCTCAAATTTTTCTGCTAATTATGTTATAATTGATCAAGATGATTTTGTTAGCAATGTTAAAATTTCCTCTTTAGATGGTGTTTCTAGTTTTTTCATGGATGAGCTGATGCAAGAAGACTATGGTCACAATCCTTAAAGAAAATAGAGGGAAAATTACTTGGAGTATATTATTTTCATGAAGAAGATACCCCAATACCTTCGTTGTTCAAAACTGAAAAGTTTGAAGAAGGAATGTGGTAGCTCTATTTCGACTGAGCAAAGAACAAAAAGGGAGTAGGAACTTGTTTAGTGTTGATTTATCCATCAAAAACGGTATTTTTCAGCTGTAAGCTTTCAGGTTTGGTTGCACTTGTAATGTTTCTGAATACGAAGCATTAATTCATAGCCTACAATTGGCCAAAACAAGAGGAATCATATTATTACAAGTTTTTGGAGATTCAGAATGGTTATTAACTAGGTAAGAGAGTTGAATGTTTCAAATAACTCATTATTGAAGTCTTATAAACACATATTTTGGGACTTAATAAAATATTTTCATGTTTTTAGCATTCAATATGTTCTAAGGGAAAAGGATGAAACATGAAGATAGGCTTACAAACAATTAGAGCTAGTTTTGATGTTATTCAAGAAGTTCGAATAATAAAACACGACCACATATAAAACTAATTATCGACCTTCAAGACTCGATAATGGAGATAATTGATAGGTTTTCGAGAATGAAAATCATATTTATATAGGAAGAAGTTGAGTTTTTATTAGCTAATCAAGCAAAGTTGCAGGAGTAATATAGTGATTAGATTATGTACATGAAGACTAACAAGTTACCTCAAGGACTAGCTACATTAGATAACATGTTCAACACCGACGATCAGTTGAGAAAAGACAAGAAAAATATCCAATGATGTTGATAATTAGTAAGAGATATACATTGAAAATGGTAAAAATTACAAGTTGGAAAGGTATGTTCCATTACTTTGAAAAGAAATAATTTGTTGATTTATGCAAATAATTCATAGATGTGTTTTCTTAGAGATACCAAGATCTTAGAGGCTTTGACCCCAACTTAGCTTAACACACAATTGAATTACAACCTAATTCAAATCCTGTAAGGTAGAAACAAAATACCATAAATCCTAAAATTAAGCCTTTGATCAGGAATGAATTTTCAAAGTCAATTGAATCGCATAATCTTTCCTATCAAGCACTCTAGTTGGGTAGCCAACCTTGTGCTTGTGTGAAATAAAAATGGTGAGATCCGATTATGTGTAGATTTCGAGACCTCAATAGAGCTTCTCTAAAATATCACTATCTGCTACCCCATATGGATCATATTTTAAGGATAGTTTCAGGTTCTGATAGATTGTCCCTTTTAGATGGGTATAGTGGGTATAATCATATTCTTGTATGAGAGGAAGACAGGTATAAAACAACTTTCACTATCAAGTGGGGACTTATGCATATAAGAAAATGCCTTTCGGTCTCTCAAATGTTGGTGCTACTTTTCAACGTGTAATGGATATGGATTTTCAAAGCCTATTAAATAAATGTATACTTGTGTATTTAGATTATGTAACTTTCTTTTCCAAAAATTTGATGATCATATAATACATTTAAGATATACCTTCGAGACTTGCGAGGAATTTGGGATTCCTTTGAATCCCAAGAAAACACTTTTTCAGATACACGAAGGTAAGCTTTTGGGTCATGTTGTTTCCAAGTAGGGCTTATAAATTGATCCACAAAGAGTAGATTTAATTTTGTAGTTTTCTTTACCACACCACAAGAAGGCTCTTCAAATCTTCTTAGGAAAGATAAATTTCATAAGATGGTTTGTACCAAATTTTGCTTTACTCTAGTCAAACCATTGATTGTTATGCTCAATAAATTTCAAGCTTTCTCATGAACCAATAAAGGGAAAATGGTTTTGAAGCCATCAAGGTGGCTATCTCTCAAGATCCTACTTTAGCTAACACAAAATTTGATAAAGATTTCATTATGTATGTTATTGTAGGATCTGAAACTATTTCAACTATTCTTACTCAAGTTAATGATGATAATATTGAGCAACCAATTACCTTTTTTGGGAAAAGTCTTCATGATTATGAAACAAGGTACACATTTTTGGAGAAACAAGTACTTGCAGTAGTAAGAGGGCTTAAAAATTTTAATTACATGTTGTCAAACAAGAAGATACATGTCTTAGTATTTCATCTAAGAGTAAAGTATTTCTGTTTAGTAAAGAATTGAACAAAAAGAGAATGGATGGATTACTAAAGTAATGGAGTATGATGTTGACATAAGTGAGGAAAAAATAGTAATAGGTAAAGGAATTTGTGAGTATCTAATTACAGATATGGAACTTTAAAATGATACAATGAGTCTTATTGTATCCAGAGAATCAACAACCTAACTCCGATCAAGAAGTTCCTATTTCAAGTTGGATGGCTGATATGATCGGGCTTATTTATAAAGACGACACATACCCGAAAGTATGGACAGAAATAAAATAAGGTATTTTCATTTATGAGTTGTCCCTTTTGTCTTTGTTGATGGAATAATTTTCAAGAAAGATATAAATGGAGTTCTTTTTAGATGTGCTAATTTGGATCAAGTAGAGCAATTGCTTAAAGAGTTTCATGAAGGATCAGTAGGAGGTCATTTTTCAACAAGAACAAAAACCCTCAAAATCATGAGAGCTAGGTATTATTAGCGTAGCATTTTTAAGGACTGCTATGAATGGATAAAGAAATGAAAATAGTGTGCATTCTTTTTTGGTAAAGAAAGGTTAGCATCTCTTCCCCTTAAACCTATATCAGTTGAACAACCTTTAATGCAATGGGGCCTTGATTTCATAGGCATGATTAATCCTCTTTCTTCTTAAGGCCACAAATGGATCTTGACATCCACATATTATTTCACTTGTTGGACTAAAGTTGTAGCTCTTAAAGAATCAAATCAGACATCTATTCTTTATTTTTATGACAATATTTTTTTAGATTTGGTGTTCCACCATGATAATTCTAGATAATGCCCTAGTTTTTCTTGGAGAAAAAGTAACTAAGTGGATTGTTAAACATGGTATTTAATTAAGTGTATCATCTAATTATTACCCACAAGGTAATGGAATGGTTGAAATTACAAATAAGAATATTTTAAGGATCATAAGAAGAATACTCAAAGAAAGCCAAAGAGATTGGCACACCAGTTAAACATAACACCGTGGGATGAAAAAGTAACTCCCAAAATATCAATTCAGAATTCACCCTACAAATTGGTTTATGGAAGAGAGGAAATAATTCCTATCTCTCTTGAGCCACCATCCTTGGATTTGTTACATCATCTTGAGTTAATTGAAAAATGAGCTTATGCAAGTCATATATGCATAGTTAATGGAACTGCAAGAGTTAAGGGATCAGGCCTAAAAAGATATGGAAAAACATTAGGAATAAGTCAAGAATACCTTTTATAAGAATAAAAAGATAAGAGTTTTCCAAGAAGGAGACATTGTGTTAAAGTGGGATGAAGACAAGGAAAAGCCATGAAATCATACAAAATTCAATAGTAATTGGATCGGTCCCTACATGATCTCAAATTTACAAACATCATAATGTTTTTCAACTTATAAAGATGAATGGAGAAGAACTTCCCATTCCTTTGAATGGTATATTTCTCAAGAATTGTTACTAGAATCTTCTTAATGTTGGTTAGAGTAGGTTAGGTAATATTTATTTTCAATAAGTGCATGCACACATTTGCAGTAGTTTTATTTTCAATGAGTGCATTTCATGCATAGGATCCGGCTCTTCCCGCATATTTTCCCTGTTTTTTTTTTTCACGGAAGAAAAAGGTTTTTATTCCCAAGGTAAATTTTGTTCTAGGATTTAAATCCATTCCCAATCGATGCATTAAGGCACTAGATCATTTCATCTAGTAGGCAAATGACCCCGTAGAATCACTAAAAATGTTAACAATTCTCACACATCAACCATGATGTGTAAGAGGTTAACTCGAAACTTTGTTTCTCAAATAATATGGGTTAGGTTGATGAATTTAAATAAGAAATAAAGGCTACTACCAAATGACACAAATAAATATGCTACCAATTGGCACCAAGAAAGATGCTACTTGGTTGACACCAAGAAATATGTTATCGGTCGACACCAAGAAAGGATGCTACCATTCGACACCAATAAATGGTGCTATCGATTGACACCAAGAAGATGCTACCAGCCGACACCACAAGAAGGATGCTACCAGCCAACACCAAAATGAATGCTACCGACCGAAGCAAAACAAATGCCACTATCCTACACCAAGAAAGATATTACTAGATGGAAACAAGAACTCAAGACCAAACGAAAAGATTAAGGAAACAAGTGAGACAATGCGGAGATAAAATAAATGTGTGGCGAGATGTAGGAAGAGATTCAACAACATTTTAATTTATCATCTAGCATGTTGCATGTGCATAAGAGCAATCAACTAGAGTTTGACCACGAGTCATGCAAATGGTCCAAACTAGTGCAAATGATGTTGTATATGAAAATCAATCATGTAAGTGGCCTAAATTGATGTTGTATATGAAAATTATTCATGCAAGTGGCCTAAAATGATGTTGTAACTAGAAGTGTTCACGCAATTAAACCCTACTTATTCTTCTCATCTCTTCTCACATTTTTTTATATATACTAGTGATTTTCAAGCACTAAAGAGTCCATTGTAGTAAGAATTGCTGCAAAAAAATTTAGCAAGTTCCCTACTAGTAATAAAGTGTTCTACCTTTCCTAAATTTCTTTACAATATTGTGCACTTAGATATTTGATTCTCGTGATTTATCCTTGAATTTGTTAAGTTAATTACTTATGTCATCTTCCCTTATTATAATAAATAGTGTTTTGTGTGTTTTTTTAGTGTGTATGAAAATTGAAGTTGTGTATTATGAGCCATCCCTTCACATATTTCTATCATTTTTCCATGAAAATTTACTCAAATAACTTTGGTTCATGCAAATTTAATGCTTTTGTTAGTTTGTACAACCTCTTATTTTTAGCAGTCTCCAAAATCTATGGTGTATTACCCCCTTTTTCAATTTTTCATTATAACCCTTACCCCTAGTCAAATCTAGTTAGGGATATACTAAAGGGAACCATCCCTTAAAATCTAGATATTCACCTCAACCATTGGGATACCCAAAACCCATGAGGTGTTTCCATTATATATCTATAGAAGTGGGGAGAAAGAAGACTAAAATCTCCCAATCCTCACAAGGGTGCACTTCTACTGGATAATAGGAGCCTTAAGGACTTAGCATTGCAATGGTTCTATAATATTCCCACTCATTTTGTGTGTTCAGTTACTACATTGGAGAATCAATTCTTAGCACAATATTCAGCCAACATTAGGGATAAGTTATCTTATACACAAATTTCCAAAATTAAGTAAAGATTTGAAGAGTATATCAACGACTATATCTTGTGTTATTGCATAATTCTTACTAAAATGAGAAATATATTAACCGACAAAGGAGTTACAAGACCTTTTTGTTCAAATTTTGTCTCCTCCCTTACAAGAATCGGTCATATTTGATAAGTTTCAATCTTTCAACCATCTATGTCATACACTAAAGAGCATGAAGCTAAGCTATTACATATGAATAAAATCAAGTATGTTGCTAACACCTCTAATTCTTCCAATACCAAGTTCCAAAGCAAACCTACTTTCAAAGGTAAAACTCATGACCCTAAGGTTACTTCTAAAGACACTCAAATTTTGTTACTCAACCTACTAAGCTACAATTGTAGACTCAGACTATGACAATTTACAGGTTATATTTTACTCAATGCATGGTTATAAGGAAATTACTTGAATTTAATCTCATGTCTCTCCCTCCACTATTTGAGGTTGATATGAGTAAGCCCCAAAGTAATATATTTGATGTTAATGCCTATTGTGATTATCATAGATGTATTGGTCACTATATAAAACCTTATCTTAAGTTGTGACACATCATTCATGATCTTATTAACACTAATGCAATAGAATGGGATGAGCCCATTGAATATTCCAATTCTATTAATAACAATGCTAAGTTGAAAATATTCAATGACCCTCTTCCTAAGTATGCTAATGATTCGCCTACCTCGTAATTCCATAATACACATTGTGGGGGTGCCACCACCACCCTTATGATCACCCATTATATGCAATGATTGGAACTATTTCTCGCACATCATCTAATACACTAGTTATTTCTTTTGATGATTTAGATATAGATGACACACTTGTATCTAATACATTATCTATTCCAATTTCTATCCATCATATTATTTTTCAGGGGTGTCTTCGTAACCCCACATCACACTCGATAACATTTTTTCATGACCCTTACTAAAAATGCATTTTTTCATTTTTTCAGTGGTCTCTTGGTATTTATTTTAAGAGTCTTTCACTTGGTTCTAATATGAATTTTTGATATATTACACTACCAATCATTGTTGGAGCCTCCAAAGACATTTACCTCATTCTTAGTTTTTGAATCCATCACTATTGGGGTCTTGCATTTAGGTCTCCTATGTCTATGCGCTTTTAGGGTTGTCACATCCATTGTTCATCAATGCATCAAGTTTATTAGTCATGAACAAGTTTTCATTATCTCGAGGTGTTCCTTTTAGGGATTTGTCCCCTTATATGCCCTATTATTCTGTAGTTTCCATCCCATGTCCTAATACATCTATAGATGTGCCTATTATTTCACACACCCCCTCACATGGCATTAGTTCTCCTATGTTTCCTACTAGGCCTTTGGTTGCACACATGGATTCACATCATTATAGGTCTCTTGATAGGTCTTTAGTTGCACATGTTACATCACATAGTTCTAGGGCCTCTAGGTCTCCACCTAAGCCTTCTTCTATGCATGTTATATCTTAACTCATAGCCTCATCCTATATTATGCAAGTCTTATAGCTTTATAAATTTCCCTAATGATTCTCATTGGTATTATAGGAGTTCTCATTCTTCTAGTCCACCCAAGAGAGACATGAAACATTGCATTCTACTCAGTGTTATTCCATTTATAGTTCTCCTCATAGAAATTTTGTGACACATATCACCACCATGGTTTCACTTACACTTGAGTCAAATTCAATAACAAATTTAAGGATTGACCTTGTATTCATTGCTTCACCTCCTCATAAGGTTCTATTGGGTTAGTTCTTATTTAATTCCCCCTCATTTCTTGGGGATGGACTCGATCTATAGGTTCAACTTGAATTTCGAGGAGCTGTTCTCCACGTGAACCTCACCTTGTACACAATCACTTAGGTCCAATTATGTCTCCCTTATTTTGTCGTATATGCTATTTCATCATTGAAATATTTATAAACATTCATATATTTTCAAAAATCCAAAATCATGACCTATTTTATAGCATATAGTATTTACACTTCATATTATACATATTGTTTACTCTTTTGGTTTTCTGGATAGTATTTCTTCTTTACACACATGTGCTCACATGGTATATTGAGCATGATACATGACATAAATGGAGCTATACATGATGATAGATTTTGTCCCGACCTTTACCTAGACTGCTAACCTCTGGGGCATCTTCCCTTTTACATATTACATTCGGGTGTTATATTTCCATTATAGTTCCTTTATTTCCTCATTACACTTGATTACATATATATCTTGTGTATTTTCTATCTTTCAGAGTAGCATGACTAATGCATGTGTTTTGTGTAGCATTTACGATTATTGCTAGCTTCTTCATATACCATGTGCTTTTCATCACATATTTCTATGTTTGTTTTTCATACATGTTTCCTAGTTTTGTGTGCATTCTTACTTTCTGTTTTGGTTGTAGCCTAAGGGCCTTGATTATCTTGTGACAACATGGATGTCCCAATTTTTGGTATAGTGCCTTGTTTGTGAATGTGTCTCTATTTTTGTTAGGATCACAAACCTTGATTGTCTTGAGACACCGTGGGTGTCCCATGTTTACAGCATTTGTACCTTTTGTGTGACATTATTTTCCATGTTTTCTTGTGATTCTACAATGTATGCACTTGTCTTCTACTAACACATTGTTTTATATTGTAGTTACTATTTTTTATTACATTTTCACTATGTTTGTTGCCATGCTTCTTATTCTTATTGCTATTGTTTTTCACCATGGTTTCTACCATGTGAATCCCCTCTTGTAGGTGTAGTTTATTCTTAGTGGCCACCACATCATCTTCACTGAGGTTATCTATAGGTTATCAATATATCGGATATGGGTATACATATTTCCTTTTGAGTCACATTCTCAAATTATTCTTCGCATGTGACTCAAAAGTGGGGGTAATCATTTGGATCTTTATTCTACATTTATGGAAAACATAAGCATTTTTTTTGGCACATACATATTCAATGGTAGAAAACAAATGCTTCATATTTAGATTCAAATACAAAAATCAGAAAAATTCATAGATGGTCAAGACCATACAGCTTGGTTAGGATCGTACAAAACATTTCTAACCCTACCATATGGTTTTGCCTAGGGAAATTTCTCCATATTTGTCAAAGCATTTTCATATGGTTTTATATTCAGATTGGCTCATTTTTGGAATAGTTTCAAGGGGCATGAAGTATTTCATTCTCTTCCTCCATGGTACTCAGTTTCACTTCCATTTTTAGACAACATTGGGGGAACGAGTCTCCTCTCTCAACTCAAATTTCAATATGTAATCAGTTATACCATTGAGGGCATGGGCACATGGGAAGATTATGAGGGCACTTATTTCTCTTTTCTATTATGTGTTTTAAGTTACAAAATTGGGCTTATATCCATCTACAGTGGTATGGTTTATGGGGTTATGGAAGGTATCAAATTGGTTAATTTCTTCATAGGCATAACTTTCCTATCCTTTTTACTCTTAAGGGAATATATAAGAGTTGTTGAATGACTTTAATACACGGTCTTCTTCCTTAGTGGGATGATTTAGTTCCTCTTTTAAGTTATTCTCAAGGTTCATTTTAAGAAGCCTCTAGTAAATTGGAGGTGGAAAATCCCCGGTGAATATACCTAGAACCACTTTCGTCGAAAAGATGAATTTTCCTAGGTTTCAAAACGAAATTTTCACCTGACATTTTTTAGGGAGAGCTAGGGCCCAAAGGCAATTTTTATTTAAGTAGACACAAAAAAAGAGGGGTTTGTTAACACATGAAAATGAGGGTTGTCGACGCACATTAACAACATTTTTTTCCTGAGAAAAAGTTCTTTTTAACAACCCTTTGTTGTTGCATGACAACAAAGGTTGTTGACGCACATCAACAACCCTTTTTATTGCACTATAAAAAAATTTTGATGCGCATCAACAACCCTTATTATCATGCATCAACAATTCTCATTGAAGTGCAAAACAAATAATTGTTGATGTGTGTCAACAACATTTGTTGTTGATGTGCATTAACAGCTTTTTTTTGTCACACGTCAACAAGAATTATTGATGCATGAAAATGAGGATCATTTTTGTGCATCAATAGCTCAAAACCCTAATATTTTCCCTATAAATACACCTCCATTCCTCATTTTCACGTTCACACTTCCCGGATCGTAATTTTTTCTCCATTCTCAAGTGCTAACGATATAGGTATTATACGTCAACACACCATCCAAACACAAAACAAACTTTAGGTCTCGAATCAAGCTCAAGTACTCGTGGGTCTGCTCAAGTTCAAGATCAAACCGAACATCAAACTAATCAGGCATTAGAACCCCCAAGTCCTACTTGAGGGTAAAATTCAATACATGAGTTTGATGTGCCCGCACATTTATAATGTTTTGCAAATGAATGCAGAATACAACTATTCTCAGTAGAAGCATGTGAATTTGTAGGGATCGTTAACATGCCCCAGTTTGAGATTGATCATGACATTCTTAACTACCTTCTCTCCTCATACAATATAGAAGACAATCATTTTATTGTTACTTTGGAAGATGGTCGTACATTCAGGTTCATTGTTGATCCAACTGATATCCATTGATTGACAAGTCTTCCATTTAAAAATTTTCCCATAGTAACAACCAAAGAAACCTTGATTGAAGATGATAAGATTTACCTCGAATCTTGTTTCGGTTTCCATGTTGATTGTACATGTAACTTGCTTTCATTTGAAATATTTTTATTTTGATATTAATTCTAATGAATTTTTGTAGCTCATGTCAACAAGTCAAGGTGAGGAGTAGATATGCAAGGAATTACACACTACTTTCTTGTTGCCATGATTTATTTTTTCAAGCCATAATTTTTTTGAAGGGTCGGAAACCGATATTCCAAATTGGGCTATTACATACATTATTGCATTGATCGAAAAGAAAAAAATTTATTAGTACACATTTTTATCTAATAAGATAAAATCGATATTAAAAATATAAGTCTTGCTTTGAAAAACTAGTTATTCATTCCACTAAATATCTCCTTGGTCTTTATTATGAGGCATATTTTAATTTAAAAGGTGAACCAACTCCCACTTGCACGAACGACATAATGAAGAATTTTTCAATTCCATTTGAAGAACAACATGTTAATATTTTATATTTTGACGTTAGTAAGGTTATTGTCTTGATTTTTCACTTGTGTGACAAATATTCTTCTCTCTACTAACATAATGTACTTCTAATTGAATCTTTACCATATGCAGAGAATATTTTTGGAGGCCCTTCCATGAAAAAAAAGCAACATCAAGAGGAAGAGGCCAACAACACGTTGAGGCATCGGGAGATTCCCAATCTAAAATGGAAGCTCACTCATCACCTAACCCCCAAGCATTTGCATTAGTTAAACGACAGAGACATAATACCCTTTACTATTTACTATTTACCATTTAGTATTTACTATTTACCATTTACCATATTGAATTGACATGCAGATGCTACACTTGTAGGGACTTTGGACTATCTACAGGTGCATTCTTCTCAACAAGCATCACCCACTCACTCAATCCAATCACGTGCAATTGTTGATTCTCAACCAAAGCAATTGTAATACCCCGCTCCACCAACATAATCAATTCAAACTCGATACAGACACCTTCGATAAACAACAAGTTTCCCCTCAATAAGGTATAACATTATTGCTTTTTTGTAGTTTTTAAGATATTTTCATATAAGTTAGTAATGATTACTATTTACAATACATATTAGTCATTCACCATCTATTCAAATAGTGTCACCGCCACATCCTCCACCAACAACATCATTATGATTCAAAATGCCCATAAGAGGTTCAGGTAAAAATACCATTGGTAAACGCATGATGTCAATTCCGGCCCCTAGTGGGACACTGAACATTCCCTCTTCATTTCCAATTCCGACCCTCTCTTTTGATAGCTTGCCTAGTCAGTGCAACGGGCTAATTAGTTTTAAACCAAATAAATTTAAATGAAGATTATTTGGGCATTGATAGCAATGACCCAACATGTTTTTTTAACTCACGCGAAATGATTCAAGGCCCGCATGTATATTTTGATTTTTATGTAACTTTATTTAACATTGATACATTTCAATTTCTCGTCTCTTTTTAATTTTTATCACATACAATTTTAATATTAATTTATTTTATCACAAATAGGATCAGGGCACCTAGAGGCAAAAAGAGGTAAAAAACGTTGTTTGACCAGAAATTTCCCGTACCTCTCCATTGGCAGCATCCTCTTCAAATACAAATAGTGAACAGTTGCCATCATTTCCTTTGGAGAGCTTGATTGGTTATGATTGTGAATCCCATGTCAAAGAGTTTATTATGCCTCATATCAGTCAGCTCATAGAATGGGAGCGAAAGGTGAAAGTATTAATTAACAAGATAATAAGTCATTATGATAACCATTGGCAAAAGGACAATTTATATGTTGCGACCCAAAATCAACTTTGCCAAGATGGATGCCCTACCCATCCAAGAAAAAGGTGGGACTCACATATAACAATAGTTATAACGAAAAATGTTTTAGATAATTTTTGATTAAATTGGAAAATATTAGTGTTGAAGCCCTGCCTATTACAATAAATGGTCAAAGGACAAAGATTTGGTGGCAATTGCAAATGCCGAAAGAGATAGAGTTATTGTAAGTATTATCAATTTGAAACAATATTTTTTATTAATTTCTTATTTTAGTAATATGTTTAATGGAAGCTCAATGTTTTTGTTGCAATTGAAAATGAAAACTTAAAGAGTTGAGCCAAGGTGTTCCAAGTTCACTTGAAACCGATGAGAACAGATTTATCTCGCATCAATAAAGATGAAGGAAAATATTGTTTTGGTTAACAAATAAAACAATACACTTAAGCGGATAATTAAAGAGAATGGATTCGACCCGAGAGATTTTGTTCAAGGAAAAGGCAATTGCAAATCCTTCTTTTTCATCTCATGGAGATGCTATAAAGGAAGAAGAAGCAATCATAAAGAATCTAGACATTGATGCGAGAGGATCTTGTTGCTTATGGAATTATTGAAGAAAATAATATAAGAGGACAAGACATTGGGGAGAGTGGCACAAAAGTCACTACGTAAACTCAAAAGGAAAGTGCCGGTGGGTCCAGGGAACCTATTAATGATTGAGACAATAGTGACTAGTCCAGGTGGGTGGGTGTGGGGAACTTGAAAAGTTAAAACTTGAAATATTTTATATATTAAAGAATGAAACTTGAATATTTATTTAATTTGAAGAATGTTTGGAGTTGAATATACGATGCAATGGTTTTAATTTTCATGTCATTTTATTTTTTTACACGTATTATGTTATAACTCGGAGTTTAATATCTTGTTATATATTATATGTAGAAATTATGGATTGTATATGGTGTTTATGTTTGATATGGATGTGATGGTTACAAATATAATAGTTATAGATGATAATCATGATAATCATGATTCATGAATGATGATAATGGATTTAAACAAGAGGGCATTATTATTTCTCTTCCAATTAATAAAATAAAATCTTATTCTCTCTACTTGTAATGATGATGACATTAGATATGGATGATGCCATTAGATGTGGATGATGATGATGAATTGTATTTAGACATAGATGTAGTTGATAACACGATCATGGATGATGATAATGGATTCAAACAATTATATTTTAAGAAAATTTAGAATGTGGTATGAAAATGACATCTTAATACAAGAAAACTTTCTTCTCTCTATATGTAAAAATCAAACTTTGTTTCAAGTTTCTTCACATTTAAACCTTTTGAAAATATTATTTTTTCTTTTTAAAATTCAAAATTTGTATCAAGTTTCTTCACATTTAAACCTTCTCAAAATATTCTTCTCTCTACTTGTAAATGTTATGTTTTTGGGAATATCAAGTTTTACATGTTATTTGATGCACTCATTCATTTATTTGCTTTAATGTAGGAAGATTAGTTATTTACGTCTAATTACAATATTTTAAAAATAGTATTCCAAATATGCATGCCACAAAGTTCAAACACTACATCAAAGCATTTTGCAAATACCAAAACAAATTAAACATGATTGTTAAAACTCCAACTATGATAGGGTTTAAGGTACCTCTTTTCTTCTAGATGGGTGATAAAGCATACGGAAGGATAATGAGAAATCATCCATCGCAGGTGAGCTAGACGACCTTCAAATCCAAAGAACTCAAAAAGAAAAATGGCTTAGTATATAGATGGGTGAGTTTCTGACAATGTCGGTCCTCGAGAAGTGGGAGCTTCTTCGTATGGATATCAACCCATGTTTTCGATAAAGAAAAGATGAAATATTGATTGAGCAGATGAAGGAAGAAACAAAAACATTAAAGAAAATTAAAGCAAATGAGAACTTGTGCATGTCAATGGTAACACAAGCGTCAAGAATGTAGTGCCCATTCGATGGCGGTGGAGTAGATCAACTAGTTGTCTAGAAGAGACTAAGAGTGGCAGAATATGTAGATATAAACTTTGAAGGCCTTGCAAATTAGTATTCGACAAATGCATGTCACAAACACAACATCAAATCAATTTGAAAAATCCAAAATACCAATTAAATAAAATAGAATTTTTATAAATATTTGTATTTAGATTAATATAAATATATATACTTGTAACATTTTCAATGATAACTAGAGTTGATAAAAATATGTTAAAAAGCCTCCTCATAGGAAATATTTGCATCTCAGTAGAGTTAAAATTGTGTTACGTCTAACTATAAAAGTAATGTCAAGGTGATAACTATTTAATGTTGAAACAATCCATTATTAATAGCTCCTTCATAGTCGATATTCACATCTGTAGAGTTTGACGACACACCAATTCTAGCCTCATTGTTGAGAACATTTGTACTTGTAGCTGTATTATTTACACCTCTTCTTTCAAAGAAGGGAATTCCAATGCACAATTTCTCTGTCGAAAGGAAAGGTTTCCAAGGAGTAGCGAGAAACATAACACCTCATGCAAATTTCAAGATTTTTATCCAACTTGTTTCTCATTTTTGATTTTATAAAAGATAAAGCACTAAAAAACCCTTTCATCCTCCACAGATCCCAAAATCATTGTTTGGCACAACTCATATAATCAAAAATATTCACTGATGTCTTCCTGTAACACACTACTTTGGTAGATTCTTCACTAGAGCCTTGTAATAACACCACTCTCGAAGGTTTGTCTAATAATTTATATTGGGTCCTCATTGTTGTTGCAAAATTAGTTGATTGAGACTTTATTAAATCAATATTCAAAGTATACCTTTGATTTTGATACCCTTGACCTCTGATGTCTTGGTGAAATGATCCATTATCATACCCATGGATTTATAGAAAAATTTATTTACAAACTCTACACGAGAACCTTCAGTATTCCAAAAAATTGGATTCATCACACCCATTGCTTCAAGAATTTTATCTTTGCTGAAATGTTCTCTAATTTCTGATGATAAGGATTCTGAAAATTTTCTAAGTTTTATTCTTGTTTCAACTATAACAGAATCAAACAAATTACGTGTCACAAGAACTTCTTCTCTTTCTGATCCTATAATATCTTGATGTTTTTGAAAAATGTGTAGTGGTATCTCTCTCCCATTAACATTGATATAAAGGTGATCATGGATATTAAATCTCAAATAATTCATGAGATTCTTAAGATCTAATAAAAAAATTCAGTTATCGAAAACAGGTGTATCAAAACTATCTTGGGAAGTGTACAAGACATCAATATTTTAACATACCATTTTTCTCATCCATATAAAATCAACAATATAAATTAATATCTATTATACATGCTTCATCAATGTATTGATCTCCTTCAACATTAGAAGAATGTTAACCAATGTAAGAAATGTTTCCAAATCAATTAAACGAAATAACAATTCCCTTGCCTGTCAACATCATGACGATATTTGTGCATGAAACCAACCAATGATGGATACTCCTCACGAATTCTATATGCAGGCTCATACAATGAAATCCACCTTGTCCCAACATCCTTCAGAAGTTTTTTTCCATCTAAAATTCCAATTGCAAATTTTTGAAACTTAAGAAATATCTTTGGGCCACTTGCCATGTATGTGTGTAATTATTTGATGAGGTCTTCTACTTTAGCAACATTTTCATAGTTTTTAACCATTTTATATGCTAAATTTATTATGTGAGCCATGTAGTATATTGCTAGAATATAAGGGGCCACCGTTGTTTGCAATTGAACACATAGCCCAATTTGGTGACCCCGCATGTATGATGCACCATCTACTCCAACGCATACCAACTTCGTAGTAATTTCATAATCACATGCCAACAATATCTTTCAAATGAGAAACAACTATTTTATGTAGGTTTTTGGCATTGCAATTTTCAACCATTTTCATAACACCCAGTAGATGCGGTGTCCTTATATGATTTTCTAAAGTATAAACATGGATACATACCCATGTGGTGTTGTCAACTATTGTCACTTCATCAATTGATAGAGAGATAAACTTTACATTTTTTACACTCTCTTTCAAATCTTCCTTCTCTATCATTGTAAGGCATTTAGCTATTTCCCATGAACTGTTGTCTAGCCAATGAGACTGAGGAATGTTGTGCATTCCATTATATTGATACAAAACTTTGAAATAAAGGAAATATAAAATCAGTATTCCTTTCTTAAGGATGTGGAATAAAGTAGAGAACTATATGAGTTTAGCATGTAAATTTGATTGATTCATCTTACCAATTTGTGATGTGATCGTTCTTCCCTTTTCCATGAGATGTTTGTGTCTTTTCTTCTCTGTTTCATACTCTACTGCATATTTAACATGCATGCATTCTTATTCATTTTTCCACCAGTTTTTTTATTTTATGACCATCCTCCCCATTACAGATCAAATATTGTTTTCCACAGTGTTTTTCAATTGTGTCCTTCTTCGATTTGCATTTTTTGTTGTTTTCCTAATTTTCATGTACATATTGTACATGTACATTCAAATGGGATATCTTGTGAATTAGTTGGTTGTACAAGTTTGATAAAAGGAAATTTGGCAGCCCACTCAAACTTATATGTCCTCCCAAGTGTCCACATATTCTTGTTCATTACTCATGTTTTACTTTTACGATTATAATTTTCAGAATATCACAATCATCTCGGTTTCCTATTTCATGAACTAGAATTTCCATTTTATTTTTTTGTTCCATTTTCTTTGAGTAGTTGTATTTGAGATATCTTGATGCACTCCTAGTTGCACCTCAATAGGAATATCTTCAAGCTCTAGCATCTCAACATGAATATCTTCAAGCTCTGGCATGGTATCATCATAGGTGTCATTTGGTTGATATTGTGCAAAATGCATGTCCACTTCAATAATACCTTCCACACACGGTCTATACTCGATTGATTCTCGATGGTAGTTGTATGGGTCTTTGGTGGTTGCGATATCTATATCAGCAGAGTTTCCAAAATACTTGAAAAGGGACTTATGATATTTTTTTGTTACTTTTTGGGTCATTTGAGCGCTAGCAGCTTCCATTGTTCTAAACAACAAAGTTGAACCTTTGTCGTGTGTCACTAAATACTCTGTCGGATTTCAACAATATTGTGTTGTGTGTTAACAAAAAGAGTGTTGTGTGTCAACAAAAACATTTTTATGCATCAACACCTAACCCTTGTCGTGTGTCGGTGAAATAACATTGACACACGTCGATAGAAAGAACCTTGTGTCGTGTCTATAGTATAACCTTCTCGCACGTCGTTAAAATAACCATGTCACACTTCAGTGAAAACCCTTTCCACATGTCAATAGAGAACCCTTATCACGCGTTAGTAAATAAAACTTGTCACGTGTCAAAAATAGCCCTTATCACTCATTAGTAAATATCACTTATCACACGTCGCTGGTTTAGGCTTGTCGATTGATCGCAAAGATGATCTCGCACTATGTACTTTGGTGCTTAGAGTTCATAAGTTCATGGTAATTGATATGTCGATACCTTAGTAACCTAGTAGTAAGTTACTAGTACACTACCCAGTGAATCACCTAGCTTTATATAGGATATATTGGTGATAGTGAATTGGTTGTGCATCAATTAACAGCCCGTAGTGCATCAAAAATGATCTATTGAGATCATATAAAAATCAAGTTTGGGACCTGATACAAGATTTTGAAGCTTTTGGAATTCACGCAATTCCTAGAAAGCAAAATCAAGATGCTGACAGACTTACTACTATTGGCTCACAGTATGATGTACCTATGGACATTATGAAAGAAGGGCATCGAGATGGTCAAAATGGTGGTCCATCCCATAGTACCAGATAACGTAAGTAGTTGGCAGGTGTTTGATAGTGACCAACAAATTGTCCTCTTCCTAAAGAAAGAAGTGGAGTTCATTGCCAAACATCAGGATAAAATTCAAAACTCTTACGGTGATCAAATTATATAGCTAAAAGGAAACAAGCTGCCAAAAGGCCTGGTTACACTTGAATCCATCTTCAATTCGGATGATCAGGCCAAATGACAGAGCACTAATATGGTGGTCAAGGAAGAGGATTTTGAAGAAGTCGAGGTGGCAAGTGAAAAACTTTTAAAAATTGGTAAGGTATGCACTGCTCAAGAGAAGAAAGATTTCATTGAACTATGTCAAGAATATCATGATATTTTCATATGGAGTTACAAATATCTACATGGTTTTGATCCTGGCCTAGCTCAACACACCATTAAGTTGGATCCAAATTCTAATCCAGTTCATCAAAAACAAAGGCCAATTAATCCTAAAATCGAGCCATTAATGAGGAAGGATCTAACCAAGCTTATTGAGGCTTGCATAATTTTTCCCATCAAACATTCCTCGTGGGTAGCCAACTTGGTGCTCATGAGGAAGAAGAAGGAGAGATTCAGCTGTGTGTGGACTTCAGGATTTGAACCACACCTCATTGAAAGATCACTACCCTCTTCCATCAATGGAGAAAATCCTCCAAACAGTAGTGGCAAGGGCTCAAAGGTTTTCTTTGCTCGATGGATATTCGGGATACAATCATATTCTGGTCCAAGAATCTAATCAATTCAAAATGGATTTCACTACTAAGTGGGGCACATATGCTTATAACAAAATGCCATTTGGGTTGTCCAATGCAGGGGCTACTTTCCAAAGAGCCATGGACATGACATTCAAAGGACTCATTAATGATATCATCTTAGTTTACCTCGATGATATAACTGTGTATTCCAAACATGCTTGAGGACCATATCACACATCTACGAATTTTTTTTTGAAGATCTAGAGAATTTGGGGTGTCACTAAATCCTAAGAAGTGCATTTTTGCGATTCAAGAATGAAAATTGTTAGCACATGTTGTTTCCGCAGAAGGAATTTCTATTGATCCAACTATAATTCATTCAATTATGTCCTTATCTCTTCCAAGTCACAAGAAAGGTCTCCAGGGTTTCTTAGGAACCATAAATTTCATACGGAGATTCATTCCTCAATTTGCAACATTGGCTAAAATGCTCACAGCCATGATGAAAAAGAACATTCCATTCTCATGGATGAAAGATGGGAGGGAGAGTTTCAAGGCTATCAAAATGGCCATTTCCCAAGCTCCCACATTGGTAAACCCTAGGTTTGAAAAATATTTCATTCTCTATGCTTTCAAGGTCAGAAAGTATTTTGGGGATTCTCACCCAAAAAATGACAATCTGATGGAACAACCAATTTCCTTCTTCAGTCATTCTCTCAAAGAATATGAGCTCAAGTATTCCTTCATTGAGAAATAGGTCTTTATAGTCATTCGAGCTCTGAATAAGTTTAGGCACATGTTGTCCAACAACAAAGTTCACTTGATGGTTTCTCATCCTGGCGTCAAGGATTTTTGTTGAACAAAGAAATGAACGAGAAGTGTGCAGGGTGGATCATGAAAGTAATGGAGTATGATGTACACATTAAATTAACTAAACTTGTCATGGGTAAAGGGTTATGCTAGAGTTGGCTGTAGACATGGAGACCAAGGATGTAGAAGATGCTACACTCCTAAACGTCGACAAAAGTGACTATCAAGTTGATTGGTTAACAAAGATGCAAAATTTCCTCCTCTCAAGGGCATATCCTTCAAATATGGATAAAGTCCAAAGATGTACTTTTCTCCTTTAGTCTATTCCATATGTCTCGATCAATAATGTTCTTTTCTGAAAAGACTTAAACGGTGTTCTTCTACACTATATCAAACCAGAGCAAGTAAGTAGAATTCTAGAAGAATTCCACAATGGTTTGTCTAGAGGGCATTACTCTGTATGAACAACTACTACCAAGATTATGCGAGCAGGTTACTATTGGCCATATTTTTTCAAAGATTCCCATCTCTGGGTGAGGAAATGTAAAGAATGTGCCTTGTTCATGCAGGCAAACAAAAACTGGCAGCTCTTCCCCTGCACCCCATTCAGGTAGATCAACCTTTCATTCAATGGGGGTTAGATTTTATCGGGATGATCAACCCTCCTTCCATTGATGGACACAAATGGTTTCTTACTTGCGATAGATTATTTCACTCGATGGAAATATGTGGTGGCTTCAAAGGAAAGTAATGAATAGGAGGTCCTTGATTTCCTGGAAAATATAATGATAAGGTTCGAGAGTTCCGTTTACCATTATCTCCGATAATGCAATGGCCTTCCTTGGTTTAAAGTTGAGTGAGTGGGTGGTTACGAATGGGGTCTATCCCAAGACTTCATCCAATTACTATCCACAGGGAAATGGATTGGCTGAATCCAGTAATAAGAATCTCATAAGGATCATCAAACAAACAATGAAAGCTAACAAAAGGACCTAGCATACACAACTTAAGACTGCCTTATGGGTGGATAAAATCACACCTAAAAAGGCCATTGGAAGTTCACCTTTTATGTTGGTATATGGGAGGGAGGAAAAGCTTCCACTCTCCTTGGAATTACCTTCTTTGGAATTGGCTCATCAGCTCGAAGTTATGGAAAATGACTCCTTAATAGTGAGGTTTGCTAAACTCATGGAGTTGGAAGAATTTTGAGACAAGGATATGAAAAATTTAAGCCAACATCAAGCTCAAGTTAAGAAATCCTTCGACAAGAAAGCTTTTGATAGGAATTTTCAAGAAGGATATTTGGTTCTCAAGTGGGATGAAGACAGAGTGAAACCAAGCAGGCATGCTAAGTTTGACGCTCTATGGAGTGGACCATATATTATCTCAAGTTGTAAAGAGGTGAATTCATTTCATCTATCCTAACTCAATGGAGAAGAACTTCCCATTCATGTGAATGGGATACATCTCAAAGCTTTCTTTTGAGATTGTCTCACCCTTGTATAGTGTTCATTTTTCTTTTCCTCCAAGTGCTTTGCACATTGTTTTGTTTTGTTTTTCTTTCTTTTTGATTTTAGGTGTCCTCTGAATGTAGTTTTCTTTCAAGAATCCTTTTTTCCCAATGGTTTGTATAAGGCTATTGATCTAAAAGCTTAGCAGGAAATCATTCCCTAGAGGTTGCCAAAAATTTTACCGATTTTATTTACCTTAAGAAGCCAACTTTGAAATCAATTAGACAAATTTCAAAAGAATCTTCACACAAAATATCTCTGCATCTTGAAAATTCTCCAAATCCTGAAGTTCAAGATTCGGACTTCAGATTTTGGGGATTTTTCCTTTCGGGTTTAAATGACTTAATTTTGAAATTGTGTTTTTCAAGTTCTAAAGTCTGAAACCTCGAAAGTCCAAAATTTTGGACTTTTGGGCTTTCGGGTTTCACAACTCTAAGTCACGATTTTTAGGAAATTCCCTTTAGAGTTCCAAAGTCTGAAAACCCAAAGTCTAAATTTTGGACTTTCGGGCTTTCGGGTTTTAGAACTCTCCCGATCATTTCGAGTCAATTTCTTTTGGACTTCCAAAGTCCAAAAGTCCAAAAGTCTGAAATTTTAGACTTTCGGGTTTCGGAACTCTTCTAAGCCATTCCACAATTTTCATCCCTTGATCTTCGAAGTCCAAAACCCCAAAATTCAAAAATTTTGGAATTTCAGCTTTCGGGTTTCAAACTATCGGGGCTCTCTACGCATTTAATCCTTACCTACTTCCGTATGGATTGAAATTTTTCCATTAATATCAGGTTTTTTCTATTTAAATCACAATTTTACGTGTCATTTTCACCTGACACTTTGCTCTTACAACCTGATTTTTATTGTATCTTGTACTTTTCGACATCATTCTCAAGGTATTTTTACTTTGGTCATTTTTTTTTTGGTTTAAGATCTTTTGCTTTCTTTTCTCCTTTTTCGCTTCTTTTGTTCCTCCTCTACATACCTTGGAAAATGAAAAACTCATTTCCCACCATATTTTCATGATTTAAGTTTCTATAGGCATTCAAATTTTGCATGGATCCTCTCGAGTTCTTCAATTTTCCATCTCAACACCTCTTGTTTTTCAGAGTTTGGAGGTTGGCATTTTCAGATAACTCTCTTTTTGGAATTCTGATATTTGGTTGTTTGAAGTTTTCTCTTTTGGGAATTGTGCCATTCAGACCTCGGAGTTCTTCAATTCAGGTTTTTGGAACCTGTCACTTTGGAGTTCTCTTTTTGGATTTCAAACTTCTCCATTTTGGAGGTCTCCAATTTGGGTTTTCGGAGGTTTTCATTTAAGGATTTCAGACTTCTCCATTTTGGAGGTTTTGACTTCGGGTTTTTGGAACCTTTCATTTTAGACTTCTCCAATTCAGTTTTCAAACTTCTCCAATTCGGGTTTTCAGACTTCTCCAATTCAGGGTTTTGGAGGTTTCCACTTTGGGTTTCTAATTTTTGGGTTTTCAAAGGTTGGAGATTTTTAGGTTTTTGGAATTCTCTTCTTTGGCATTTCAGAACTTAGAATTTGATGTCTACTTCCACATCCAAGGGCAAGGAAAAGATGAAATATTCATTCCTCGAGGTTTCCCCTCACTCTTGCTTATCCTCCGACTTGGGAAACATAGGGGATGTTGACCTTGGACAAATTGATTTTCCAAAATTCTAGGCAAGGGTGAAGGCCCCAAATAAGAAACCTTAGATGCAAGCCATATATGACAGTGGGCTTGTTCCTGCCACTAGTTTTCCCACATCCATACATTACCTTGAATTGTTTTTGGCTATAGTAGCCCACTATGATGAAGAATCTCTGACAGTTAAAGATGTTGATGGAAAGGTTATGATCCGCTTGGGCCCAAATTTCTTAGAATATTTGCTTAAACTCCCTGACGTTGAAGATTATGCCACAATTTCACCAGAGTCAGTGGTGGAACATTAGGACAAAGAAGTGGAATTGTGCACAAAGGTCATGTTGAAAAGTTATCTGGCCAAGAGTTTTGCCAAATTTCCAAAGACCATGTATCGGTCAGACTTCATTCAGGAGGTCAATGACATCATTGTGCTACTAAGAAGAGTCTCAAGTCTTCCCTCTACGAAGGAATTCCAGGAGTGGATGTTCTTATATATCACTACCATAAAAAAGAATAAGAAATTTATCATATGGGGGAGCATATCAGTAGCTCCATTTGTTATCAATTGAGTAAAGTACATTCTTCAAAGAGTTTCTATATGACATCCTTCTTGGTTTATGCCACATCTATTATGGGAGATTTCACCGGGTTGAATACCAAGGGTATTCAAGCACCTCTCAAATTTATGATTTCTATCCTCAACTCACACTAGACAAGGGAAGCAAGCACTTCCGTAGGATCAACGATGCCTTCTTTGCTATTATTCTCTACCATTTCGATAGGGAGTTGTATAATTGGAGGATTTATGATGAAGCCTTCAAAGAAGTGTGTGAGTGGGGAGCTATATACCTATAGTTCCCCACATTTACTTACATTCAGATTCCTAGCTTCGTAGGTGTGCCCAACAAGCTGCCAAGATGTCCCACCGATAAATGGGTTCTACTAGAATTGGTTCGACAACTGCTGGACTAGAATAAGATTCATAACAAATGCCAAAAAGTGGGAGTTCAATTCCCTATTTCAATTGGTAGATACACTTGCCCAAATATTTACAAGGCTAAGAATGTGGATGCAGAAATTATAAAGGTAACTTTGTGGACTTTCCATCCACGAACTAATTTTGACTATTGTGGTAAATTCAACGAAACAGGTCGGTCCAGTTCAAATGTTCCCAAGTTGAAAGATATCTAGATTCACTGCCAGGATGAATTCATGAAGATCTAAGTATTTGATGCAAGATGAATATTTCCTTCTCTCCTCCTCACCCCGCGGCTGGGCTATTTGGAACTCGGTTACTAGCTCTCTTCCTCTTCTATGTACTGGGACCAAGTGGAGGTTGGGTAATGGCAGATTAATAGACTTCTGGTCGGATTGGTGCATTGGTGATAAACCTTTGTGCCTCAACCCTGTTTGGGACCCTATCAAAAGAAACCTCATCAATTGCCATGGCAAGAAAGTGTTTGGTTACTGGAGAGATCATAATTCAATCCCCTCTTGGCATTTACCAAATTGGTTGGGCATCAGTGAACTTTAGAGTCAACTTTTGAACCAGTTGAGATTTCCCTTTCCTCTCTCTATATTCCTTTCTCCTCTCCTGCCAACGATCATATCTGGCCCCTCTCCCCCTCTATTTCCTTCTCAGTCAAAGCTGCCTATGACACCAAGCCTCGACTAGTTCTAGACCTCCACTCTACAAAATTTGGCCCAAAGAGTCTATTCCCAAAATTGGCTTCTTTTCCTGGCTCTCCTTCAAGAATGCTTTCCTCTCGGGAGAGAACTTAAAAAGGAGAGGATTCTCGCTTCCCACACACTTTGTGTTCTTTGCTGCAAAGCCTTGGAGTCCTCCTCTCATCTCCTTCTTCACTGCCCCTTTTCCCAGACTATCTGGAATTGGCTTTTGTTGTTTTTGGAGTTATCTGGACTTTCCCAGATTCTATTCATGATACCCTCATTCAATGGTGTTCCCCCTTCTCTCACCCGACCCTTTCCCTGGCTTGGAAACTTATCCTCCCCCATGGCCTCTGGGGCATTTGGAAAGAGAGAAATAGGAGAATCTTCAAAGAACAATGTTGGGATCCAAGAGGGTGGCCAACCATATTGCTATTCTCTTCCAAGACAATCTCACTAGCTTCTTATGGAAGAAATATCAACAAAAAATTCAATTATGCAATAGCAAGGACTGGTGTCGCAGATGGTGATCCTTCCCATGGCTAAGCTCTATTCACAGGCTTGTTCTATTGTTCGATGGCTCCCTCCTCCACTGGGATGGATGAAACTCAACATGGATGGTGCTTCTAAGGGTAACCCAGGGAAGTCTGAGGGGACGATCCTCCAAAATTCTGTTAGTTCCCCTCAAGCTATTATTGTAGCTAACTTTAGCTTTGGTACCAATCACCGTGTTGAAGCCTTAGCTATCCTTAAGGGGTTGGAGCTGACTCTTAAAATTGGCAAAATCCCTTAATTATGGAAATTGACTATCTCAATATTATAACTCTCCTCAACTCGGAAGACCCAGGTCATGGATTATTAAAAATATTATTCTCTGACAAAGGAACTTTCAGCAGATCAAATTCCAGCACATTCTTCGGGAAGGAAATAAGGTGGTGGATTGTGTGGCTAACATTGGTGTCCTCCTTGATACTCAGTAAACATGGTTAGAAAATTTCCTGGCTAATCTCCTTCAAATTGTCCATAATGACTGCTCATTTTCTAACTAAGACGTGGTGGTGGGAGTCTAATCCTTATGTCAGCAAGCCTAGAAAAAGCACTACATCCTTGCCACTAACGGTGGTCATGATTTTCACATTAATTTGAAGTGTTTCTCTATGGAGCCGAGCACGTGGGAGCCAAGCTCTGGTTTCTTATGGCGCCCTAGCCACCCGGTCCCGTGGCAGGGTCCATATTGGCAACACTCGCTTCACCATCTCTACCAATGCCATCACCTCGGTGACTAGCCTTCCTACCTCTAGGGTTGTCTACTTTAAGAGGCCTCTTCAAGCGGAGATTTAGGATTTTATTTCCAAAGGGGAGAAGCCGATAAAATATATTTCTTGGTTATATTCGGGAATCCCTCCTTCCTCCTTGGGACAGAGTCACAAAGGTGATTATGAGATATTTCACCATTGATGGGTGTTACAGGTTGGTCTTTGGTCCCCACTTATTCATTATCTCTCACTTACACTGGGGGAAGAAAATAAACCTTGCTACATTTCTATTCTAGTCACTCAAACACTCCATTAATCTTGCTAGGGAGGGAGAAGGGCCCATTCTACATCAAGGCCTTCTCTACCTCCTCTTCAAATTCACTGCTTCCCCTGCTGAGTTGACCCTTTTCTCCTCCCAAGCATGGTCGGCCCCACCGTAACCCCACCTCCTCCCCCATTCCATCCCCTACTTTCTTTCCCTCCTCCAGCCATCACCACCACTGGAAAATCTCTTCTGACTCTGACTCCGATGTCGCCATCATGGGTTCCTCCTTCGCGGGCTTTTCTCCCCCTGTTTCCCCTATTCGGCCTCCACCCTCCCCGAGCCAAACCTGTCTTGAAGACCCTATTACTATTGTGGCATTCACTGCTTCTTCTCCTATATCTAGCTCAGAGCTCTGCCTCTCAGATGCTCTACTTGGTCTTGCAAAGTTGTATCCTGACTCCCCCGATTCTAGTCCGATTGGCTTGGATGTGGAGCTTAAGGAGGAGGAGCTTATTTTACAATAGAGTTCCAACAATATCATCATGGAGGATTGTGTTACCAGCCCTTAGGATGTTTAGAAGGATGTTTCCCTAAATTGGAAAGACAATGTGTGTGGAAACACAACAAATGTTAACATTGAAACTATTGCTAACATTGAGAACCATCCGGAAGATCACCATGTCGAGTTGGTGACTTCCATCCTGGCCAAGCTACAATGTTCCTTCTTGGTTCTCAAATCTTGGGAAACCTTCACTGAGAACACCAGGTGGCCATCACCAAAGACTGCTCGAGCTGTTAACTCTAGCGGATCAGCTTGCCGGTGAGTCGGGTTCTATCCAGGCTAAGAATATTGTTATCGAGCTGAAAAATCTCCTTTGATGTTTTTTTTTCTACTCTTGGCTTTGTTCGGTTGCCTATTTTTTTGGAATTTTCATGGGTTTTCTATATGTAAGCATCATAGCCTAATCTAGCCACTGGGATTTTTGTACAAGGTTGTGGGACCTTCTAAAACCCTCACTTTACCCTCTTCCCAAAAAAATTGACACTTAGTAATATATGTTATTACCTATGTTAGAATGGTTTGATTATGTTATCGAGGGTTGCTTTAAAAGATTTTGTGTTGAGAAGGAGATAATTTCTTTTTAATTAAACTAAACTTTAGACTTATTGTAGAGGTTTGTAAATCCTTAGCGTTATAAAACTTGGAAGATGTTTTGAATGCTCTTATTTAACGGAACTCCCTTTTTCACTCGCTTGTTATTACTAGCCTCTAAGGGCAGTGGCCTCTTCTTGAATGATTGTGAAATTCCTTGGATTCAATGGCCAAAACTAGTATTATCTTCCTTCCCTTGTTAAACAATGTTGAGTGGTGGTCGTGTATTAGATTTCCATCATATAACCTACATGATTACATTATCAAAATTTTAATACACTCCACCTTTCGGGTTAACCTTTGAATCTCGTGCTTCCTCTTGGATTAATTGTTCAATTTTTTCATTTCAAAAATAAGTATCGTAGCTTGTGCTTTTGGTACCTTTTTTATGAATGTAGATTGTTGGTTTGAATATTAGTTCTCAATATTTTAACCTAATTGTTTATTCGATGGAAATCCCATTACACTAGACTATTGTTTCTAACTTATCAGGCCAATGGCCACTTCTCAAATGATTGTTTAATTTTCATTGCTTTTGAGACAATGTTCAAAATTGAAGTATAAGGATCTCTTCTTAGATTGACATGGTGGAAATTTTATTTATCTTAAGGGGTTGTTATTATTTAGAGCTACAAGCCAATTCTTGAATATAATGTTTTCCTTTCTGGATATTGTTAGATAGTAGCTTATTGTTGCTTTGTGTAGTCTTATCTTGCTCAGTTATCATGAACTAACTCAGGTTAATAATTGTTGCAGATGGATTATGTGAGTAGATGAGGGAAATAATTGTAGAATATTGCATCAAACTTGGTTGTGAAGTTCTTTTGTATAAATAATTTTATGTTGTAAAACTCGTATGGGTTATGTGGGAATTCAGAAGAAAACCATTGCTTTAATATTATGTGTTGTGGAGTAATGTTATCATGACTATTGAAACTTTGGCTTGTTTTTTTATCATGGAAAATATAAAAGTTGATTACCATTTGGTTATGGGTGGTTCTAATGTATTATATAAATTCTAATAATAGTATAGTGTGGCGTGACCAATGTTATTACTCTCTTATTCCCTAGTCATGGTTCCATAGAGTTGGTTTGTCCCTTTGGGTTGTGCGTCGTGTTGGAAAGAATTGATGTAACCATGTATAGTTTTCACAAACGAGTAATGGTAAAATTTGCTCTTGAGATAAAATGTTGAGTTGTAAACCCTTCTAAGACATAGTAACAATGTATTTCTAAGCATAATAAAATGGGTTGCATAATCCTTATAAAATTTAAACTAAAATATATATATGAATAAATTAATGTAGATGTCATCTACTTGATAACATTTGAGCCCCTAAGTGATCAAAGAGGAAACTATATTTGGTAATATATATATATATATATATATATATATATATATATATATATATATATATATATATATATTTTTCCCAAGCTAAACTAATCAACATTATCCTTTTATGGTGAATTCTTAAATGATCTTATGGTGAAATCAATGATTAGTTTTGGAAGATAATAAGGTTATATAAGTAGGAGGGAAATTGATTAAGAAACCCTTCAATCTCTCTCAATCATTTGAAATGTAAATTGTTTTCCTTTGTCAAACTTAATCAAGCAAAGTCTAAATGAAACTTTTAACCAATCTTGATAAATTCTTAGCCTCAATAAAAGACTGGTTAATAAGCAATGAGACCTAAAGCTGAATTTGACATGTTTCCCTTAACCTTTGCCTTGGTTCATTGTAATATTTCTTAAGTAATGTTAAATTTTTGATCCTTGCACAAAGAAGATTATTGTTCTGAACCTAAAATGGTACTTTCCCTCAATCGAGCTTGTGCTTGTCACCTGTACAATAGAGGTGTGGAACAAGTTTCAGTGGCTTAAATAAGATTAATTAACCTTGTGAGAAATGGAAAATGTTCTTATCAAAAAATAAGTTTCTTTCAAGTTTGAAAGACATTTTTGTAAATACATAACCTTAAAAGATTTTACACCATGGGATGGCCTTAACTATAATTGTGTAATGTGTTTGGACTTTTACGTTGTGCCTTGTCGAAGAGAAAATTGAATTGTTCATGTTGGGTGTTGTATGTTTCCTTATTGCCTATGTGGTCAACGTTGTGTCAAGCTTATTGAGAGTTGGTCATAGCCCTTCTGGTCACCTGTGTTGACGTGTAAACTCCAAGTAAGTAAAAAAAGGTTATCCAAGTTTTTCAGTGTTGTATTTGTGTGTGTTTTAAGCGGGTGTTACAACTCCCATCTAGTTGATTGTTTGATATAGTTTGGAGACATGTTGAGGGGTATAAGGATCCAATTGGGAAAATGTCGTTGTGAATTAATTGACATGTTGCAGCAAATTGGATTTCCTACCATTTTATTCATTTTGAATGCAAATGATATGTATTTTCCTGATCTACATATGCTAATGCAAAGAACACCACCAAAAAATCCATCCAAACATTTGTGAAGACAAAATATTATAGATTATTTTCATATAGTGGCATACTACATGCACTTATGACATTTAAGTTTATGAAAGGAATACAAAGGAACAAAACTAAAATATTGTTGGTCTACATATGAATGACGACATAGAGGTTCACCACGTCTACATATTCATATGTTTAGAGGAACACCAAATATGGACAACCTTGATTGGCCAAATGTTCACAAATGCAAAATGTTGAGAAATACTTCCATTGTCTTGTTCATGCGTGGAATCCTTGAGAAGATCTCCACCAACAAAACATATATGTATGTTATCAACCCTCACCAAATCTAGCCATTTCGAGAAATATTTTTTATTTTATCATAAAGCAACACATAAATTATGATATACTATGAATTATAAACATTTAATAAATGTAACGCACCATCAATGTCTTCAAAATACAAGACAACTCATGTAGGTGGACTTAGAATGTAACTACAAATACCTACTCAATTGTGTAAAACAACATATAAATGTAAAGAGGATGCCTTCCTATGTAAGGAAATAGGAAGAATGGTTTGTAGGTAAGATGTTCAAATATTTAAATATTTGTATAGAATTTAAACAAAATATGTGTAGGAACTAAAAATGTGTTATTATTGCTTATAGGTATAATACATCGTAACCATTGAAACTTGAGGGATCATTTTTTCGAGAACTAGAAATAGGAAATAAATTTTTTGAGCTTACAAGAAAAGATAAAAGAGTAAATATACATAATCACTACATATTAAATTTGTGTTGATCAAACGTAAACTAAAATCATGATATAATTAACTAAATAATGATATAATAATGAACTACAATGTCAAGTATACATTAATCACCATGAGACATATCATCAAAAATACTTAATCATGTGTCTTGCAGTGCATGGTAAACTATATTTGTAGGTCCATTGATAGAGATGGATGAAGGAAATATCATTAATTACATGACATAATGGCCTCAAAACTAGTCAATGCCCCAAGAGAGATGGAATTAATCCAAGAATGGGTAAATAACCATAATGTAGATCATGGATCACTAATTGATTGGTTAGAGATTGGAGCATCTCCTATCAACGAGTACACCACTTTAGGCTAACTTGATATGAAATTACCAACATTATTTCCTGACAGAATACGTGATTGGCTAGAATCACAGTTGAGATGAGTACATTTACATGAATTTGTTAAAAAATTATTTTGATATAGGGATCATCATTTTGGCCGACACCCACGATTCAAATATTACATGATGAACATGATCACAAGAAATCATGCACAAAATTCATCTGTAGTGTTTGTAAGAAAGAGTATTAAAGATGTGACAATCACCATCAATGAGTTGTATGAGCATATGGACAATGTGCCCCACTCCCATCTAGTTGATTGTTTGATATAGTTTGGAAACATCTTGAGGGGTATAAGGATCCAATTCGGAAAATGTCATTGTGAATTAATTAGAGGTTGATCATTTAGAGGGATCCCCAAAGAAGAGGTTTGGGAAAGATTGAGTGCACTAGGTGGCTTCATCAAGTTCATAGAGTGTTCAAAAATTAGGAGTTCAATAAGTCCATGATGCATTTTACAAATTAACTCGAGCTTCTCAATCCTTCTTCATTCCACATCTCTTCTCTCTTCATTCTCTCTCCACTTTCTAATTCTCCAATGTAAATTGTACATTATGACTCTTTCATCCTATTCACTTAAGTTACATATGAGATGGTGCGAAATCATTACATCATTCTTTCATTTTTTCCTATATCATGGGTTGAAAGTCAAAATTAAAATTTTTCCCATGTGGGAGAAAATAAATCGGAAAAGCTTAATGGATGAAGGGGCTGTATTCTTTGTTCTTTAAATTTTTGAAACCTTCCCCAAAAACCTTAATCTAACTACGAGACAGGGTAAAAATGCATGAAAAATCCTAAGCTAAGGAGGATGATGCAGGAATGTCAACACTCGCTTTGCAAAAATAAACACAGACTATCTAGATGCATCACTAATACAACACCATGTGCAACCAAAAATGCAATGAGAGATCAAAATAACAACAATGAATACATGAGAGGGTTTAGAATCAATCACAGAGATATATATATTGCTCAAAGATCGATGGGTAAATAACCATGGCCAAGAGGCAGAAATGGCATTACTAATCCATGTGGGAGAGATTGAAAATCTCCTATCTTGCGGCGAGACACCAGGATTAAAGTAGAAATGTCCAACCCTTGAAAAATTACCAACATTTATTTCGAAAGAAAAATGAGGGAGAAGAGAAGTTCGAGCTCTCCCAATCTACCTCCAAGATGAGTTTTACATGAATTTCTTCAAAAATTATTTTGATATAGGGATCATCATTTGGCGACACCGCCCATTCAAATATTACATTTTGAACATGATCACAAGAAATCATGCATTCTCTCGTGTTTGTGCATCGAGTATTAAAGATGTGGCTTCACCATCGTTGAGTTATATGAGCATATGGAAACCCGCCCCACTCCCATTTCCAGTTTTTGTTTGATTAGTTTGGAATGTAACATCTTGAGGGGTATGGGATCCAATGGCGACATGTTTTCCATGCTTTCCCGACTTGGTTGATCATTTAAGGGATCCCCATTTCCTTTGCGAAGAGGTTTGGGAAAGATTGAGTATTTGGCTTCATCAAGTTCATAGAGTTTTGGAGATTAGGAGTTCCTCGCGCATTTTTGTTAACTCGCCTTCTCAATTTTCTTCATCCTTGGAACCTTCGTGACATGTCTTTTTGATGTCTCTCCCGATGTCTCTCTCCACTTTCTAAACCTCGATTAAATTGTATCCATTATTTACTCTTTCATCCTATTCACTTAAGTGACCATTGTAATTTTTCATTGTAAAAGTCCCCTTTTCATTAATAAGAAAGGGGCTTATTTTTCTTTCCTAGAGGAATGTGAAAGGTCACAAGTGTGGGACTATGAAAGGTCATGTGGGGGTAGATTAAGAGATGGATTATAAAGCTATAAACTGAAATGGATTCTCCATTCCAAAGGGTTATATTTTCTTGGTTGATAACTCCCATTATATTACTACAAGAAAGAAACTGTAATTCTTCTATCTCATTGTCTTATGTTTTCCTCTCCATCTCAACTTTACTCCATGATCATGTTTTGTTCCTCTTTCCTTGACATGATGCCTTCTTATTGTTAACTTGGAAATAGTCTGGTTTTGTGTCAATAAACTCGGCTTGTTATTTATTGAGTAAAAATCCCTTCTCACTTTCTCCCCTCTTTCCATACACACACCTTTCCTCCACCTCCTTTTTGCACACATATTTAGTGAATTATTCTGTGTGATCCCCAGTCGAAAGGTCTCCCACGATGGTTAGAGTAGTGTAAATATTTCTGGTTTTCAATAAATGGAGCTGCCCCATTTCTAAGTAGAGGGACCTAATCCCAGAGCATTGGTGAAAACCCCAATTTCCCTTGTGACAAATTATTTCACCAACATGCCCCAAAGGAGGACCAAGACTCCAATATGAAATTTTCGCTTTCGATCCTTCTTATATAAAAAAATCTCACCTTCATCTGATTATCTTTGATTTTATCTGCCACTATGACTTTGTCTTCTCTTAAATTCTCTAAACAGAAAATTAATTTTTCCAAATATTCTTGGAATTGACCATCTTCTACTGCCTTTACCAGTTGTAAGGCAGGTAACTCAACTGAGATAAGTATTTCAACATTTATTCCATATAGTAATTAGAATGGATACATTATAATAGTCATCTTCTACGTAATTTAGTCATCCCATAGTGCATCATAGATATTCTTATGTTAATTCATCTTACCTGTATCCACCAACGTGTGCATGATTGTCACAATATTCTTATTGTTGGATTTTGCTTGGCCATTACCTTGTGGATAATAGTCAAATGAGTGAGAAAGGAAAATGTCATGCTCATAACAAAATCCATTCAACTTGTGTAGTACATAACATCACGGAGGATAATGTTGTTGTCAGACTTTTGGCCACTTCCTTCAAGGGAAAAACACTTCAATGGTTATTATTGCTTATAGGTATAATAGACGGTAGCCATTGAAGGTTGAGGGATCATTTTTTGGAGAAGTAGAAATAGGAAATAAAATTTTTGAGCTTACAAGAAAAGACAAAAGAGTAAATATACATAATCACTACATATTAAATTTGTGTTGATCAAACGTAAACGAAAATCATGATGTAATTAACTACAATAATGATGAGACAAATGTCAAAATACATTTCCATTATTCAAGAAACAATAAGATGATGGAAATAGGTATGATTAATCACCTCACACACATTAAAGAAGAATTAAAGAGATGGTTATAACGGAAACTAGATTTAATAAGAAATTTATAATTATAGGTTGCACAAGACATACTTAATCACCGCCACCCACCGCCACCGCCAGTGCATAAGAAGAAGTAGTCTCTAAACTATTTTCCTTCCCCCCAAAATACCAGGAAATCCCCCCCTGTTATTTGAATTTCCCTTTGCTTGCTTTCCACAATGGCTTCCTTACCAGGCAAGAAGAAGAAATGGGTACTGATAATAATAATTATTCTGTCTTCTGCTTGTGCTGCTGCTGCTGTGATTGTAATTTCCCGGTGGAATTGTGGTCCTCCACCCGCTGCTCCTTTGAATGCCAATCCCAATCCCAATCCCAATCCCAACAAGTTTGGGATAATCGCTATGAATGCCACCGTCTCTGCACTCCAAAGAGCTTACGCCAGGGCTCCTCTGTATTTGGGTGTGGCCAGAGTGGCCTCCTCTCCACAACGCAGGGCTGCTGCGTTGGAAGACTGTCTTGAGCTTCTTGACGATTCAGTTGATCTTGCTAAGGCAGCACTGGTGAAGATAGCCGGCATTACCCTATCCCTGCACAGGACTAGGAGGAGCGAGGAGGAGGTTGTTGACGCTCAGACATGGCTCAGTGCGGCCCTCACAAACCAGGAGACGTGCATCGACGGCCTCCGCCAGTCAGGAGCTGACATTAACGGCGAGATGGACGAAAGCTCTCACCTCCTCACCAGAGCTCTTGCCATGGTTAACAACCTGCGGGAACCACGGCGTCCAGAGAATATCAAGAATCAAGATCAAGACTTTCCTGCCTGGTTGTCTATGTCAAATCGGAGGCTGCTTCAAGCGCCTAATGGCGAAGCAGTTTTTGAAGCCAATGTGACCGTGGCCCAAGACGGCAGCGGGCAGTACCTGACCATTGGAGAGGCCGTAGAGCAGGCGCCGTCAAAGAGCAAGGAGAGATATGTTATCTACATCAAAGCAGGGGTTTACCAGGAGAATGTGGATGTGTCCAAAAATAAGACAAACCTCATGTTCGTTGGCGATGGCATGAGTAATACCAAAGTTGTATCCCACAGAAATGTCAAGGACGGCTCAACGACCTTCCGTTCTGCAACCTTTGGTACTTATCTCGCATTCTTTTCTCTTCTTCTTTGAATTTAAATTGATTAACCCTGTGAAAATGACTTGTCATGAATGCACCTGCATCTCGTTTCCTCTTCTTTTTTCATCTGTCTCTTCAAATTCAACCCCATTAATATGAATTGATTGATGTTCCCTGTCTGATCACAAATGCAGCTGCATCTTTTTTCTTCTTCTTTTTCCATGCGACTGTTCAAATTCAAATTGCTTAACCCCGTGAAAATGATCATGAATGCAGCTGCATCCTTTTTTCATGCCTGTTCAAATTCAAATTGAGTAATCCCATGAAAATGAATTGATATGATCGCCTCTGTCTGATCATGAATGCAGATGCATCTTTTTTCTTTTTCTTTTTTCATCTGTCTCTTCAAATTCAAATCGATTAACCCCGTGAAAATGAATTAATAGCCTCCCTCTCATCATGAATGGAGCTGTATGTTTTTTCTTCTTTTTTCATGTGTCTGTTCACATTCAAATCAAATTGATTAACCCCATGAATAGGACTTGATGGTCTCCGTTTGTTGCTGAATGCAGCTGTATCCGGCGAAGGATTTATTGCACGGGATATGAGCTTTGTCAACGACGCAGGCCCAAACAAGCATCAAGCCGTAGCTCTTCGCGTGGGGGCTGATTTCTCCGCCATTTACCGCTGCAGCATTTTTGGCTACCAAGACAGCTTATATGTCCACTCCCTCCGCCAGTTTTACAGAGAATGCAATATCTATGGCACTGTGGACTTCGTATTCGGCAATGCAGCCGTGGTTCTCCAGGATTGCAATATCGTTGTGAGAAGGCCCATGCCTCATCAAAAGAACACAATTACAGCTCAGGGCAGGAAAGATCCCAACCAGAACACCGGTATTTCCATTCAGAACTGCAGAGTGCTAGCAAGCAGGGATCTGTTTAGTGCCCAGAGCTCCTTCCAGACTTACCTCGGCAGGCCGTGGAAAATGTACTCAAGGACAGTCTTCATTCGAACGTTCATAGATGATTTAATTCACCCTGCTGGCTGGCTGGAGTGGTCTGGACATTATGCACTTCAAAGCTTGTATTATGGAGAATACAGGAACAGGGGTCCAGGGGCAAAGCTGGACAAGCGTGTAACATGGGACGGCTATAGGGTTATCAAAACAGCAGAGGAGGCCAAGAATTTCACTGTAGCAAATTTCATTTCTGGTTCCACTTGGTTGCCCTCCACAGGAATTCCCTTCAAAGGAGGTTTGATTTAGCATAATGTACACAAGGAGAAAGCCCCAAAAACTGTAATATCATCATCATTTTTTAGTGTTAGGCATGGGCGGGAAATATTTTACTGGGGGCAATGATTCTGTTTGGGCAATGAATCCCCCACCCTGCGCCATCATCTTTTGTTGTTCAATGCATGTTTACATTCCTTGGAAAACAAGGAATGTTTGAAGATGCAGATCAAATAAAACTGCTTTCTGTACATAAATAAAGTATTGCCTTTTTGGTTTTCTACACGATGCTTGCGCACATTTGTTTTTCCTTGTTTATATTTCTGGTTTTCAATAGAAATCATTTATTTTAAATAAGACAATCCCTCTCAATATCAATGCTCAATTATGTGATCATTTAAAATTAAAATTGCAAAATTATTGTGAGGAATGGAAGATTGCATAAACACATACTTCTGGCAATTTAACTAAGAAGTAAAGTGACGAACCTTTACTCAACAAATCACTTGCCAAATTACAGTAAAAAAATGAATGACCTCAACCTCTTACATGATATTCTTCGCCTTCACGCCCTTTACAACCTTGTTACAATTACAGAGTACCAACCTTATTACCATCTCTTGCAGCAGGTTTCCAGGTATGAAGCAGAGTATAAATCTGGAATTCGACAAGCCACTTCACGTGGTAATCCACTAAGAGAATTTTATACATAATTGTTTTCTTCCTAAGAAAAGGCTGATGTTTATTAAGATGTATAGTGTTCATCTAAGGGTTATATTGCTGGGTAGACAAATTTCGTTAAGGCAAGCAATATGAAAATACCAGAGAACCAGATTGATTTAGGGTCTTCTAAAGAATTGTGATGTTTATTACAAGTTATACTGATGGTATGATATGCTATACAGCTATAAAACTAATCTTCACCCTCCTGAATTGGATAGGCTAATGTATTGGATACTGTATTTTTCTACATTAGTGATGTGATTCAAGCTTGTGCAGATCCACTTCCAGGATGTACTTTTCAAGGTTGCATTGGAGATGTTAGCAATCACTTCTATGGTCCTTCCATGATTAATCTGGATGTAACAGATTTATATTGACATTTGCTTTGTTATTTGAACTCAAAACTAGAAGATTTTCCGAAGTTCTGATGAGTTTTTAAAAAAACTTCTTGCACAATGTATCTTTAGGAAAGTTTGCTAAAATATTCAATTGTTCTGGGTCCCAAGACCTGTCATATTATTCACGAAAACTGTTTCAGTCAAAGCTAGTCACAAAATATCAGGTGATATTGTAACAGTAAATGGGTGTAATTGAAAGTGGGTGAAACTGTATTTGAAAGTGAGTGAAACCCAAGTATGAATCCCACTTCGTGATAAGGTGACACACCCTCCCATGGACTGTTAATGGGATACCTCATTAAGGCGGTTTCTAGTATGATAATATGCTTAAATTCCCATGCCGGGGCCGGGGCCTGTTAATGTTCTCATGTACTCCTAACCAAAAAAAAAAAGCTAGCTACAAAAATGCTATGCGCCCGAGTAATGTTTCAAATGCCATCTTACTTTTATATACTTCCCAAGTCACAGCAACTAAAATAAAGTGATGTTTTTGTAGTTATGTGAAGTTACACAAAAAAAATTCCTATGTTTATGCCTTTAAGGTGAATTTGTCTTTATAATGGCAGAGGATTTTTAATTTTTGGTGATTCATTTTGGATTAAATTTTTGTATCATTGGGTTTGTTTATGACTTGACGCTGATATAGAAATATACCCACAAGAAAAGCAACTGGTGGTAGATTTACAAATTAATTTCTCTATGCTTGCGCAGGGTACTGCTAGGGAGATTCTTAAGAATTCTGATGGTATTGTTGTCATTGATGATTGAGCTGGCAACCACTTTCCAACTCCTCTAGAGGTTCTTTTTGATTCAACTATTTGCAGCGTTCATGTTTTCTTGATGAGCATTTATTTGTTGGATTGTTGCAGTATGTGAATATGCAGCAATACAGCTAACTTCTATATGTGGACTCAGACTATTTTGTTAGCCAATATAATGAAATACCATGAAATTAGAAATGGCATTTTATTGCTATGCTCAGGGTGCTAATTAGTTGCTTCTTTTTAATGACTTGTGGATTTTCGTGGCTTTTAACACATTTTAAGAACTGTTTTCAACAGGTTTCAAACAAGGATGATGTTGCTGCTGTTGGATCCGGCAAGATGCTTCTCAAAATGGCAATTATGGGTATCTCCATTAGCCTTGTACCTTCTCCTAATAGATTCCTGTTATCATATCTGACCTTCTGACACTGCTGTTTATGCATTGATAATCAGATTGGATATTTTCGTTTGTGGGGATCAAATACGCAAAGGGGCTGCTCTTAATGCAGTGCAAATTGCAGAGAAGCTTCTTCAAGAATAACACTATATGCAGTATGATGATTTCTCATCTCATTCAATTTTGTTGAGGCTTTTTTTGCCAGATGGGAGAGTGTAATTTTCTATATATTACTATTTAACAATTATAGCAGAAGGGATTATCATAATTTCCTTGCCCTATTTATATCTGTTGACGTATCTTGGTAAAAGATAGTGTACTTTTTTTGAGTGAGGGAAGTGTTTTTAGAAGAATAGTTACTATGTATCCAAGTACTTTTCAAGGAACATTGCACATCTCGAGTTGAGAAATAAGTTCAAATAGTGTCAGCAACTTAGCATAGTTGCAGATTGTCTCTCCCAGAAAGACCATAACGTAGGTCTCCATAATTTTTGTATAACATGTTTTGACAGGTAACTCTCTCATATTTTGTCCCTCACATAACAGCCATTGTTTTTCTGTACTTCCTAAGGAATATATGAGTAATAAGAATATTTTGAAGATAATATAGGATATCAAAAGTACAATGCCCTCTATTTCAGGTTGGGAAAACACGATAGCACCCAACCTTGCGCTGACCTGTAGATACAGCTTCATACAATGGAGTACAACTAAAGTTAGTTTAATTAAATTTGTAACTTAATAGCATTGGTTCCACCATGCATACATCCAGACCTGTTTGCATTCGGATTAACATGTGTGAAGCATATGAGTTAGGAAATTTGTACAAATTACGTGCCCTCCAAATTGCAGACGGGTTTTCATTTTTTTTTAAGTGGATAAATACTTTCCTGTTTCATGATTTTCATTTTAGTTTTAACAATTTTGTTCCTTTTTTGTTGTTATACAAAACAATTCTAGACACCTGTCATTTTACGAGGAGCTAATTGTAAATGAAGTAATGGACTTTTCTAAAAAAAAATTGTGCATATGAAAATATTTATAACTCAGAATAGCCATCAACATCACTAAAATGTGAAAGTTGCAGTATATGCAAGATGTTTCAATCTTTCCAAATACCACAAAAGTCTAGTATACAAGTTTTGTGATAGGTAGATTGGACAATTTTCTCATATTCAGGTTTACATACTTATGCAAAGTACAATTACATAAATATAAGTATATTTACACAAGGTACTTTTTAAGTAGCACCAAGGGGTTTGACACAGGTTATTCACAACCTTGTATCTTTACTGCTATCATTTGTGTTTGCAATTGGCTTTGTTTGGAGTTCAATCCTATTTTTCAGAATTAATTTTTTTCTTTCTGCAATAACCCGTTGCTTTGTTGTTTGCTTTGCATGAAATCATATAATTATGTTAATTGATTTAAATACTAACATCATATAATTATGTTAATTGTTTAAATACAAACATCATATCTTTCACTCAATAGTGTACGTCATTGATTATAAAATCTTAAAGTTGTAATTAATTGTTGTGCAAGTGAAAAACATTGGATTGCAGTTTAAGTAAACCATGACCCCCTCATTAATAACCAAATAGAGAAAAACGTACAGTAATAAATGAATTTGTGGAAACGAATTTGTTAACCAAGATTGAAATTTATAGAGGCTATTAAATACATTTTACTTTTTGTATTATTACTGATTAATATTAGAACAATAGAAGATGCCTGCAAAACTGCACCCAATCCACCTTTTTTCAATGTATGCATTTGAGTGCGATTATATTGTTTTATTATCATTGTTCATTATTTCGTCGTTTTGTAGTATTGACACTTTTGGACATCTTCTAATGTTGGAGATTGCAATTTTTTATTATTATATTTATCTCATGGATTGTTTGACTAATGAAGATTGTAAGGATGATTACATTGCTGGATTCATGTATGCTGTTTTTTTTTTTGAATTTTCACCTCGAATGAATACTTAAAAACATATAATATAAAATAAATATTTGGAGTCATACTCCAAACGAATATGATCTCAAAGAATATTTTAAATATATATGATAAACATGTTTGAAAAAAAATAGTTCCATAATATCATTGTCCTTATTTTTGATACTTAGCATTTGCATGTTGGATTGAATTTTAATCTAAATTTGTACGTTAAGGTATAATTATGTTGAGATTAACACTTGGCATATCCTTGTAAGGAACTTTTATTTAAAATTAGAATGCCATTTGATCTATCCCATGATAAAGGGATTAGTATTTTGGGGAAAAAGAAGCAAAAAAGTGGCATGGATTCTTCTTTGCTAAGTATATTCGAAACTAATTTATGACGAGGTTGTAAAAGGAATTTCCATATTTATAAGAGGGGTTGGAGTCTTTCTAGATCACCAAGGCTAGCCAAAATTAATCTTCTCGACAAGTATTGGAAGGGGGCATTAATGATTGAGTTGAAACAATGGCACTATGAAAAGGTATTCAATCTTTTGTCTTAAAAGGTTGGAGAAAACTTATAATGGTAAAGGTTCTCACAAATCCTAATAAATGCAATCAAAGGGGGGCTTATTAAAACATGTAGATAGGAAGAGTTAGTTAATATAGCTAAATGTCATTGCAATAAACTAGAAGTCGTAGAGTTTCAACATAAAAAGGGGAACAAATTCAAGTTTAATGGGTTGGACTACCAATAAGGGTATTGATATGTTTAAAACCTCTTAAGCACCCAAACAAATTTGGCGCCCCACCTTTTGAAGAGAGCTCCATCCCACTAATTTAGGATGCGTCCCATTTGGAAGAGGGGTAACCAACCCCTATGGTACAATCATTTTTGAAAAATAAAAAGGAAAACTAAGAATGAAAAAAGAGAAACTAATGATAAATATGAAATGGGTTGCCATATGATTTATGATACAACCCCACCACCAAATATGGCAATAAGTGGATGAGGTCATTCGAGTATGGTCCTAAAAGAATACATCATCCTATCAAATAGCCACATTTGGCTATCATAACATCATGGTCAAAAGGCGGCGTGAAGAGGTGAACAATGTGTTAGGCACTTGAAATATTCTATGATTGAAAAAGGTGACGTGGAATGTTTGAGTCTGCTTTGTGAAGTTGATAACACATCGAGGCAGGGGGTGTACACTCTACATGTTGATTTCTCTTTAGCAAGGTAATCATAGTCCATTCATTTTTTTCCTCTTATGTGTGTAATCTATCGTATGCTATTTTCCCTCCTTGTGTAGATTGAAGAAGTTCATAGTAGGATGTCTTTTCGAATGATCCATGGAAATTAGTAGAACCTCTCCTTGTTGCTAACATTCTTAGTATGTTAATTCCTCCCACTTTTTCATCCTCCTTTCAACTATAAAGTTGTCTCTAGCTCACCCCAGTGTGTTACTAACATGGCTTCCTTTGTAGGAAAGAGAGGCAAAACCAATATGGAATAGAAGTGGATTGCAAACCCTTCTCATATAGGGGGAAACAATGAAAGAGAATGGGGATTGGATGTAGTTGTAGTTCGGTAATCCTTCTTAGATTACATGAATAAGGAGGTGAGAAATCCACATATGAGGTTGTGGGTAGTTAAGCTCTAGAAAGATGCATAAACATTGGATAATATAGAAACTAAATATATTGGGAAGCTCAAGAAAGAGTTAATGTTGGACCTTAGAAAACCAATCGGATGACATAATGTTTTTGACATGGCACAAAGTTTAAATGGTACCAACACGCTCTTCAATTCTACATCCACTCATTTGCTTCATGAGGATCATTGGTCAATGTAGAAGGTGATAGATGTGAATACACGAGAAATCAACTTTCCCCCATTCATGATCTTGGATGGGATAAGGGCTCTCACGAAGGGAAAACTATAGATGTTGAAATCGATCCTACAATATCAAATATAGTAAACTAACCATATCTATGGTGCTAATTAGGTTTGATTCAGATAAATGATAATGCAAACATATTCAAGGATATATGTGGACAATCGAGAACACAAAATAATATAAAAATATTTGGAATAATTAAAGTGTCAAAGAAATTAGGTTTTGTGAGATAATACATTAGCTAATGCAAATATGGAGACATTTGTAATAGACAGGTGACAAAATATATGCCTAGACAATAAGATAAATATTGGAAGATAGAAATTAGAAAACTACACTAAACAATTCCGAAATGGGTATGGAATTGGATGAACACTTCTGAAGTGGGTTTGGAAATGGTCTTATGTGAAAATATGAAATTCAACCTTCAAACACGATCACCACGCTCTAGTTGTTGGAAACCTCACTCACTTTTTTTGGTACTCTAGTGAACCACTAGGAAAATACACCTCTCATCAAGACCCTGATCCGATATCGACACCTCATAAGACCCAAAAAAATGGGGGATGTTAATGGGGACTTCTGCATCACTCCATTATTTCCAGGTCCATCATGTTTTGAACAATATCACAATTAGAACTCAACACATGCAACAAAAATTAGTGAATGCTAGAATGCTCTTTAAATGATTGAATTATGCTTTTGACACTTCCAGATGATCTTGGAAATAATAATTTTGTTCTTACAACTTTAATATCACTCTTGCAACATACTATTAAATTTCGTGTGTCCTTGATTGTCCTAAATTTATACAGTCATTGATTCACTTATACATGTTTTTATAAATAATAATTTGATCAAAAATAATTTTTTAGGACTGATGGTGGATGGTGTTTGATTTTCCACCTTGCAATAACAACGAGGTGCCACTATACTTTCTAAGGAAAATCTATTGAGAGTTTATCCTCAACGAGATCCCAAATTATTTTTATTTATGAGATTTCTAGGGCCGAGGAAAAGGATCTGCTCAGGATTGACCAGGTGCACAACGTGCACCTATTCAACAGGGTAGAGTCCCCACACAAAACCCCCTTACCCTGAGACTGTCCCTCTAGCAGTGAAGGATACGGTAGAGATTGATACACTCCACATGCTTCAGGGGCTATCTGCGACCCTTGTTCGACATACGAGGGAGATATCTGAGACAGATGCTCGCAGAGGTACATAGAGTATTCCCTAAGGGAGTACTAGCATGAGGCCACATCTTTTCTCATCATGTGGTAGCATATGTTTGGGGCCCAAGGAGGATGATAATTTCATGCGTATTGATTTTGGTGGAGTTGGTGCTAGGGGTGCACACGATAATGTCACTATGTCAGATGCCTTTTTGAGTGATACATTTGGATTACATTCATCGGCGTCACCTTCACAGGTATTTGTTATGTTTTATTATGTGTGTTACAAAAGTTCAAAGTACTTGATTTACTTATATATGTTAAATTTTGAAATAATTGTATTTGTACATGTACATGCATTGATATTACAACTACGCGGGAGGCACATCTTCATCCTGACCATAGGCAAAAGCACCATGCGTACACATACATTCACAGAGGTAATTTAGAATGTTAATTGTGTAAAATTTTCACATACATACAAATATATATATATATATATATATATATATATATATATATATCAAATATATATATGTTCTTGTATGTTCATCTAACTCACGTGATACATGTTTGATAAAGATGTTGACTTCACTAGACACTCCACCATCTTTGTGACAAGTAGAGAAAGGTGTTGCATTGCTGTGATTTCATCTGCGTAGCAACTCATTGAGGTATTCTTGAACAACATGTAAATTTTGTTAAATTTCTCTTATAATTCATATTATGTTAAATTACATGTTAGTAATGTATTTCATTTTAGAATTATTAAATTATGTTAATAATGTCCTTCATTGTGTATATACAGAGTTACTTGCGATAGATAACAACCTTGTTCATTTGATTCACAGGCATGGTGGGGTAAAAACAATAGTTTTATATTGATAAAATTAGTTAAAATATTGTCATTACACATACATGTACTTAGTTCTATTTTCACTAATTCTGATGTTAGATTTTTTGATCTTTGTGTATGTAGGGAAGTTCAACCCCCTCCATTTTGACTTCGAGGGCACATAATCCTCCATCTCGTGTCGTCTTCGTACCCCCATTCATACTCCTGGAGCTCCCGATGACTCATCTAAGCGTGAGATGCATATTCGGCGTGATCGAAAACTTGCGGTAAGTTTGTGTATTTATGTAAATACTTTCATTCTAGCATGGTCCTAAATACATGTTGAAAACATATATAAATTAAGTTTTGACAAAAAAATATTGTTTGAATTTACATGCTCATCTACAGGCGAGTATTCAACGGAAGAGGACTCGTAGCATGGGCTCAGACGATCCAAAGTCATCTCATAGATCTCTCATTTTCATCTAAGTGAGGGCCTTCTTCGATTAAGGCCAAGAGAGGGATATATTTTGATGATTAGGAAATATATATGTCTTACATGACATTTTTTTTGTATGCCTATGTGCATGGCATTGTATGTACGCCTATATGGCATTTGAACTTGATGGTATATGACCTATTTGGACATTTTTATATTTATTATGCACGTTAAAATACTATTTGGAACTTGATATTTTTGTATGAGACCTTACATTTCTGAGATTATTTTTGCATAAAACTAATATGATGTGTACTTGACAATATTTAAGACATTATGGATTATTTTTTCATTTATTGGTGATGTACACGTACTAGCATTTTCAATGTATAATATGCATCAAACTTTGGAAATCAATATTTATATAATGTATGTATATAAAGAGTTACCTAATCTGAGTAATTATTCATTCAATTTATCAATGTATATATGTGTATTTACCTTACTTGCACTTCTTCTTGCTCATGGTCTCTTTGTATTGGTTCTTATCTTATCATGCACTTACTACATTCTTCAATGCTTCTTAGTCTTCTCCCCCATTAAAACACCTTAGAGTCGTCACAATTTGATGCCTTTCATCTATTGATATTTTGAGAATGTCTCTCCATATTCATTACTCCATGCTTGAGAATGTCTCCAGATGCAACGACATTCTGATGAACGACACTCAATGATTCTTGATTGTCTAATCTAGTCCAATTCATGTTATTACCTTTAAATCTATAGGCATTTCAAGTTATTTGGAAATCACATCACACCCTTCACTAGGCTTGATGACTACCCCTATCATTTTAAAGGTGCTTTTGAAAGAATCCATGGGTTTATCATACCATAAATTATCAATGAATGGAAGGTCACTAAGTCATAGGCCAACTGACTCCCATTCAAAACTACACAAGAAAGATTTACTAGGTGATTGATAACTTCCATGTGTTCTTAGACATTCCCCTATCAAATTCATTCTTAATCTAATCTAGTCATTAAACAAGAACTCTTGGATGAGGTGTCAGATCTGAAGAGATGTCTCTAGGTGCCACGAGTCCGAGAAATCACCTGTCGAAGATATAACATGTTTTGGTCTTGAGGTCTCTTAAGGGACTATGCCCGGACGAGGTAGCCCAAAAGCACGAGGAGCATATGGAACCAAAGTAAATGCTCCACTAGTGTTCACCAAGCCATCTGGATGTGTTGGTGTAGACGGTTCGGTCCCACGACTATTGTTTGCAAAGTATTACGTCTGGTAGCCTTACACTAACTCAGACTGCACTAGTTCACATGTTTGCAAATAAAATGACATCAAGAGAACCGAATGGAGATGGATAAAACTACGAGAGAATTTTGTAGAGGGCCCCGATGTGGAGGTTTTAGATCTGACGAGACATCTCTAGGTTCCACGGAGTCCGAGAAATCACCCATCGAAGATATAGTGTGTTTTGGTCTTAGGGCTCTTAAGGGACTACACCCGGACTAGGTAGCTCGAAAGCACGGGGAGCATAGGAATAAAAAAATCCTCCTCTAGCATTCACCAGGCCATCCGAATGTGTTGGCGTAGATGGTTCGGTCCCATGAGCTACCATTTGCAAAATATAGCATCTAACAACCTTACATTGACTCAAACTACACTATTTCACGCATTTTCAACTAATAGGACAACGAGATCACCGAAAGGATATGGATAAAACCGTGAGATGATTTCTTAGAGGGCCCCAACGTGGAGGTTTTGGATCTAACGAGACATTTCTAGGTGCCACAATGTCTGAGAAACTACATGTCGAAGATATAACGTGTTTTGGTCTTAGGGCTCTTAAGGGACTATGCCCAGACGAGGTAGCCGGAAGCACAGGGAGTGTAGGGAACAAAAAAATCCTCCCCTAGCATTTACCCAGCCACCCAGACATGTTGGCGTAGTTGGTTTAATGCTAAGAGCTTCCGTTTGTAAAGTATTGTGTCTGACAACCTTACACTGACTAAGATTGCATTATTTCGTGTATTTGGAAATAATTGGACAACAAGAGAACCAAGTGGAGATGGATAAAACCATGAGAGGATTTTGTAGAGGGTCCCGACATGGAGGTTTTGAATCTCACGAGACATTTCTAGGTGCCACGGAGTCCGAGAAATCACATGTCGAAGATATAACATGTTTTGGTCTAGGGCTCTTAAGGGACTATGCCCAAACGAGGTAGCACAAAGCACGAGGAGCTTATGGAACAAAAAAAATCCTCCACTAGCATTCACTAGGCCATACATACGTGTTGGCATAAATGGTTCGGTCTCACGAGCTACCATTTGCAAAATATAGCGTCTGACAACCTTACACTGACTTATACTACACTATTCTGCGCGTTTGCAAAACAATAGGACAACGAGAGAACCGAATGGAGATGGATAAAACAACAAGATTATTTCATAGAGGGTCTCGATATAAAGGTTTAAGATTTGACAAGACGTCTCTAGGTGCCACGGAGTCCGAGATATCACCCGTCGAAGATATAACATGTTTTGGTCTCAGGGCTCTTAAGGGACTATGCCTGGATGAGGTAGCCCGAAAGCACGTGGAGCGTAGGGAACCAAAACAAAGCCTCCACTAGAGTTCACCAGGACATTCAGACATGTTGGTGTAGATGGTTCAGTCCCACGAGCTACCGTTTGTAAAATATAGCGTCTGACAGCCTTACACTGACTTAAACTACGCAGTATTTTGTTTGTTTGCAAACAATAGAACAACGAGATCACCGAAAGGATATGGATAAAACCATGAGAGGATTTTGTAGAGGGTCCAAATGTGGAGGTTTTGGATTTTACGAAGATGTCTCTAGGTGCCACGAAGTTTGAGAAATCACCTGTCGAAGATATAGCGTGTTTTTGTCTCAGGGCTCTTAAGGGACTACGCCCGAACAAGGTAGCCCGAAAGCACGGGGAGGGTAGGAAACCAAAAAAATCCTCCATTAGCGTTCACCAGGCCATCTAGATGTGTTGGCATAGAAGGTTGGGTCCCACAAGCTACTGTTTGCAAAATATAGCTTCTAGCAGCCTTACACTGACTCAAACTGCACTATTTCACGAGTTTGCAAACAATAGGACACCGAGAGAACAAAATGGAGATGGATAAAACTATGATAGGATTTTGTAGAGGGACCCGATATGGAGGTTTTGGATCTAATGAGACATCTCTAGGTGTCATGGAGTTTGAGAAATCATCCATCGAAGATATAGCGTGTTTTGGTCTCAGGGCTCTTAAGGGACTATGCCCGACGAGGTAGCCCAAAAGCACGGGGAGCATAGGGAACCAAAAAAAGCATCCACTAGCATTCACCAGGCCATCTAGATGTGTTGGTGCACACGGTTTGGTACCATGAGCTACCGTTTGCAAAATATAGCGTCTGACATCCTTACACCTTACTAGACTTAGAGTTGCAATATTTCACATGTTTGCAAACAATAGGACAACGAGATCACCGAAAGGATATGAATAAAACCATGAGAGGATTTCATAGAGGGCCCCAACATGGAGGTTTTAGATCTAGAGAGACATCTCTAGGTGCCATGGAGTCCGAGAAATCACCCATCGAAGATATAACATGTTTTGGTTTCAGGGCTCTTAAGGGACTATGCCCAGACGAAGTAGCCCACAAGCATGGGGAGCGTAGGGAACCAAAAAAATCCTCCACTAGCATTCACTAGGCCATCCAGACATGTTGGCATAGATGGTTCAGTCACAAGAGCTACCATTTACAAAATATAGCATCTAACATCCTTACACTAAATCAAACTCCACTATTTTGCTCAGTTTGCAAATAATAGGACAACGAGATCACCGAAAGGATATGGAAAAAACCATGAGAGGATTTTGTAGAGGGCCTCGACGTGGAGCTTTAGAATCTGAAGAGATGTCTCTAGGTGTTATGAAGTCTGAGAAATCACCCATCGAAGATATATGTATCCAATAGGACAATGAGAAAGCACCCTTACACTGACTTAGATTACACTATTTTGCGCGTTTGCAAACAATAGGACAACGAGAGAACCAAATGGATATGGAAAAAACACGAGAGGCTTTCGTAGAGGGCCTCATCGTGGAGGTTTCAGATCTGACGATATGTCTCTAAGTACCACGGAGTCTGAGAAATCACCCGTCAGATCCAAAACCTCCATGCGGGGCCCTCTACGAAAGCCTCTCGATGTTTTATCCATCTCCATTTTGTTCTCTCGTTTTCCTATTGTTTGCAAACGCATGAAAAAGTGTAGTCTAGTCGTCAGTGTAAGGTTATCACACACTATATTTTACAAATAATAGCTCATGGGACCCAACCATCTGTGCAGAACATGTCTGGATGGCCTAGTGAATGATAGTGGAGGCTTTGTTTTGGTTCCCTACACTCCTCGTACTTTCAGGCTACCTCGTCCAGGCGTAGCCCTTAAGAGCCCTGAGACCAAAACACCCTATATCTTTGATGGATGATTTCTCAGACTCCGTGGCACCTAGAGACATCTCATCAGATCCAAAACCTCCATAGCGGGGCCCTCTATGAAATTCTCTCGCGGTTTTACCCATATCCATTCGGTTCTCTCGCTGTCCTATTGTTTGCAAATGCGAAATAGTGCAGTCTGAGTTAGTGTAAGGTTTCCAGATGCTATATTTTTGAAAGGGTAACTAGTGGGACCAAACCATGTGTGCCAACATGTCCAGATGGCTTGGTAAATACTAGTGGAGGCTTTGTTTTGGTTCCCTACGCTCCCCGTGCTTTCAGGCTACCTCGTTTGAGCATAGTCCCTTAAGAGCCCTGATACTAAAACACGCTATATCTTCGACAGGTGATTTCTCAAACTCCGTGGCACCTAGAGACATCTTGTCAGATCCAAAACCTCCATGTCAGGGTCCTCTACAAAAGAATCTCATGATTTTATTCATCTTCATTATGTTCTCTTGATGTCCTATTGTTTACAAATGTGTGAAATAATGTAGTTATAGTCAGTGTAAGGCTGCCAGATGCTATATTTTGTAAACGGTAGCTCATGGGACCAAACCGTTTCGTGCCTACACGTCTAGATGGCCTGGTGAATGCTAGTGGAATCTTTGTTTTGGTTCCCTATGCTCCTCGTGCTTTCGGGCTACATCATCCGGCATAGTCCCTTAAGAGCCCTAAGACCAAAACACGCTATATCTTTGACGGGTGATTTCTCGGACTCCGTGGCACCTAGAGATGTCTCATTAGATCCAAAACCTCCATGTCGGGTCCCTCTACTTAAGCCTCTCATGGTTTTATCCATCTCCATTCGGTTATCTCATTGTCCTATTGTTTGTAAACATGCAAAATAGTGCAGTGTAAGTCAGTGTAAGGCTGCCAGATGTAATCACCTGAATAATATAGGTGATTCATACAATATAGGTGGTGAAATGAGAATTTTAGTTTGTTTTCCTTTCTAATATTTAATTTCTCTTAGCTTCACTTGGCTTCGAGAATAATAAATTCTCTACTAATAGTGCCAACCACGTGAAGGTGGAAGCTTTTTTGGCACCACTAACCTACATAAACATGTTAGTAAGAAATTAAATAGAATTTTAAATCATACAAAATTTAAACAAAATCATTTAAGAAAATATTCAAATTAAATTCATAAAGAACATATCTTTGCAAATTCAATCCAATGAACCGGAAGGATCAACTCTACTCTTGACAGTAGCAAGAATTGCTTCATGATCTGATTCACGAACCTTCCACATTATTTTTGTTTAATGACTGACCTTGATATTTGATCAATTTAATATTTGTTGCAAGGACCAAATGTGAATAGTGAAGTATCTTTTTATGTACTTCATAGTCTTCAAACAACCAAATGTTTGATTTTTTGATAGGATATCGTCGAAGCCAAGTTCCAATGAGTACCACTGACCCAGAGGGATACTCAAGGTCTTCACCATCAATGATTGTATTCTTCTACGATGTATTTGACAAAAAAAATCATAATGCATTGAAAATTCAACATGATGCCTACAACAACAAGTGGTACATGAGTGATTGATTTTCACATAAAAGGGTTTGCTCATTTCAAAGAATCTTTGGCTAATGTTAATTTGTTGATTTTCATTCTTAAACTTAGAGAACAATTGTGTTTGAGTCATATTTAAGAAATGTTTTGCACATGATTCACGATTACAGAACATATTCTTCTTTTTACTATATCACTTCTATTATGTGACACCCTTGTGTTTTCATTCCAAAATTTTACAATTTATTCTTTTAGAATATCATATGTATTCTTGTCTTTTCATGGAAGTGTGCTAGAGAAATCCCAATAGTCAGTGTTATTGAGTGACTCAAGACGTTTACGTCTCTCTATTGCTTTCATTAATGTTTTTCTATTTAGCTTCAAAGCAATGCTTATTTTTCTAATCCATCATTTATTAGTTGTTTTATCACTTACTATACAATTAGTAAGTGCATGCTATGTAGCATTACTATCTTTGGTGTGTCTTTTGCCACCTACAATTTGGTATGCTTTATGTATGTTTTCAACAATTGACGCATTTTGATCAACAACATTAGATGTTCTTAACCCTAGGGTCTTCATTATAGGTCTCATATTAATTAATTTCATCAATGTAACAAATAATTGACATCTATGTGAGTCATTTAAATTCTCAAAGTAATTATCCCAAATTTCACTAGCTTTTCTTCTTGCATTTCTTTCAGACATTTTGTTAAGCATTGGTTTTATAATGTTTTCATCAATTTCAATCAAGTGAATTGTTTTTCTTCGCAAAATGGAAGGAGGTGTTCTTAGAGGTGAAGATTCGTTTACAAGGTTACTTTCTTCATTAAGTGTTTTCATATAAATTTTGGGGTTAACATTTGGATTCTCAGGTAAGGGTTCAACAATTGGATTCATATCAATTTCTTCATCCATACCAACATTATCATTCAATTCAATATCATTATTCATTGCAAAATCATTATTCTCTACATTTTCATTATGTATTTCATCCTCATTTTCTATACATTAGCTACATTTGATATAGCATATGTACCTTGCCCTACATTAAGTTTTTGCATTCTTTTCAATTTCTTTATTCTCATCTCTTCCAATTGCTCTAGTGTCTTGTTCTTGACTTTCCTCTTGTCCTTATCTCGACTTTTATCACCCATGATTAGAAAAAATCAACTAGTGTGGTAGGGAACAAAATGAACTACTAAAAAATCGTGCAAGAATGTAGAGAAAATTGCAGACCAAATAGAATGTATGTAGAATTCCCGTGAAAGAGATGAAAGGGACATTAGGGGGCACAATATATAAACAAAGCATAATGCATACACGTTATGATTTTTACCTTTTCCAACACATGCCTCAAGGCTTGGGATTTAGTTTGGATCCCCAAGTCTAAGGCATGGACCTGCACAAACACAACAAACCTCTTGTTTTTGCATAAAAACACAAAAATCCAACTTCCGCCATGATAAATCAACATCAAATGATCAATTCGTTTTAAAAAATTATACCACGACGTAAAGCAAAGTTTATTCTTTGTATAAATATTATTTTTCAATTTTTCTAACAAATACAAGGTTTTCATATTATTTATTTTCTAACTATGCCTTTTTATAGCTATTTTTGAAGTTTAAACATGTCTATCTTTTGTCGTGTATCTTTTTTTTTACTAATTGAAATTGAATAAAAGTTTTTTAGGCACAAACTAGGTGTAATTTTATACATATTAAAAAAAACTAATTTTGGATATTTTTTGAGGTAGTTTGGGGGGCGGGGGTGGGGGCACGGTCAGAGCTCTGCTATTTTTCAAAACATAAAATTTCTCCACTAGAAAAATCATTTAAAAATATACTCGCTAAAAAAATCTTAAAAAATTCTAACACAAACTAGATGCTCCTAGCTATCTTTCTACCTAAGGGTTTTAAAAAATACTAAATGGTGCTAAAAAATGGTGGGGGGCACGAAAGTCACTCTATTATGTTTTTAATAAAAAAAAGGAGCACCTATTAGTATTTTAGTTATATGACCCACTTAAACTTATATGTTTTCAATAAAATTTAGTATCTTAGAAACTAGACTCAAAATTCTACGATTCATATTTCTACAACATCTTCCAATTTTGAGTGTAATTATTTCAAAAACTCCTACAAGTTGAAGTTTTTATTTTTCAGAAAAATGCGTCCACTAAAGACCCCCTTTTGGCCCCCCAACTTGGTGCACTTACCCCTTGATATCTTCTTGTTTTAGCTACTATTGTTGTCAGTGTGTTAGTGGAAAACATAGATATTTTCCTCTCCTCTGGGTATTATGTTTTCTTGCTCAAGTGATCAACCTTCTACCTTTTTATCTGCATTCCTTCGTTTAAGTATCAAGTTTATCATGTTGTTTATAGCTAGTAATTTATGTTAGGCAAGACAACTGTGGTAACTATGAACATCTTACTTTTCACACGAGCTTATTGTACTTTTTGTTGCACTTTGTTAGCTCATTCTCAAGCCCCTTTGATAACCTTTTGATCTTGGGAAAGAAAGGTTGTAGGATTGGAGTGATCAATGCTTGGGCTAGCCAGGTTGGAGTTTTGGTATAAATTTTTTTAGAATGTAGAAGTTTGTGTGTAGCGTATTCGAGCTTGCTTGTTTAAAATTCTTGTCGATCATTAGTCTTATTCCTAGAATTTTAAATCCTTCCTTACGAGGTACCTTGACCATCCTCATCAAGCTTAAACCGTAACTAGTTTCGGATCACCTAAGTTTGAGGTTATAATTGTGCAATTCTAGTACCTAGTTATTACTAGAATTGCTTTGGTCTATTTCCCTCTTGGGAAGTTTTTGGTGGCATATTATATTTTCTATCTTGTTGCTTTCCCTTTTATAATGTTAATGTTGTTAATTAAGATTGGTCGGATTCTATGCACATAAAGACCTTGATGATTTGTGATGGAAATTGATATGAAGGTTATTAACATTTGGGGATCTTATATGCATCTATCATTGGAACACTAAAATCTCTTTGAGGTTATTTTAGGCATATTGTATTTAAAATATACCTAATAATTTGAACAAAGTTTTAAAACAAAAAGGGGGGATTTATATCTCACCTGAAATAATTTATCACCAAATCATAGCTAAGTTATTGTGTGTAAGGAGGAGGATTTTGGGAGGCACTATTTTAGAGGGGACTGAATTTGTTTTAATGTGAAAAGACTACGTAATTGAGGAAATTTTTTATTTCTACCTACTCCCTCATCCTCCTGGCATTTTTGTGGTTCAAGAAGGAAAATTTTTAGGACATGTTGTTTCCATGGAAGGAATATCTATTGATCTATCCATAATTCATTCAATTATGTCCTTATCTCTTCAAGTCACAAGAAAGGTCTCCAGAGTTTCCTGGGAACCATAAAGTTTGTGCAGAGATTCATTCCTCAATTTGCAACATTGGCTAAACCACTCACAACCATGCTGAAAAAGAACATTCCATTCTCATGGATGAAATATGGAGAGGATATTTTTGAGGCTATCAAAATGGCCATTTCCCAAGCTCCCACACTGGTAAACCCTAGTTTGACAAAATATTTCATTCTCTATCCTTTCGTAGGTCAGGAAAGTATTTCGGGGATTCTCACCCAACAAAATGAAAATTTGATGGAACAACCAATTTCCTTCTTCAGTCAGTCTCTCAAAGAATATGAGCTCAAGTATTCCTTCATTGAGAAATAGGTATTTGTAGTCATTCGAGCTCTAAAGAAGTTTAGGCACATGTTGTCCAAAAACAAAGTTCACTTGATGGTCTCTCATCCTGAGCGTCAAGGATTTTTTGTTGAACAAAGAAATGAATGAGAAGCGTGCAGGGTGGATCACGAAAGTAATGGAGTATGACGTACACATTAAAGTCACTAAACTTGTCAGGGGAAAAGGGTTATGCCAACATAGTTGGCTATAGACATGGAGACCAAGGATGTAGAAGATGCTACGCTCCTAAATGTCAGATGAAAGTGACTGTCAAGTTGATTGGTTAAAAAAGATGCAAAATTTCCTCCTCTCAGGGGCATATCCTTCAAATATAGATAAATTCCAAAGACGTACTTTTTCAACTTCAATCTATTCCATATGTCTCGATCAATAATGTTATTTTCTAAAAAGACTTAAATAGTGTTCTTCTGCGATGTATCAAACTAGAGCAAGTAAGTAGAATTTTGGAAGACTTCCACAATGGTTTGTCTAGAGGGCATTACTCTACATGAACAAATGCTACCAAGATTATGCGAGTAGGTTACTATTGGCCATATTTGTTCAAATATGCCCATCTCTGGGTGAGGAAATGTAAAGAATGCACCTTGTTCACAGGTAAACAAAAATTGACAGCTCTTCCCCTATACCCCATTCAAGTGGATCAACCTTTCGTTCAATGGGGGTTATATTTTATCGGGATGATCAACCCTCCTTCCAGTGATGGACACAAATGGGTTCTTACTGTGATAGATTATTTCACTCGATGGACAAAGGTGGTGGCTTTAAAGGAAATTAGTGAAAAGGCGGTCCTTGATTTCCTTGAAAATATAATGACAAGGTTCGGAGTTCCATTTACCATTATCTCCGATAATGTAATGGCCTTCCTTGGTTTAAAGTTGAGTGAATGAGAGGTTACGAATGGGGTCTATCTCAAGACTTCATCCAATTACTATCCATAGGGAAATGGATTGGCTGAATCCAGTAACATGAATCTCATAAGGATCATCAAACGGATGGATGATGGAAGCTAACAAAAGGACCTGACATACACAACTTAAGACTACCTTATGGGTCGGATCGAATCACACCTAAAAAGGCCATTGGAAGTTCACCTTTTATGCTGGTATATGGGAGGGAGGAAAAATCTTCACTCTCCTTGGAATTACCTTCTTTAGAATTGGCTCATCAACTCGAAGTTATGGAAAATGAATCCTTAACAGTGAGGTTTTTTGAATTCATGGAGTTGGAAGAAGTTCGAGACAAGGCTATGAAAAATTTAAGCCAACATCAGGCTCAAGATAAGAAATCCTTCGACAAGAAAGCTTCTGATAGGCATTTTCAAGAAGGATATTTGGTTCTCAAGTGGGACGAAGACAGAGCCAAACTAGGCAGGCATGCTAAGTTTGATGCTCTTTGGAGTGGACCGTATATTATCTCAAGTTGCAAAGAGGTGAATTCATTTCGTATATCTAGACTCAAAGGAGAAGAATTTCCCATTCACGTGAATGGGATACATCTCAAACCTTGCTTTTGAGATTGTCTCACCCTTGTAGAGTGTTTGTTGATCTTTTCCTCCAAGTGCTTTGCACATTGTTTTTTTTCTTTTTCTTTCTTTTTGGTTTTTGGGTGTCCTCGGACTTTTGGGATTTCAGGTTTTAGAACTCTCACGATCATTTTCGAGTCAATTTCTTTTGGACTTATGAAGTCCAAAAGTCCAAAGTCTGAAATTTCAGAATTTTGGTATTTCGGGTTTTGGAACTCTTCCGAGCCATTCCACATTTTCATCCGTTGATCTCCGAAGTCTGAAACACCAAAATTCTAAATTTTGGAATTTCAGGCTTTCGGGTTTCAGACTTTCTAGACTCTCTTCGCATTTAATCCTTACCTACTTCCATACGGATTGGAATTTTTCCATTAATATCGGGTTTTTTCTATTTAAATCACATTTTTACCTGTCATTTTAACTTGACACTTTGCTCTGAAGACCCGATTTTTACTGTATCTTGTACTTTTTGACGTCATTCTCAAGGTATTTTTATTTGGTCATTTTCTTTTTGGTTTAAGATCTTTTGTTTTTTTTCTCCTTGTTCATTTCTTTTGTTCCTCCTCTGCATACCTTGGAAAATGATAAACTAATTTCCCGCCATGTTTTCATGATTTAAGTTTCTACAGGCATTCAAAGTTTGCAAGGATCCTCTCGAGTTCTTCAATTCACCCTCTCAACACCTCTTGTTTTTCAGAGTTTGGAGGTTAGCATTTTCAGAGAACTCTCTTTTCAAAATTTAGAGATTTGGTTGTTTGAAGTTTTCTCTTTTGGGAATTGTGTCATTCAGACCTCAGAGTTCTTGAATTCGGGTTTTCGGAACCTGTCACTTCAGAGTTCTCTTTTTTGGGATTTTGGACTTCTCCATTTCTAGGTCTCCAATTTGGGTTTTTGGAGGTTTTTCATTTCAGGATTTAAGACTTCTACGTTTCAGGTTTGGAATTTGGGTTTTTGGAACCTGTCATTTCAGACTTCTCCAATTCAAGTTTTCAACTTCTCCATTCGGGTTTTCGACTTCTCCAGTTTGGGTTTTCAGAGGTTTCCACTTCGGGTTTCTAATTTTCAGGTTTTCGAAGGTTGGAGATTTTTAGACTTCTCTTCTTCGAATTTTGAAATTAGAATTTGATGTCTACTTCCACATCCAAGGGAAAGGAAAAGATGAAATATTCATTCCTCGGGGTTTCCCCTCACTCTTGCTTATCCTCCAACCTAGGAAACATAGGGGAAACCGACCTTGGACAAATTGATTTTCCAGACTTCTAAGCAAGGGTGAAGGCCCCAAATAAGAAACCATGGATGCAATCCATATATGACAGTGGGCTTGTTCTTTTTGTTAGTTTTCCCACATCCATGCATTGCCCAAAATTGTTTTTCACTGCAACAACCCACTATGATGAAGAATCTCTAATAGTTAAAGATGTCGATGGCAAGGTTGTGATCTGGTTGGACCAAGATTTATTTCTTATAATATTTGCTTAAACTCCTTGACGTTGAAGATTATGCCACAATTTTACCAGAATCAATGGTGGAACATTGGGACAAAGAAGCGGAATTGTGCACAAAGGTCATCTTGAAAAGTTATCTAACCAAGAGTTTTGACCAAATTGCCAAAGACTATGTATCGGTCAGACTTCATTCAGGAGGTCAATGACATCATTTGTGCTTTTTCATTCGGAGAGGTCAATGAAATCATTGTGCTTTATCGATGGGGGAGCATATCAGTGAGAGTAAAGTTTCTCATGACATCCTTCTTGGTTTATGCACAGAATTGTATTCCCTCTACCAAGGGTATTCAAAGCACCTCAAATTTATGATTTCTATCCTCAACTCACATTGGATGATTTCAATCCTTCATTGTTGTTATTATCTACCATTTCGAAGGAATTCCAGGAGTGGATGTTCTTATATATTGCTACCATAAAAAAAAATAAGGAATTTATCAGATGGGAGCATATTAGTAGCTCCATTTGCTATCAGTTGAGTAAAGTGCATTCTTCAAAGAGTTTCTATATGACATCCTTCTTGGTTTATGCCACAACTATTATAGGAAATTTCACCAAGTTGAATACTAAGGGTATTCAAAGCACCTCTAAAATTTATGATTTCTATCCTCATTTATTGTTGGGAGATCATCTCTTTGCAAGGCTCCTGTTCCCAAAGTCATGCCTCCTATAGCACCTGTGACAAGAAATAGTTGAAGTCATTGATTCTCCTAGTGTCCCACAAGACCCATAATTTTCCTTTTCTCTTCCATTGTCACTTCCTACATCAGTTCCTTCAACTTCTTTCGATCATTTCTTCTTTCCCATCTCCTTCCATGGCCCAAGTATTCTCATCCCTTCTAGCTCTCTCAACTATTGAGAAACTATTTCCCTTTTCTCTTCCATTGGGTCACCTTCAACTTTTCTTTTTTTCTTTCCCATCTCCTTCCATGGCCCAAGTATTCTCATCCCTTCCAGTTCTCTCAGCTAGAGAAACTATTGGGTCACCCCTTTCTTCTTCACTTCCCTTGACACTTCCATTTCCTTAGTGAATGAGATTGGTATATGCTTTGTGAATGAATGATTCCTTAGTATAGATGATTAGCTTGCTTTATATCAGATTGTCTCATTTCATATTATGGAAAAGTGTTATAACCATATTTTATGTCAGTTGTGAAGAAAGTGTTTTCCTTATGTTATTAAAAGTTATGTTATCATTAACCATGATCAGTGAAATGAATGTTTGACATGTGCATGTGATTATCCTCGTGGTTAGTTAATTTTGTGTTCAATCAAATTTGATCTCTCTATTTCATATGATTCAAGTTTTAACAAAGGAATGTATTCTTCTGGTTTGTGGTACTTTGTCCCTTTCTAGGTTGAAATAGGTGAAGGTGACTGATGGTGTTCATGTCCTAATCACATTAACCCTTCCTGAGATTCAACATATCCTTTTATTTGGTGCATCACCATCCCTAGTATAATTTCCTTTTGCAAATCTCTTCCCTAAAACCCAAAAAAATAACCCTAGGATTAGATAGCCATTCTATTGCACTAGGAGTAGTACAACACTTAGTTTAGGAAAAGGAATCCGGCCTTCTCTGGAGGTTCATGTCAAGCCCAAGTCCCACAACTTGAGAGGTGGTCCCATGTGTCCCAATCACACTAAATGATCTGCTTATAGCCTGGCCATTCGGGGGGTGCAGTGATATGGTGACAACAATTTTTGGCATGCACGGTGGGAAAAAGAGTTGGTAGTTCTCTTCTCATTTGCACAAGTCAAAGTACCTGAATGACTTTATATCTCTAGATTCCAAATCTCAGTGCATTAACTTATGCGAAGAATTTAGACAAGAGCTTCTTCAAAGCAAGGAGGTTATCAACATATCAAACTTTCCTTGTCTCCTCCAAAGAGAAGAATCGGAGGTGTTTCAACTCCACCAGCTGCAACCTTATCTCATAGGGGTCATTCAACTCCTCCATACGGAAGGTTTCCTCCACCAAAGAACAATCAACCTCTTTCTGCTATGGCATAGAACCAAGTTTTTCCCCTTTCAATGCAAGCATTCCACTTATGTTGGCTCATCATGACCCTATACCTATTACAACACTCAAAATTTTACCCTTTTACACATGAGAAACTCATGTTACTCCAGTAGAACACATTCTTGATGTAGCCAACATTTGTGCAGTACATAACATCATGGAGGATAATGTTGTTGTCAAACTTCTGGCCACTTCCTTCAAGGGAAAATCACTTCAATGGTTTCGAGGGTTACTTGTTAACAACATAACAACTTGGGATGAGTTAGGAGAGAAGCTCTGTAAACAATTTGAAGACAAGAGTGATCACCTATCACTCTTAGAACAACTCACTACCATAAAGAGAGCTCCCAGTACATGAGTGATTTCAACTTCCGATTTCACAGAACTTGGAATAGGATTCTGACACTCATTAAGCCCTCTCCAAATAATGCATTCTTATACTATTTGTGAGCTTTGAATAGTGATGTAGCAGTTATGATTCAATCCATTGGGGGCTATATTACTTGATGCTTATGACATAGCCATAAATGTGGAAAATTCCTTAATTTAGGCTTTGGAAAGATAGCTCCTCGACCACCAATGCCATTTTCTCTGGATCTTACAAATAATCAGCCTATCATTTCACCTATTCCGGCAGCTCTAATCAGCCAACTCAATTTGCCCCAGCCTCTTCAAATGATCTATTTAAAGTCAAATAAGTGTTGCAGACCTTTGGAAATGAGCTTGTAGTGATTAAAAGGCAACAGTCCCAATATGCTCGAACATTCCAATCCCAATATCGGAAGTCATCCTCCTTTTAAAGAAAATAATCAGGCCATTAGTCAAGCCACGAGTGTGAAGCCTTTAAACTTCAAGAACCCTTCTACTGCTAGTTCTTCCAGAGCCATAGTACTAGTCCAGAATAACCTCATTCAAGATTATGAATGGTGTTATCCTTTTTCTCTAGCCTCACAACCATAATCTTTGCCCAAATGGAGTTCTAAGTCAGGCCCTTATGGTCCAAAGCATATCCGCCCCACCTGAATCATCATCTGGACCATCCACCTAGGATAGCCAAGACCAACCTTCTGATGAAACTATGCTACTAAATTGGAAAACAAAAGAATTTTGTGGTTTGAATATTGACACCTCCACTGTGGCATCCAACACACGTTCCAAGAAGAGGGCAATAGACCCGTAATCTCCCAAAACTGATCAAGAATATATTTCACAGCCTCAAACACAAATATCAGATGATAAGGGCATGGGAAAGAAATCACCAGAAGTATCCACAGATATCATTCTACAAAGATGGATGGGACTTCACGTATCAAAGTGCCCAATAAGCATTTTCCAAAAGAATACTCTAATGCCTAGAAAGGTATTAGAAAATTTGGGGCAATTCCATTCAACATTGTGGAGCAAATGAACAAGACCAATTTGAGTGTCACGATGTGGGATGCACTCTTAATCCCTTCTCAGAGGAACTTGCTATGAGAGCTTTGAATAGTTTTGGTACTACCAATAGATCATCAGGTCAGGAATTAGAAGTGGCAACCAACCTATGCCAACCAGAAACAATTTTTTTTTCTAAGACTAGAAAACCACCAACATTCTATATCTCATTGATTATCGGTGATCATTTGGTGCACAATTGTATGATCGATTCTGGAGCCAGTAGTTCCATGATGCCCAAGTAGATTGCAGATGTGTTAAGAATTCCATATAGTCCAATATCAAGAGGATTTTCCAGTTAGACGGTACTACAGTCCAAATTGTGGGAGTCATTAAGGGGCTTCAACTTATTATCCATGCCTATCCTAGCTTTACATTCACACAAGACATATCTATTATTGATCTCCCTCCCCTCTTTTCCATTTTCTTATCATGTGATTTCACTTGCCAAGATGGGTGATTATTTGTCATCAGACTAGTAGCACATGATCTTTAGAACTCGAGAATGGGATGAAGGTGACTATAAGAGCAGAACCTATTTGTCATAATCATGTGGAACCTTAAACCACTACACCGCTAATCATGTGAGACCCCGATCATCCCCACTTCCAACCCCTTTTCCCTCCTGGAAGAAGGAGAGATCACGAACGACTCCAACTTGGTCACCCTTCTCGATCCCCAGCCTCTTTCCACTTTGGTCTCTATTCCCACCAAGGTCTCCCTAGCCTCCCCTCCCCCTCCTCCCTGGTTTTCCCCCTTCGGTGGTTACTACTGCCCCCCTCTCTACCTTCTCACTCCTCACCCTCCAACCTTCTCTCTCCCTTCCCCCTCTCCCTGGTCTTGGATCGGAGTTTCCTCTGCTAACTCCACTTTCCTCGGTCCTCCTTTCCTCCCCCTCTCTGATTCTCTGATCTCCCCCTCCATGCAATCCTCTGAAGATAGTTTGAACCCCCGCATGACCCAAAGTAGTTGCAAGAAACATGATATTGATACTGAGAAATTCCATGGACATACCCCGGGAAATGTCAACATGTAGTAAGAATCAGCCCTAAATGTGGCCTAGGAACATAGAGCACCATCCCCATGGTTGTGGGGAGTAAACCCAAATCCAATAAATGAAGGTGATCTCATGGAATATAAGAGGGCTTAACTCTCTGCAAAAATAGAGGGTCCTCAAGGATATGAAATTTAACCACTCTCTTGACATTATCATGCTTCAAGAAACCAAACTCAAAAAGGATGATAGCCTCTTGAAAATTTGGTCGGCCACCTCTTTTGCTTCACAACTTGCTATAGGTAATTTGGGAGGCTTATGCACTCTTTGGGACCCAAATACTTCAAAGGTGACTACCTTCTTCAGCACCCCAATTTTTGTGCATTCTCTTCCAAGAGGTAGATTCTGACTCTACTTGGATTGCAATCAATGTTTATGCCCCGAACTTGGAATCTCAGCGTGAAAGACTCTGGCAGGACATCTCAAATTTCATAAAAAATTGTGGAAATCTCCTTGTGCTTATTATGGGAGACTTCAACTGCACTCTCTACCCTTCCGAAAAGCAAGGTGGAGCCCCTTGTTAATCCCAATAGCATGGAAGCTCTAGCTGATTTCATATGTGGGGAGACTCTCTTTGATATGGACCTACATGGTACCTCCTTCACTTGGTCCAATCGCATAGTGGGCAAGAAATCACATACAAAGAAGATTGGATAGGGCTATGGGATCCTTGGATTGGATCCCTCTTTACCCCGATTTCTTTCTCAGTTCCTTAACCCGAGCGTCGTTTGACCATAGCCCTTTAATTCTATGTGCCAACAACAAGATGAACATAAAAATCCTCCCTTCATATTCGAGCTTTCCTGGCTGGAAAATAATCATCTGACCCTCTTATTAAGAGCTAGTGGGATATCAAAATTTAGGGCTCCGATATGTTTAAGTTCTCTAGTAAACTTAAGGAAATCAAAAAGTAGCTTAAGATTTAGAAGAGCAATGTGTTCAGAAACAACAAAATTCGTAAACAAAATCTGACTCAGGAAATAGCTAACATTTCAGCTCTGATGGAGGTAGAAGGAAGAACAGAACAACTCCATAAACAAGAAAGGCATCTTCTCAGTGACTTCCACAATACCCTAAAGGAAGAAGAGACATATTGGAAGCAGAGATCATGGGTGCTTTGGCTGATAAGGGAGACCGCAACACTAAGTTCTTCCACATTACAACCTCTAAACACAAAAGGAGGGACAAAATCAAAGAACTGCTAACTCCTGGCAAGTAATATTTTAACCTCTGACATTGAGATCTCTAATGAATTGGTCTCTTTTTATTCTAATCTCCTTCAGGCTGAGGACCCTCCCAATGAGCAAGCTATGTCCAAGATGCTCCAACACATTCCCAAATTAATCTCTGATGACATGAATGGAAATTTAACGAAACCCTTCTCTATGGAGGAAATTCATAAAGCGGTCTTCACTATGAAAGGTGACAAAGCTCTAGGCCCCGATGGCTTCCCTACTTGCCTTTTTCCAAATCTTCTAGGGAAATCATCAAGCAAGACCTCTTCAAGGTGGTTAACGAATTCTAGTCCAACAACTCCCTTGTGAAAAGAGTGGAACACCACCTTCATAGCTCTTGCTCCCAAAGCTCTTGGATCTAAGTCTTGTTGCCAACTTCAGGCCAATTAGCCTCTGCAACACCTCCTACAAAATCATCACCAAAATGTTAGCCACTTGACTTAAACCCCTAATGAACAACCTCATCACGTCAAATCAGAATGGATTCATCAGTGGTCACTTTATCCAAGGGGGTATCATCATTGTTCATGAAGCCATCCACTCAGCCCATCACTCAAATTCCATGGGGATGATCCTCAAATTAGACATGTAAAAAGTTTTGACAGAGTTAGCTAGACTTTCCTGATCGGGGTTCTAAAAAGTTACAGTTTTAACAATGGATGGTGTAACTGGATTTTTTCTTACATTTGTAACCCCTTACTTCTCGATCCTCATAAATGGCATCTCAAAATATTCTTCAAAAATAGCAGAGGTATTTGATAGGGGACCCTCTGTCTCCTTTCCTCTTCCTATTACTGGCAGACTCCCTCAACAGAGCACTTGAGTCAACCAAAATTCATTCGGTCATCTCTAGTATCAAAATCACTTCCAGCTCCCCAACTGCCACTCATAGCCAATTTTTGGATGATACTCTACTCTTGAGTGCAGCCTCGGTGATTGAAGCTCGTGCCCTCAAAGAAATTTTAGAAAACTATCAACTTGCCTCTCAGCAATTGATTAACTTCAACAAAAGTAGTATATCTTTCCTAAACACCACTGCTCAAACTCAAAGAAGGATTGCTGACATATTTGGTTGTAGAATTATGGACTTACCCTCCTCCTATCTTGGCATTCCCCTTTTCCAAGGCAAAAAAACCAAGCATCTGTGGAATCCTATCATTGAGAGATACCAAAAAAATTGGCCACTTGGAAAGGATCCATTCTTAGTCAGGTTGGAAAACTTCAATTAGTCAAAGCTACTCTTCAGAGTTTACCTATCTATTTCATGTCTCTTCTCAAAATGCCTTCCTCAGTGATTTCTATTGAGGGAATCCAAAATAAATTTCTCTGGTTGGGGGTGGAATCCAAAAAATGGATATACCTAGTCTCTTGGAATGAAGTCTTTAAGCCACCAATCTGGGAGGGCTTGGTATCGACAGAAATTGCTGATATGAATGTTGCACTGCTGCTAAAATTGGCTAGGAAGTTGCTCAAGGTAACTCGCACTAGGCTTAGCTGTTGAGATCTAAATATTTGATGCAAGATGAATATTTCCTTCTCTCCTCCCCACCCCATGGCTAGGCTATTTGGAACTTGGTTACTAGCTCTCTTCCTCTTCTACGTACTAGGACCAAGTGGAGGTTGGGTAATGGCAGATTAATAGACTTGTGGTCGATTGGTGGATTGGTGATAAACCTTTGTGCCTCAACCCTATTTGGGACCCTATCAAAAGTAAACCTCATCAATCACCATGGTAGGAAAGTGTTTGGTTACTGGAGAGATCATAATTCAATCCCCTCTTGGCATTTACCGGATTGGTTGGGCATCAGTGAACTTCAGAGTCAACTTTTGAACCAGTTGAGATTTCCCTTTCCTCTCTCTATATTCCTTTCTCCTCTCCTACCGACGATCGTATCTGGCCCCTCTCCCCCTCTGGTCCCTTCTCAGTCAAAGCTACCTATGACACCAAGCCCCACCAGTTCTGGACCTCCTCTCTACAAAATTTGGCCCAAAGAGTCTATTCCCAAAATTGGCTTCTTTTCCTGGCTCTCCTTCAAGAATGCTTTCCTCTCGAGAGAACTTAAAAAGGAGAGGATTCTCACTTCCCACATGTTGTTTTCTTTGCTGCAAAGCCTTGGAGTCCTCCTCTCATTTCCTTCTTCACTGTCCCTTTTCCCAAACTATGTCTGAATTGGCTTTTGTCATTTTTGGAGTTATCTAGACTTTCCCAGATTCTATTCATGATACCCTCATTCAATGGTGTTCCCCCTTCTCTCACCCGACCCTTTCCCTGACTTGGAAACTTATCCTCCCCCATGGCCTCTAGGGCATTTGGAAAGAGAGAAATAGGATAATCTTCAAAGAATAGTGTTGGGATCTTGAGAGGGTGGCCAACCATATTACTATTATCTTCCAAGACAATCTCAATGGCTGCTTATGGAAGAAATATCAGCAAAAAATCCAATTATGCAATAACAAGGACTGGTGTCGCCAGATGGCGATCCTTTCCATGGCTAAGCTCTCTTCCTAGGCTCGTTCTATTGTTCGATGGCTCCCTCCTCCACTGGGATGGATGAAACTCAACATGGATGGTGCTTCTAAGGGTAACCCAGGGAAGTCTGGGGGGTGATCCTCTGAAATTCTGCTGGTTCCCCTCAAGCTACTATTGCAGCTAACTTTAGCTTGGGTACCAATCACCATGTTGAAGCCTTAGCTATCCTTAAGGGGTTAGAGCTAACTCTTAAAATTGGCAAATGATCCCTTAATTGTGGAAAGTGAATCTCTCAATATTATAACTCTCCTCAACTTAGAAGACCCAAGTCAATGGACTATTAAAAACATTATTGCTGACATCCGTCTCCTCCAAAGGAACTTTAAGCAGATCAAATTCCAGCACATTCTTTGGGAAGGAAATAAGGCGGCGGATTATATGGCTAACATTGGTGTCCTCGTTGATACTCAACAAACATGGTTAGAAAATTTCTCATCCAATCTCCTTCAAATTGTCCATAATGACTACTCATTTTCTAGCTAACACGTGGCGGTGGGAGTCTGATCCTTATGTCAGCAAGCCTAGCAAAAAGCACTGCATCCTTTCCACTGACGGTGGTCATGATTTTCACATTAATTTGAATCGTTTCTCTGTGGAGCCGAGCACATGGGATGAGAATTACTACATTTGTGTGGATCTAGGTCTAAGATACACCATTTCTCATCATAAATATTTTGGTACAGAAGGATGGGTGACGTGGAAGGCTCCTACAGAAATAACGAGCCTTTTAAAGACTCACGTATCCCCATAAAGTTGACTCATATCCTCACCTCGATGCAATTTCACAGATTTCTCAATATGGGAGGGAAACTCAAAAGGATTGAACCTACTTCTTACACTTGTCTGAAGGAAGACCAGGAAGTTTGGAACATTCTGAGGGACAATGGCATAACTACATTCATGGAAAGAATGTCCAGTACTACTCGGCTCTAGTTTCTTATGGCACCCTGGCCACCTAGGTCCCATCGGCAGGGTCCATATTGGCAACACCCACTTCACCATCTCCACCAATGCCATCACCTCGGTGACTGGACTTCCTACCTCTAGGGTTGTCTACTTCAAGAGGCCTCTGCAAGTGGAGCTTCAAGATTTTATTATGAAAGAGGAGAAGCTGATAAAATATCTTTTTGGTTATATTCGGAATCCCTCCTTCCTCCCTGGGACATAGTCGCAGAGGTGATTATGAGATATTTCATCATTGATGGGTGTTATAAGTTGGTCTTCGATCCCCACTTCTTCATTCTCTCTCACTTACACTGGGGGAAGAAAATAAAACTTGCTACATTTCTATTCCAGTCACTCGAACACTCCATTAATCTTGCTAGGGAGGAGAGGGCCCATTCTGCATCAAGGCCTTCTCTACCTCCTCTTCAAATTGATTGCTTCCCCTATTGAGTTGACCCTTTTTCCTCCCAAGCATGGTCGGCCCCTCCATACCCCCACCTCCTCCCCCATTCCATCCCATGCTTCCTGTCCCTCCTCTAGCCATTGCCAATGCCGAAAAGTCTCTTCTGACTCCGAATCCGATGTCACCATCATGGGTTCCTCCTTCGCAGGGCTTTTCTCCCCCTATTTCCCCTATTCGGCCTCCTCCCCTCCCCAGCCTTGGTCTTCCAAATTTTCACCCTCAAGACCACTGTTGCTATTTTTGCATTCACTACTTCTTCTCTTGCATCTAGCTCAGAGCTCCACCTCTTAGACTCCTAACTCCCCGACCTGCACTATTGCTATTGGTTTCTTAAAGACCTTGCTATTGTTGCATTCACTACTTCTTCTCTCTATCTATCTCGAGCTCCACCTCTTAGATGCTCTACTGGTCTTGGTCTTGCAAAGTTGTATCAATGTTCTCTCGATTTTGATTTTGGTCTCCTTCAATTGGCTTGGATGTGGAGCTTAAGGATGACGGGCTTATTTTACAGCAGAGTTCTACAATATCATCATGGAGGATTATGTTACCATCCCTCAGGATGTTCAAAAGGATTCTACCCCAAATTGGAAAGACAATGCATCTGGAAACACAATGAATGTTAACATTGAAATTGTTGCTAACACGAGAGAACCATCCGAAGATCGCCATGTTGAGTTGGTGACTTCCATCCCGGCCAAGCTTGAATGTTCCTTCTTGGTTCTCAAATCTTGGGAAATCTTCACTGAGAATACCAGGGCATCCATCACCAAAGACTACTCAAAGTTGTTAACTTAGCGGATCACCTTGCCGATGAGTCAGGTTCTATCCAGGCTAAGAATATTTTTATCGAGCTGAAAAATCTCCTTTGATGTTTGTTTTTTCTGCTCTTGGCTTTGTTCGGTTGCCTTTTTTTTTGGAATTTTCATGGGTTTTATATCTAAGCATCATAGTCTAATCTAGCCACTGGGATTTTTGTACAAGGTTGTGGGACCTTCTAAAACCCTCACTTTACCCTCTTTCCCAAAAAAATGACACTTAGAAATATATGTTATTACCTATGTTAGAACGGTTTGATTATGTTAACGAGGGTTGCTTTAAAATATTTTGTGTTGAGAAGGAGATAATTTATTTTTAATTAAACTAAACATTTAGACTTATTGTGGAGGTTTGTAAATCCTTAGCATTATAAAAATTGGAAGATGTTTTGAATGCTCTTATTTAACGGAACTCGATTTTTAAATCACTTGTTGTTACTAGCCTCTAAGGGTAGTGGTCTCTTCTTGAATGATTGTGAAATTCCTTTGGATTCAATGGCTAAAACTAGTATTATCTGCCTTCCCTTGTTAAACAATGTTGAGTGGTGGTCTTGTATTAGATTTCCATCATATAACCTATATGATTACATGATCAAAATTTTAATACACTCGACCTTTTAGGTTAACCTTTGAATCTCATGCTTCCTCTTGGATTAATTATTCAATTTTTCATTTTAGAAAATAAGTATCATAGCTTGTGATTTTAGTACCTTTTTATGAATGTAGATTGTTGGTTTGAATATCAGTTCTCAATATTTTAACCTAATTGTTTATTTTATGGAAATCCTCGTTACACTAGATTGTTGTTTCTAACTTATCAGGCCAATGGCCCCTTCTCAAATGATTGTTTAATTTTCATTTCTTTTGAGACAATGTTCAAAATTGAAGTATAAGGAACTCTTCTTAGATTGACATGGTGGAAATTTTAATTATCTTAAGGGGTTGTTAGTATTTAGAGCTTCGAGCCAATTCTTGGAATATAATGTTTTCCTTTCTTGATATTGTTAGATAGTAGCTTATTGTTGCTTTGTGTAGTCTTATCTTGCTCAGTTCTCACAAACTGACTCAGGTTAATAATTGTTGTAGATGGCTTATGCGAGTAGATGAGGGAAATAATTGTAGAATATTGCATCAAACTTGGTTGTGAAGTTCTTTTGTACAAATAATTTTATGTTGTAAAACTCTGGTATGGGTTATGTGGGGAATTTAGAAGAAAACCAGTGCCTTAGTATTATGTGTTGTGGAGTAATGTTGTCATGACTATTGAAACTTTGGCTTGTTTTTTTATCATGGAAAATATAAAAGATGATTACCATTTGGTTATGGGTGGTTCTAATGTATTATATAAATTCTAATAATAGTATAGCATGGCGTGACCAATGTTATTACTCTCTTGTTCCCTAGTCATGGTTCCATAGAGTTGGTTTGTCCCTTTGGGTTGTGTGTCATGTTGGAAAGAATTGATGTAACCATGTATAGTTTTCACAAACGAGTAATGGTAAAATTTGTTCTTGAGATAAAATGTTGAGTTGTAAACCCTTCTAAGACATAGTAACAATGTATTTCTAAGCATAATAAAATGGGTTGGATAATCCTTATAAAAGTTAAACTAAAATATATATACGAATAAATTAATGTAGATGTGATCTACTTGATAACATTTGAGCCCCTAAGCGATCAAAGAGGAAATATATATTAGTTTTTCCCCAAGCTAAACTAATCAACATTATCCTTTTATGGTGAATTCTTAAATGATCTTATGGTGAAATCAATGATTAGTTTTTGGAAGATAATAAGGTTATATAAGTAGGAGGGAAATTGATTAAGAAACCCTTCAATCTCTCTCAATCGTTTGAAATGTAAATTGTTTTCCTTTTCAAACTTAATCAAGCAAAAGTCTAAATGAAACTTTTAACCAATCTTGATAAATTCTTAGCCTCAATAAAAGACTGAGTTAATAAGCAATGAGACCCTGAAGCTGAATTCTTTTGACCTGTTTCCCTTAACCCTTGCCTTGGTTCATTGTAATCTTTCTTAAGTAATGTTAAACTTTTGATCCTTGCACAAAGAAGATTATTGTTTCAAACCTAAAATGGTACTTTCCCTCAATCGGAGCTTGTGCTTGTCACCTGTGCAATAGAGGTGTGGAACAAGTTTCAGTGGCTTGAGTAAGATTAATTAACCTTGTGAGAAATGGAAAATGTTCTTAAATCAATGAATTAAGCAAGTTATTGACATATTATAGAATGATTCTCCTTTGGAAAACTTGGTCTTAAGCTAATTAGTCAATAGGATAAAAGAAAGAAGTTCACCTTTGTAAAATAATGGTGTGAATAAAAACATGAATCTTCTAGATCGTAAATTCAAGTTTGAAAGAAATTTTTGTAAATACATAGCCTTAAAATATTTTACACCATGGGATGGCATTAACTGTAACCATGTAATGTGTTTGGACTTTTACGTTGTGCCTTGTTGAAGAGAAAATTGAATTGTTCATGTTGGGTGTTGTATGTTGCCTTGTTGCCTATGTGGTGAATGTTGCGTCAAGCTTATTGAGAGTTGGTCGTGTAGCCCCTTCTGGTCACCTGTGTTGATGTGTAAACTCCAAGTAAGTAAAAAAATGTTATCCAAGTTTTTCAGTGTTGTATTTGTGTGTGTTTTAAGCGGGCGTTACAACTCCCATCTAGTTGATTGTTTGATATAGTTTGGAAACATGTTGAGGGGTACAAGGATCCAATTGGGAAAATGTCATTGTGAATTAATTGACATGTTGCATCAAATTGGTTTTCCTACCATTTTATTCATTTTGAATGCAAATGATATGTATTTTCCTTATCTACATATGCTAACTAAAAAATTATCGAACGAGACATTAGGGAACAAAATACATGTCACATATTGTTTGAGTTTCCACAACAGAGAGCAGTAGACTATTTTTCAATTTGAATGTTTCATGTGAGGTGTTAAAACTAGTATCTAAAAATGATGAAGACGACCATGAAGAACATCCACAATCCTTCGTTGTTGGATATAAGAACATACATTTTCCATGGAAAATATTTCGCTTATTGACACAACTAGATCTTGGACATATAATCTAACACAAAAAAGAGATAACGAATGGGATGCAAAGACTATAATAGCTATTGTAGGATTATTCCTGAGGTTTTCCTCAACTCTTGTGCGTGAATCACACAAATGGGATAAATTTTGTTGGTCATAATTATTACTTTACAGTCCATTTGGTAATATAGATTTAGAGATATTGGGCTTGATGATGATGTAATAAAATCAAATTGGGAGTCATTCAATTATAATCCTTGACATGTCAAGTGAAGGACTATTCCAAAAGATATGTTAAAAACCATAGTGATTATGAAGATGAAAATAATCAACCTACTCAACGAAACACAACACAAATTAAGGGGAATCATATTTAGACTACAACGTGGCCAAATTATGGAAGTAAATAAAATAGATATGTTGGGAAGAAGAGATATTGATTGAAAATCAACATGGAATTACAAATATTGATGTGAAAAATACATGAATAAAACAATAAAATTCATAAGCACCATGAAAGATGATGGGTTTTTAATAGATGATGATATATTACCAAATATGAATTATGAAACCTTATGTGCCACTTGATATAATTATGACACATTATCATCAAGGTCAAAATTGCTTACCATTATTCATGATAATGTAAGGAACAACAAGAACATGAAAAACATATCTAATTGGCATCATTTGTTAAGCTCTTCAAGATGTAGCATTCCATGAGTGTTCTCCATTTTTATTATTTGCACCAACAGGAGTTGTTGCTTTCAATATTGGTGTGTTAACGATCCATTCCCAACTATGAATCCCAATCAAAGATATTCCAGGAAGACATTCACCACATAAAATACATATTGATTGATGAAATGAGCATCATAAAAAAAATTGCTAGAAAACAAACTCTTGACTTTGTCCACGAGGGATTCACTATGTAAATTTATGTCCTATCATGTGTTCATAGGATAATAAATAATACCCCTATTTCCAAATCTAAATTTCAATCTTATATTATTAATACCCCTCCCGATACAAATTTTGAATTATAAAATACCTCTGACATTTTCCCTTTGACATTTTTAATATCCCTTTTTATTTCCACCTCTTCAATGTCTTACATTTTCAAAAAAAAAATTATATTCCCACTTAAAACTTTGATCAAATTCTTATTGGACTTGAAAAAGTAAAAACTCTCATTATGTATAATTTGATCTCTTTTACTCTCTTTTCTATCTACATTTGTCACACTAATCAAACTTTGTATAGTAATGTGAAGGGTCATATGTGGCCGCATTGTTGTTAGTTAAATTTATTAAATCTTCATAACATTTGTTCTCCTTAAAAAATGAATCAAATGTAAAATATATGCTTTAGTGATGATATTATGAAGGATGTCTTAGATATTGAGAGTTATGTAGTATCATTACTCTGGAAATACACTTTGCTTCTCTTAAAAACATGCCAGTACTTTGACAAAACACACAATAAAAATGATATGAATTTAGGGCTTCTTTATTTGCCCCATAAATACTCCTCTTCCATCCTCCTTATCACTCTACATATCCTACCCCCAAATATATGTAAAAACCTTTATAATATAACCTCTTATACCCCTTTTTATGGTGCAATATATTGGGTCAATATTCACTAATATTTAAAACCCCTATACGAACTCACGTGATAGGTATTGGTTTGGATTGTGAATCTTGTGTGACTTCATCAAAGAATTCCTAAATTTATGCAAACATGAGTTTTGGAGCTATATCTATGATTTTTGTGGGAGATTTGGGACAATTTCCTTCTGTCAGTGATAGACCAACATTTTCTAGTAAACATCATGCAAAATTATTATGGGGAGAATTCAAAATAGTTGTTACCGTGGATAAGATATTTAGACAATAAAGAAAAAGTGCCCGATAGGCACTTTGACTATAAGATTTTAGATTAGATGTAATGAACAATGAACACTAAATTTATAATTGATTAAGAATGCTTTGAAATAGAAATTTAAATGTATATATTTCTTTTCTGCAAGTGTTTTCATCATTTATAATCGATTCTTTTTGTTTTGATGTGTGGGCCCCTTTTTCCTCAAATATATTTTTTCAATAACAAAATGATGGTGCAACTAAAATGATGTCGTTTGTCACAAATCAGTAGAAAAATTACCAAAAAATAATGAAGTCACTAATCAATGTGCTATGTGTAATTTTTAACATAAGAGCCTTGAAATTCATATTTATTTGTGTATTTTACAAGGAGACCTCAACCTTAAATTTTACGTCTATTTGAGTATCGTTTAGAAGTTTTTCTTTTTTCATGGAGAAGTCTACCAATAAATCATAATGCATTAGCCATATGGTGTATTTTGGAGCTCGTTGTTTATTGCCTGAAATAATGTTTTTGAGTAAAGGCCTAACAACAAATAAAATTAACTTACAAAGGCCTACCAACCAATTACGTAGATAAAATATTTCAAGAGCATTTTAATTACATTTAGAGATCTTGTTTGAATGCGTGAAAGAATATTAGCTAAGGAATGAGTATGAAAGTACAATTTATTATAATATTTTTTGGTGCGGAAAACATATAATAATAAAACAAGTTTGATATGTAGTAAATAAGTATAGCTTTGAGATTAAGGATACTTAATAATACATATACTTAATATAATTTGAGGTATTGACATTAAAATAACTATTACTTTGATAGTTATTACGTGTTAAAAATGTAAAAATTAAACATATTGATGTTTTTAATTACAATACAAATGTGATTATTGCAATTTTTATTTTGATGGATGATATATTTGTATTTTATGTGTTTTTTATGAATATAAAAATAGGGAACTCAATAAAGTTTTATGTTAGTAGATTTCAATCATATATTGCTCTGTATGATTTGTTTTTACAAATGATATACAATAAACCTAAATAAACTATACTTCAATGCAAATTTTAATGATATTTCTATATGTCGTATTTTTGAACTGATAATATTATATATTATGTTTCATAACAATCAATCATTCAATTTACCATAATTAATGTTTATTTTTTATATGCTATGTCAAATGATAATTCTTAATCAATAAATTAATAGTGTGATTGTGAACTTAATACATTGATATGAATAGATTTGGAGCCATTTATAATGAGGGGGAACCACCTTATAGGAAATGGCAGTTCTGTGATCACTGGTGGTGACATTTAAGGACAATGTCCAACCCACAATGTTCAAATAACCATACCAATTTCACCTCAATTGTGGGACATGCTTGACTCGAATTAAAATAGGATAGGGGCTACTTGGCTTTCCTAGACATGCCCGATATGTGTCATAGTCATCCTGCATTTATGATGAGCACCATCTTGTAAAACTATCGAGCTTCTCCATTCTTCAGTACACATTCCACACACACACACACACACACACATTTATGTATGCACCACAAAGAGGAGAGAAAAACCTTGAAGAAGCTCAAGGAATATGTGATAGAAAAGAGGTTGCACAAAGGGATATGGAAGAGGAGTAGGTTTTCCTTAGTTATATGGTAGAGTAGGTTAGCATTTAATTGGTATACGAGGATGAGGATGAGGCTCTGTAAAATGCCATGAAAAAATTGAATATCATAAGATAATTTAGCTCCTAAATTACCATGAAACCCAGTAGAAGCGCTAGGAAGAGATTCACATGAAACTGGTATGCATTTCTCTATTCTTCTTGTTTTATACTTTTTTAGTTTGAATATAATGTCCATAAAAAAATTACTTGCGAGCACTAGAAACACCAACATCAAGATCATCGGGTGAAGATGCTTGCTTACTCTCATAATTCTCATGTTTGGTAATAACCGAGCCTCCCAAATAGTGAAAAATCGAGAAGAAAATAAAAAAAAATTTAAAAAAAAACATCCTTAATTCATTTTATGTATATGATGACTAAGATGATTAGGTTGGCCATTATCAAGAAACTTCACTTTAGTAAGACCTATCGGCCAAATATGAGAGATGCAAATCCAACAATTGACGATTGGAAGTTATTGATGACAAAAACCAATATTAGGATATATAGAGCTATTATGAATAATTTGGCAGTACTATTTATATTTCCACCACAAATGAGAATGTGCATAATCACAACAAAAAGAAATTACACTGACTAATACACAACATTACAAACAAAGTAGGCACTACCAAAACACCATCATGAAATCAAAATGATGAACTTAATGTAAAATTATTTATTTCTCAAGATGCAAGGGTCATATTAACCTTCAACCATATTATATAGTAAATACAAAAATAACCGACAGTAAATACAAAACAAGCAACAACAAAATTAAAAAACATATATGAAGTAACAAAATATCTAAAATTCGACATTTCATCTTTTATTTTTGCACATTATTAAATTTTTATTTTGTATTGAACCTATGAGAAGTTTGTGAAATTAAATATATAGAAATATGTATCCCTTTGGTTGAACTACACTCAATTGAAATAACTACAACTCTATTTTCAAACAAAATTTTATAAAAGCGAAGAAAATGATATTCAAAGAAAATAAATAACAATCATGCCATATAATAAAAAATATTTATTTTAACTAATGGCATCAACGAATTTCACAATGATATTCTTGTGAGAGTATAGCAAATTCATCTGTGTAAAAACTTGTAAATCAGTGGGTGGCATAAGGCTGTTGAGAAACACATAGATTTATAAATACAAAAAATTCTTGTGTGGATTTCATAATGATTGAGTAATAAGAGTTCCATAAGTTTTGGATCCGTGTATTTTTCCAAATTTTATTTTTAAAAAATTAGAGTGAACTATAAGCGATAAGAACTATATATGTAATAATGAGGTGAAAGTATTTCATGTTTCATTTCCAAGTTTAAAAATATTTTGGAAATTTTATTTCATATGGTTTGGTGTTTTGATATAAATTATACAGTTTACTTAAATACAAGTTAATTGATCCTAGTTTAAATTTCATATTCATTAATTATAAGTTTTCAACTTACATAATAGATAGAGTTATCAAATATTTGTAAATTTAAAGATTAAGTCTTAAATAGATGTACCTAACATATCATTAAACAATATGGATCTTGGACTACAACCACCAAAACTTACAAATTTAATATCGATCATAAAAACGCTAATAGACAGTATAAACCCAATCTTATAAATGACACATGTAACTGGAGGCCAATATAAATATAAATGACATACAATAAAATTTCCACATGAAGTTAAAACAATAGCTAAGGTTTTTCCATATCAAATAAACAATTTAATGATTTTTATAGTTAGGAGGAGGGACTGTAAGAAAACAAATTACAACTTTACTATTGATGAAGAAAGCATATATAAGACAATCATGCACAAAATTCATCTTTAGTGTTTGTAAGAAAGAGTATTAAAGATGTGACAATCACCATCAATGAGTTGCATGAGCATATGGACAATGTGCCCCACTCCTTTAATGCCCCATTTGGTTCAAATCCCACAATTGGGTCCTTCACCTAATTGTGAAGTTATTTTAACATCCTTTCTTCTTCTTTTTGTTCCATCATGCCTTCTCGTTCGACATAAGTGTGTTTTGTCATCGGGGTCTTTTGTAACATACTTTTTTTTCATACTTTTGGTGATCTTATCATGCTTGCTATCATTGGAACACTAAAATCTCTTCGAGGTTATTTTAGGAATATATTATTTAAAATATACCTAATAATTTGAACAAAGTTTTTATAAAAAAATGGGGGATTTATATTTCGCATAATTTATCACCAAATCATAGCTAAGTTATTGCGTGTAAGGAGGAGGATTTTGGAAGGCACCATTTTAGAGGGGACTCAATTTGTTTTAATGTGAAAAGACTGTGTAATTGAGGAACTTGTTGATTTCTACCTACTCCCTCATCCTCCTCTCTACAATGGCCTATCATAGCACATGGCTCCACCCACCTAAATTTAATGTTGTTGGGCATCGAATGGTGTTCTACTTCTTCTAAAATAAAATAAAATTTGTGGTTTGAGATGACAAGGCGGGGAATGGTTTTTGGTGGCCTCCTGCCTCCTTCCTTCTTATTTTTTTGTTGAAATCATGCTAGGCACTGATGCGGTGGGCCTGGACAACTCAATTTGCTAGCCACGTGATAGGGAGAGATCTATAGATAAGGGCAAAGGGAAGAGGCCATAAAACATACTCCTTGTTGTGCTTGTTGTTTGTAATCCTTCCTGGGTGCCTGAGACTACAACAATGGACAAAAATCTCTTCTCTAATGCTCGATGGATGTCCATGCCTGTTCCTAAGCTATTATTTTGGCATGATTGTGTACATACTGGCAGAGGTGAAATGAGGAGGTTGGACACCAATTGGTTGCATGTGGGTATACAAGCCATTTTTTTTTTTTTGGTCCTCCTGTGCAGACCCTGCAGTTGTGGCATTCCTGCGACCTCACCCCTTTGAGGATTTTCATCAAACGGTTCTCCTACCTCGTGTTTACACTCCCACTATGTTTGCTTGTGTGGCCCTAGCTCTTACTTCCACAGCTGAAAAAAACATCCTTTTCCCCATTGCTTTGATGGATGTCCATACCCTGCTCTAACCATTCCCTTCTTGACACAGGCTATGAGGATGTTGCAAGGTTGTGGAGTCTGGCTTTATCCTTATCTTTCACGTGTGTACTTGGGCCTTTTTCAATAAACCCATTTTGTGTATACTACAGTCATGACAGTCCTTGAGACCATTGTTCTTTCTGTTTGACATTACTTATAAAATAGAACTCTCTACCCATGCTAAACATGGACAAGAATGGAGTTTGAGCGCCCAACCAGTAGAAGAGGGGAGATTCTACCTGAAGATTGTTATTGCTGGTCTGTGCAGTGTCTATGTGACTTTTTGAAGCTGGAGAAACAGAAAGATAATTCTACTCATTGCTACATTTGCTAGATTTAAAAATATCATGAAATTGAACCACCCTTTCCCTAAAATTTGTTTATCATTGTTGCTTTTGTTGTGGGTTTGGACGCCTTGCTTGGAAATCTCTCCTTTCCTCTTAGGGTAAGTGCATGAAGTTGGGGGAAAAAGTGGACAAAAATTGAAAAAAGAAAAACACGTACGCATTCTATTATAACGTGATCACATTTTAAATATTTAGGTTTTTGATTTACCAAAGCATCAAGCGTACGCATTATATGATAATTATAGAGTAGAATTTGAATTGAGTACATTTTTTTATTGTTATAGTTCAAGGTCGAGGGAATCAACCAAAACCAAACCTTGTTATTCATGTCATCCCTCCCAACCCTCCCATAATTGCTCAACATCCCCAGGTAATCAAGAAGATTTAATATCCCACATAGTTGAAAACAAAATTGAAATTGAGGATTTAAAAAAAGAATGAGGGATTCACAATCTATAAACCCCCACCGTGCATCTCTTACAAACACATTGGAGGCATTACTTGTTCAAGTTGATGTGACAACAGGGAAAATTGATCATTGGACAACTTACAAAGAGGGTTGTAGGGTTTATTATGCCAACAAATTGTCATATGTGGATGTAAAGAAAAAAGAAATTACAAAAGACCTCATATGCACCTTATTCATGGACCCCCGCACTAATTTTCCTATTCTGTTGTCATGCAAATGGTTTCCCATCCATTGGTGTAATAATAATTTGATTAAAAATAATTTTTGGGACCGATGGTGGATGGTGTTTGATTTTCCACCTTGCAATAACAACGAGGTGCCACTATACTTTCTGAGGAAACTCTATTACGAGTTTATCCTCAACGAGATCCCAAATTATTTTGATTTCCATGATTTCCAGGGCCGAGGAAAAGGATCTACACAAGATCGACAAGGTGCACAATGTGCACCTATTCAACAGGTAGATCCCCACAAAAAAATCCTCATCACCCTGAGATTGTACCCTCTAGCAGTGAAGGATACATTAGAGATTGATACACTCCACGTGCACTTCAGGGGCTATCTATGACCCTTGTTGACATATGAGGGAGATTTATGAGACAGATGCTCATGGAGGTACACAAAGTATTCCCTCATGGAGTATTAGCATGAGGCCACATCTTTTCTCGTCATGTGGTAGCATATGTTTGGGGCCCGAGGAGGATGATAATTTCATGCGTATTGATTTTGGTGGAGTTGGTGCTAGGGGTGCACATGATAATGTCACTATGTCAGATGCCTTTTTGAGTGATACATTTGGATTAAAGTCATCGGCGTCACCTTCACAAGTATTTGTTATGTTTTATTATGTGTGTTACAAAAAGTTCAAAGTACTTGATTTACTTATATATGTTAAATTTTGAAATAATTGTATTTGTACATGTACATGCATTGATATTACTGTGTGTGGGAGGTGCATCTTCATCCCGACCACAGGCGGCGAGCACCATGCATACACATACATTCACAGAGGTAATTTAGAATGTTAATTGTGTAAAATTTTATACACATACATACATATATATATATATATATATATATATATATATATATATATTTTGAAGTAAAATATATGTATGTTCTTGTATGTTCATCTAACTCACGTGATACATGTTTGATAAATATGTTGACTTCACTAGACACCCCACCATCTCTGTGACAAGTAGAGAAAGGTGTTGTTGTGATTTCATCTCATGCAACAACTCACTGAGGAGTATTCTTGAACAACATGTAAATTTAGTTAAATTTCTCGTGTAATTCATATTATGTTAAATTACATGTTAGTAATGTATTTCATTTTAGAATTATTAAATTATGTTAATAATGTCCTTCATTGTGTATATGCAGGAGTTACTTGCGACAGATAACAACCCTGTTCATTTGATTCACAGGTATGGGTGGGTAAAATCAATAGTTTTATAATTGATAAAATTAGTTAAAATATTGTCATTACACATACATGTACTTAGTTCTATTTTTTCTAATTCTGATGTTAGATTTTTAATCTTATGTGTATGTAGGGAAGTTTAACCCCCTCCATTTTGACTTCGAGGGCACGGACTCCTCCATCTCGTCGTCTTTTCGTACCACCATTCATACTCTTGGAGCTCCCGATGACTCATCTGACCAGATGCAAATTGGGCATGATCGATAACTTGTGGTAAGTTTGTGTATTTATGTAAATACTTTCATTCTAGCATGGTCTTAAATACATGTTGAAAACATATATAAATTAAGTTTTGACAAAAAAATTGTTTGAATTTACATGCTCATCTATAGGCAAGTATTCAATGGAAGAGGACTCGTAGCATGGGCTCAGATGATCCAAATCATCTCATAGATCTCATTCTTCGTCTAAGGGAGGGCCTTCTTTGAGTAAGGCCAAGAGAGGGATATATTTTGATGATTAGGAAATATATATGTCTTACATGACATTTTTTTGTATGCCTATGTGCATGGCATTGTATGTACGCCTATATGGCATTTGAACTTGATGGTATATGACCTATTTGACATTTTTATATTTATTATGCACATTAAAATACTATTTGGAACTTGATATTTTTGTATGAGACCTTACATTTCTGAGATTATTTTTGCATGAAACTAATATGATGTACACTTGACAATATTTAAGACATTATGGATTATTTTTTCATTTATTGGTGATGTACATGTACTAGCATTTTCAATGTATAATATGCATCAAACTTTGGAAATCAATATTTATATAATGTATGTATATAAAGAGTTACCTAATCTGAGTAATTATTCATTCAATTTATCAATGTATATATGTGTATTTACCTTACTTGTGCTTCTTCTTGCTCATGGTCTCTTTGTACTAGTTCTTATCTTATCATGCACTTACTACATTCTTCAATGCTTCTTAGTCTTCTCCCCTGTTAAAACACCTCAGAGTCGTCACAATTTGATGCCTTTCATCTATTGATATTTTGAGAATGTCTCTCCATATTCATTACTCCAATGCTTTAGAATGTCTCCATATGCAATGACATTCTATGAATGGACACTCAATGATTCTTGATTGTCTAATCATGTCCAATTCATGATTTTACCTTTAAATCTGTAGGCATTTCAAGTTATTTGGAAATCACATCACACCCTTCACTAGGCTTGACGACTACCCCTATCATTTTGAAGGTGCTTTTGAAAGCATCCATGGGTTTATCATAAGCATAAATTATCAATGAATGGAAGGTCACTAAGTCATAGGCCAGTTGACTCCCATTCAAAACTAAACAAGAAAGATTTACTAGGTGATTGATAACTCCTGTGTGTTCTTAGACATTCCCCTATCAAATTATTTCTTAAGCCAATCTAGTCATTAAACAAGAACTCCCGGATGAGGTGTCAAATCTAACGAGACGTCTCTAGGTGCCACGGAGTCCGAGAAATCATGTCAAAGATATAGTGTGTTTTGGTCTCAGGGCTCATAAGGGACTATGCCGGACGAGGTATCCCAAAATCATGAGGAGCATAGGGAACCAAAAAAAAGCCTCCACTAGCATTCACCAAGCCATCCGGATGTGTTGGCATGCAGACGGTTTGGTCCCATGAGCTATCGTTTGCAAATTATTGTGTCTGGCAGCCTTACATTGACTCAGACTGCACTATTTCACGCGTTTGCAAATAATATGACATCGAGAGAACCGAATGGAGATGGATAAAACCGTGAGATAATTTTGTAGAGGGCCCCGATGTGGAGGTTTCAGATCTGACGAGACATCTCTAGGTGCCACGAGTCTAAGAAATCACCCATCGAAGATATAGTGTGTTTTGGTCTTAGGGCTCTTAAGGGACTACGCCCGCACTAGGTAGCCCGAAAGCACGGGAGCATAGGGAACAAAAAAAATCCTCCACTAGCATTCATCAGGCCATCCAGACATGTTGGCATGCAGATGGTTTGGTCCCATGAGCTACCGTTTGCAAAATATAGCGTCTGCAGCCTTACATTGACTCAGACTACACTATTTCATTGCATTTTCAACTAATAGGACAACGAGATCACCGAAAGGATATGGATAAAACCATGAGATGATTTCTTATAGGGCCCTGACATGGAGGTTTTGGATGTGACGAGACATTTCTAGGTGCCACGATGTTTGAGAAATTACATGTCGAAGATATAACGTGTTTTGGTCTCAGGGCTCTTAAGGGACTACGCTCGATGAGGTAGCCCGAAAGCACGGGGAGTGTAGGGAACCAAAAAAATCTTCCCCTAGCATTTACCTAGCCACCCAGACATGTTGGCATAGTCGGTTTGGAGCTAAGAGCTTCGGTTTGCAAAAGTATTGTGTCTGACAACCTTACACTGACTTAAGATTGTAGTATTTTGTGCATTTGGAAACAATAGGATAGTAAGAGAACCAAGTGGAGATGGATGAAACCAAGAGAGGATTTTTAGAGGGTCCCGACATGGAGGTTTTGAATCTTACGAGACATCTCTAGGTGCCATAGAGTCCAAGAAATCACCTGTCAAAGATATAACGTGTTTTGGTCTGAGGGCTCTTAAGGGACTACACCCAAATGAGGTAGCCCGAAAGCATGGGGAGCTTAGGGAACAAAAAAATCCTCCACTAGTGTTCACTAGGCCATACATATGTGTTGCGTAAATGGTTCGGTCTCACTAGCTACCGTTTGCAAAATATAGTGTCTGACAACCTTACATTACTTATACTTGCACTATTCCACACGTTTGTAAACAATAGAACAACGAGAGAACCGAATGGAGATGGATAAAACCATGACATTATTTCATAGAGGGTCTGATATAAAGGTTTCAGATCTGACAAGACGTCTCTAGGTGCCACGGAGTCTGAGAAATCACCCGTCAAAGATATAACATGTTTTGTTCTTAGGGCTCTTAAGGGACTATGCCCGGACGAGGTAGCCTGAAAGCACATGGAGCATAGGGAACCAAAACAAAGCCTCCACTAGCATTCACCAGGCCATTTAGACATGTTGGTGCAGATGGTTCAGTCCCACGAGCTATCGTTTGCAAAATATAGTGTCTGATAACCTTACACTGATTTAGACTACACTATTCCGCATGCTTGCAAACAATTGGACAACGAGATAACCAAATGGATATGGATAAAACCATGAGAGATAATTTCATATAGGGTCTAGATGTGGAGGTTTTGGATTTTACGAAGATGTCTCTAGGTGCCACGAAGTTCAAGAAATCACCTGTCGAAGATATAACGTGTTTTGGTCTCAGGGCTCTTAAGGGACTACGCCCGGACAAGGTAGCCCGAAAGCACAAGGAGCATAGGGAACCAAAAAAAAGCCTCCATTAGCATTCACCATGCCATCTAAATGTGTTGGCATAGATGGTTGGGTCCCATAAGCTACCGTTTGCAAAATATAGCATCTAGCAACCTTACACTGACTCAAACTACACTATTTCACGAGTTTGCAAACAATAGGACATCGAGAGAACAAAATGGAGATGGATAAAACAGTGATAGTATTTTGTAGAGGACCCCGATGTGGAGGTTTTGGATCTAACATGAGATGTCTCTAGGTGCCATGGAGTTTGAGAAATCACCCGTCGAAGATATAGCGTGTTTTGGTCTCAGGGCTCTTAAGGGACTACGCCCGGACGAGGTAGCCCAAAAGCACGGAGCGTAGGGAACCAAAACAAAATCCACTAGCATTCACTAGGCCATCTAGATGTGTTGGTGCAGATGGTTTGGTCCCACGAGCTACCATTTGCAAAATATAGCATTTGACAACCTTATACTGACTCAAACTGCACTATTTCATGCGTTTGCAAACAATAGAACAACGAGATCACCGAAAGGATATGAATAAAACCATGAGAGGATTTTGTAGAGGGCCCCGGCATGGAGGTTTCAGATCTAGAGAGACATCTCTAGGTGCCACGGAGTCCGAGAAATCACCCGTCAAAGATATAACGTGTTTTGGTCTCAGGGCTCTTAAGGGACTATGCCCGGATGAAGTAGCCCAAAGCGTAGACAAAAAAATCCTCCACTGGTCACACCATCCAGAGCTACATAGATTTTACAAAATATAGCATCTAGCAGCCTTACACTGATTCAGACTCCACTATTTTGGGTCTTTGCAAACAATAGGACAACGAGATCACCAAAAGGATATGGACAAAACCGCGAGAGGATTTTGTAGAGGGCCTCGACGTGGAGGTTTAGAATTTGACGAGATGTCTCTAGGTGTCATGGAGTCTGAGAAATCACTCATCAAAGATATATGTATCCAATAGGACAATGAGAAAGCAACCTTACACTGACTCAGATTACACTATTTCGCGTTTTTCAAACAATAGGACAGCGAGAGAACCGAATGGATATGGAAAAAACCGCGAGAGGCTTTCAGAGGGGCCTCGACATGGAGGTTTTAGATCTGACGATATGTCTCTAGGTGCCACAGAGTCCAAGAAATCACACATCAGATCCAAAACCTCCACATCGGGGCCCTCTATGAAATCCTCTCGCGGTTTTATCCATCTCCATTTTGTTCTCTCGTTGTCCTATTATTTGCAAACGTGTGAAATAGTGTAGTCTGAGTCAGTGTAAAGTTGTCACATGTATATTTTGCAAACAGTAGCTCATGGGACCCAACCATCTACGTAGACATGTCAAGGATGGCCTAGTGAATGCTAGTGGAGGCTTTGTTTTGGTTCCCTACACTCCTCGTACTTTCGGGCTACCTCATCCGGGCATAGTCCCTTAAGAGCCCTGAGACTAAAACACCCTATATCTTCCATGGGTGATTTTTAGACTCATCATATCTAAAAAACCTCCATGGCATGGGCCCTCTATGAAATCCTCTCATGGTTTTACCCATATCCATTATGGTTCTCTTGTTGTCTTATTGTTTGCAAATGCATGAAATAGTGCAATCTGAGTTAGTGTAAGGTTGTCATATGCTATATTTTTGAAAGGGTAGCTTGTGGATTGGACCAAACCATCTATGCCAACACATCCGGATGGCCTGGTAAACACTAGTGGAGGATTTTTTTGGTTCCCTACACTCCCCATGCTTTCGGGCTACTACCTCATCAGGCGTAGTCCCTTAAGAGCCCTGAGACTAAAACACGCTATATCTTCGACGGGTGATTTCTCGGACTCCGTGGCACCTAGAGACATCTTGTCAAATCCAAAACTTCCATGTCGAGGCCCTCTATGAAAAAATCTCATGATTTTATTCATCTCCATTTTGTTCTCTTGATGTCCTATTGTTTGCAAATGCATGAAATAGTATAGTTATAGTCAATGTAAGGTCACGATGCTATATTTTGTAAATGGTAGCTCATGGGACCGAGCCATCTGCACCAACACATCTAGATGGCCTGGTGAACGCTAGTAGAAGATTTTTTTGGTTCCCTATGCTCCTCATGCTTTCGGCTACCTCGTCTCGGGCATAGTCCCTTAAGAGCCCTAAGACCAAAACACGCTATATCTTTGATGGGTGATTTCTCAGACTCCATGGCACCTAGAGATGTCTCGTCAGATCCAAAACCTCCATGTCAGGTCCCTCTATGAAATCCTCTCACCATTTTATCCATCTCCATTTGGTTATCTCATTGTCCTATTGTTTGTAAACATGTAAAATAGTGTAGTCTGAGTCAGTGTAAGTCTACAAGATGCAATCACCTGAATAATATAGGTGATTCATACAATATAGGTGGTGAAATGAGAATTTTAGTTTGTTGTTCCTTTCTAATATTTAATTTCTCTTAGCTTCACTTGGCTTTGAGAATAATAAATTCTCTATTGATAGTGCCAACCACGTGAAGGTGGAAGCTTTTTTGGCACCACTAACCTACATAAACATGTTAGTAAAAATTAAATAGAATTTTAAATCATACAGAATTTAAACAAAATCATTTAAGCAAATATTCAAATTAAATTCATGAAGAACATATCTTTGCAAATTCAATCCAATGAACCGCAAGGATCAACTCTACTCTTGACAGTAGCAATAATTGCTTCATGATCTGATTCACGAACCTTCCACATATTCTTGTTTAATGGCCGACCTTGATATTTGATCAATTTAATATTTGTTGCAAGGACCAAATGTGAATAGTGAAGTATCTTTCGATGTACTTCATAGTCTTCAAACAACCAAATGTTTGATTTTTTGATAGGATATCGTCGAAGCCAAGTTCCAGTGAGTACCACTGACCCAGTGGGATACTCAAGGTCTTCACCATCAATGATTGTATTCTTCTATGATGTATTTGACAAAAAAAAATCATAATGGATTGAAAATTCAACATGATGCCTGCAACAACAAGTGGTATGTAAGTGATTGATTTTCACATAAAAGGGTTTGCTCATTTCAAAGAATCTTTGGCTAATGTTAATTTGTGGATTTTCATTCTTAAATTTAGAGAACAATTGTGTTTGAGTCATATTTAAGAAATGTTTTCCACACGATTCACGATTACAAGAACATATTCTTCTTTTTACTGTATCGCTTCTATTCTATGACACCCTTGTGTTTTCATTCCAAAATTTTACAATTTATTCTTTTAGAATATCATATGTATTCTTGTCTTTTCATGGAAGTGTGCTAGAGAAATCCCAATAGTCAGTGTTATTGAGTGACTCAAGACATTTACGTCTCTCTATTGCTTTCATTAGTGTTTTTCTATTTAGCTTCAAAGCAATGCTTATGTTTCTAATCCATCATTTATTAGTTTTTTATCACTTACTATACAATTAGTAAGTGCACACCGTGTAGCATTACTATCTTTGGTGCGTCTTTTTCCACCTACAATTTGGTATGCTTTATGTATGTTTTCAACAATTGACACATTTTGATCAACAACATTAGATGTTCTTAACCCTAGGGTCTTCATTATAGGTCTCATATTAATTAATTTCATCAATGTAACAAATAATTGACATCTTTGTGAGTCATTTAAATTCTCAAAGTAATTATCCCAAATTTCACTAGCTTTTCTTCTCGCATTTCTTTTAGATTTTTGTTAGGCATTGGTTTTATAATGTTTTCATCAATTTCAATTAAGTGAATTGGTTTTCTTCACAAAATGGAAGGAGGTGTTCTTAGAGGTGAAGATTCATTTACAAGGTTACTTTCTTCATTCAATGTTTTCATACAAATTTTGGGGTTAACATTTGGATTCTCATGTAAGGGTTCAACAATTGGATTCATATCAATTTCTTCATCCATACCAACATTATCATTCAATTCAATATCATTATTCATTGCAAAATCATTATTCTCTACATTTTCATTATGTATTTCATCCTCATTTTCTAATACATTAGCTACATTTGATATAGCATATGTACCTTGCCCTGCATAAAGTTGTTGCATTCTTTTCAATTTCTTTATTCTCATCTCTTCTAATTGCTCCAGTGTCTTGTTCTTGACTTTCCTCTTGTCCTTAGCTTTACTTTTATCGCCCATGATTAGAAAAAATCAACTAGTGGGGTAGGGGACAAAATGAACTACTAAAAAATCATGTAAGTATGTAGAGAAAATTGTAGACCAGATAGAATGTATGTAGAAATTCTCGTGAAAGAGATGAAAGGGACGTTAGGGGACCACAATATATAAACAAAGAATAATGCGTATGCATTATGATTTTTACCTTTTCCAACACATGCCTCAAGGCTTGGGATCTAGTTTACATCCCCAAGTCTGAGGCATGGACCTGCACAAACACAATAAACCACTTGTTTTTGTAGAAAAACACAAAAATCCAACTTCCGCCATGATAAATCAACATCAAATGATCAATTCGTTTTAAAAAAATTATACCATGACATAAAGCAAAGTTTATTCTTTGTATAAATATTATTTTTCAATTTTCCTAACAAATACAAGGTTTCCATATTATGCATTGAAAATTCAACATGATGCCTGCAACAACAAGTGGTACGTAAGTGATTGATTTTCATGTAAAAGGGTTTCCTCATTTCAAATAATCTTTGGCTAATGTTAATTTGTGGATTTTCATTCTTAAACTTAGAGAACAATTGTGTTTGAGTCATATTTAAGAAATGTTTTCCACACGATTCACGATTACAAGAACATATTCTTCTTTTTAATGTATCGCTTCTATTATGTGACACCCTTGTGTTTTCATTCCAAAATTTTACAATTTATTCTTTAGAATATCATATGTATTCTTGTCTTTTCGTGGAAGTGTGCTAGAGAAATCCCAATAGTCAGTGTTATTGAGTGACTCAAGACATTTACGTCTCTCTATTGTTTTCATTAGTTATTTTCTATTTAGCTTCGAAGTAATGCTTATGTTGCTAATCCAACATTTATTAATTTTTTATCACTTACTATACAATTAGTAAGTGCACACCGTGTAGCATTACTATCTTTGGTGCGTCTTTTGCCACCTACAATTTGGTATGCTTTATGTATGTTTTCAACAATTGACGCATTTTGATCAACAACATTAGATGTTCTTAACCCCAGGGTCTTCATTATAGGTCTCATATTAATTAATTTCATCAATGTAACAAATAATTGACATCTTTGTGAGTCATTTAAATTCTCAAAGTAATTATCCCAAATTTCACTAGCTTTTCTTCTCGCATTTCTTTTAGACATTTTGTTAGGCATTGGTTTTATAATGTTTTCATCAATTTCAATCAAGTGAATTGGTTTTCTTCGCAAAATGGAAGGAGGAGTTCTTAGAGGTGAAGATTCATTTACAAGGTTACTTTCTTCATTCAGTGTTTTCATACAAATTTTGGGGTTAACATTTGGATTCTCATGTAAGGGTTCAACAATTGGATTCATATCAATTTCTTCATCCATACCAACATTATCATTCAATTCAATATCATTATTCATTGCAAAATCATTATTCTCTACATTTTCATTATGTATTTCATCCTCATTTTCTAATACATTAGCTACATTTGATATAGCATATGTACCTTGCCTGCATGAAGTTATTGCATTCTTTTCAATTTCTTTATTCTCATCTCTTCTAATTTCTCCAGTGTTTTGTTCTTGACTTTCCTCTTGTGCTTAGCTCGACTTTTATTGCCCATGATTAGAAAAAATCAACTAGTGGGGTAGGGGAAAAAATGAACTACTGAAAAATTGTGCAAGTATGTAGACAAAATTGTAGACCAGATAGAATGTATGCAGAATTCTCGTGAAAGAGATGAAAGGGATGTTAGGGGACCACAATATATAAACAAAGAATAATGCGTACGCATTATGATTTTTACCTTTTCCAACACATGCCTCAAGGCTTGGGATCCAGTTTACATCCCCAAGTCTGAGGCATGGACTACATAAACACAATAAATCACTTGTTTTTGCAGAAAAACGCAAAAATCCAACTTCTGCCATGATAAATCAACATCAAATGATCAATTCGTTTTAAAAAATTATACCATGACATAAAGCAAAGTTTATTCTTTGTATAAATATTATTTTTCAATTTTCCTAACAAATACAAGGTTTCCATATTATTTATTTTCTAACTATGTCTTTTTATAGCTATTTTTTGAAGTTTAAACATGTCTATCTTTTGTCGTGTATCTTTTTTTCAACTCATTGAAAATGAATAAAAGTTTTTTAGGCACAAACTAGGTGTAATTTTATACATATTAAAAAAAACTAATTTTAGATATTTTTTGAGGTAGTTTACGGGGCACGGTCGGAGCTCTGTTATTTTTCAAAACATAAAATTTTTGTACTAGAAAAATCATTAAAAAAATATACTCTCTAAAAAAATCTAAAAAAATTCTAACAAAAACTAGATGCTCCTAGCTATCTTTCTACCAAAGGGTTTTCAAAAATACTAAATGTTGCTTAAAAATGGTGGGGGGCACATGAAGTCACTCTATTATGTTTTTTAATAAAAAAGGAGCACCTGTTGGTATTTTATTTATATGACCCACTTAAACTTATATGTTTTCAATAAAATTTAGTATCTTAGAAACTAGATTCAAAATTCTACGATTCATATTTCTACAACATCTTCTAATTTTGAGTGTAACTATTTTGAAAAACTCGTAGAAGTTGAAGTTTTTATTTTTCAAAAAATGTGTCCACTAAAGACCCCCTTTGGCCCCCCAACTTGGTGCACTTACCCCTTGATATCTTCTTGTTTTAGCTACTATTGTTGTCAGTGTGATAGTGGAAAACATAGATATTTTTCCTCTCATTTGGGTATTATGTTTTCTTTCTCAAGTGATCAACCTTCGACCTTTTTATCTGCATTCCTTCATTTAAGTATCAAGTTTATCATGTTGTTTATAGCTAGTAATTTATGTTAGGAAAGCTAGCCTGTGGTAACTATGAACATCTTGATTTTCACATGAGCTTATTGTACTTTTTGTTGCACTTTGTTAGCTCACTCTCAAGCCCCTTTGATAACATTTTTATCCCGGGAAAGAAAGGTTGTAGGATTGGAGTGATCAATGCTTGGGCTAGCCGGGTTGGAGTTTTGGTATAATTTTTTTTAGAATGTAGAAGTTTGTGTGCATATTCGGAGCTTGCTTGTTTAAAAGTCTTGTCGATCATCAGTCTTATTCCTAGAATTTTACATCCTTCCTTACAAGGTACCTTGACTGTCCTCATCAAGCTTGAACCATAACTAGTTTCGGATCACCTAAGTTTGAGGTTATAATTGTGTAATTCTAGTACCCAGTTATTACTAGAATTGCTTTGGTCTATTTCCCTCTCGGGAAGTTTTTGGTGGCATATTCTATTTTCTATCTTGTTGTTTTCCTTTTATAATGTTAATGTTGTTAATTAAGATTGGTATTCTATGCACATAAAGACCTTGATGATTTAGAAAGGTTATTAACATTTTGGGGATATTATGCATCGATAATCTTATTGATTTATAGGGTTGTTTTTTGAAAATAGTAATATAGGTTAGTACCTATGTTAGAAGGAGATTATGTTAATTTATTTTTAAAATAGTTTTTGTTGAAATTGATAATTTTTTTAATTACTTTTATACTTATTGTGGAGGTTTGTAAATCCTTAGCGTTATAAAACTTGGAAGATGTTTTGAATGCTCTTGTTTAACGGAACTCCCTTTTTCACTCGCTTGTTGTTACTAGCCTCTAAGGGCAAGTGGCCTCTTCTTGAATGATTGTGAAATTCCTCGGAGTCAATGGTCGAAACTACTATTATTTGCCTTCCCTTGTTAAACAATGTTGAGTGGTGGTCATGTATTAGATTTCCATCATATAACATATATGATTACATGATTACAATTTTAATACACTCGACCTTTTGGGTTAACCTTTGAATCTTGTGCTTCCTCTTGGATTAATTGTTCAATTTTGTCTTTTCAAAAAATAAGTATCATAGCTTGTGCTTTTGGTACCTTTTTTATGAATGTAGATTGTTGGTTTGAATATCAGTTCTCAATATTTTAACCTAATTGTTTATTTGATGGAAATCCTATTACACTAGACTATTGTTTCTTACTTATCAGGCCAATGGCCCCTTCTCAAATGATTGTTTAATTTTTGTTGCTTTTGAGACAATGTTAAAAATTGAAGTATAAGGCTCTCTTATTAGATTGGCATGGTGGAAATTTTATTTATCTTAAGGGGTTGTTAGTATTTAGATCTACGAGCAAATTCTTGGAATAGAATGTTTTCCTTTCTTGATATTCTTAGATAGTAGCTTATTGTTGCTTTGTGTTGTCTTATCTTGCTCAGTTCTCGTGAACTGACTCAAGTTAATAATTATTGTAGAATATGAGGGAAAAACTTGTAGAATATTGCATCAAACTTGGTTGTGAAGTTCTTTTGTACAAATAATTTTATGTTGTAAAAATCCGGTATGGGTTATGTGGGGAATTCAGAAGAAAACCAGTGCCTTAGTATTATGTGTTGTAGAGTTATGTTGTCATTACTATTGAAAATGTGGCTTGTTTTGTTATTATGGAAAATATAAAATTTGATTACCATTTGGTTATGGGTGGTTCTAATGTATTATATAAATTCTAAGAATAGTATAATGTGGAGTGACCAATGTTATTACTCTCTCATTCCCTAGTCATGGTTCTAACTTATCAGGCCAATGGCCACTTCTCAAATGATTGTTTAATTTTCGTTGCTTTTGAGACAATGTTAAAAATTGAAGTATAAGGATCTCTTCTTAGATTGACATGGTGGAAATTTTATTTATCTTAAGGGGTTTTTATTATTTAGAGCTACAAGCCAATTCTTGGAATATAATGTTTTCCTTTCTGGATATTGTTAGATAGTAGCTTATTTTTGCTTTGTGTAGTCTTATCTTGCTCAGTTATCGTGAACTAACTCAGGTTAATAATTGTTGCAGATGGATTATGCGAGTAGATGAGGGAAAGAATTGTAGAATATTGCATCAAACTTGGTTGTGAAGTTCTTTTACAAATAATTTTATGTTGTAAAAATATGGTATGGGTTATGTGGGGAATTCAGAAGAAAACCATTGCTTTAATATTATGTGTTGTGGAGTAATGTTATCATGACTATTGAAACTTTGGCTTGTTTTTTTATCATGGAAAATATAAAATATGATTATATGATTACCATTTGTTATGGGTGATTCTAATGTATTATATAAATTCTAATAATAGTATAGCGTGGCGTGACCAATGTTATTACTCTCTTAATTCTCTAGTCATGGTTCCATAGAGTTGGTTTGTCCCTTTGGGTTGTGTGTCATGTTGGAAAGAATTGATGTAACCATGTATAGTTTTCACAAACGAGTAATGGTAAAATTTGCTCTTGAGATAAAATGTTGAGTTGTAAACCCTTCTAAGACATAGTAACAATGTATTTCTAAGCATAATAAATGGGTTTCATAATCCTTATAAAATTTGAACTAAAATATATATACAAATAAATTAATGTAGATGTCATCTACTTGATAACATTTGAGCCCCTAAGCAATCAAAGAGGAAACTATATTTGGTAATATATATATATATATATATATATATATATATATATATATATATATATATATATAATTTTTCCCCAAGCTAAACTAATCAACACTATCCTTTTATGGTGAATTCTTAAATGATCTTATGGTGAAATCAATGATTAGTTTTTGGAAGATAATAAGGTTATATAAGTAGGAGGGAATTGATTAAGAAATCATTCAATCTCTCTCAATCGTTTGAAATGTAAATTGTTTTCCTTTGTCAAAATTAATCAAGAAAAGTCTAAATGAATCTTTTAACCAATCTTGATAAATTCTTAGCCTCAATAAAAGATTGGTTAATAAGCAATGAGACCCTAAAGCTGAATTCTTTTTGACCTGTTTCCCTTAACCCTTTCCTTGGTTCATTGTAATCTTTCTTAAGTAATGTTAAATTTTTTATCCTTGCACAAAGAAGATTATTGTTCTGAACCTAAAATGGTAGTTTCCCTCAATCGGAGCTTGTGCTTATCACCTATACAATAGAGGTGTGGACCAAGTTTCAGTGGCTCGAGTAAAATTAATTAACCTTGTGAGAAATGGAAAATGTTCTTAAATCAACAAATTAAGAAAGTTATTGACATATTATAGAATGATTCTCCTTTAGAAAACTTGGTCTTAAGCTAATTAGTCAATAGTATAAAAGAAATAAGTTCACCTTTGTAAAAGAATGGTGCGAATCAAAACATGAATCTTCTAGATCGTAAATTCAAGTTTGAAATACATTTTTGTAAATACATAACCTTACAAGATTTTACATCGTGGGATGGCCTTAACTGTAACTGTGTAATGTGTTTGGACTTTTACGTTGTGCCTTGTCGAAGAGAAAATTGAATTGTTCATGTTGGGTGTTGTATGTTGCTTTGTTGCCTATGTGGTGAATGTTGTCAAGCTTATTGAGAGTTGGTCGTAGCCCCTTCTAGTCACCTGTGTTGACATGTAAACTCCAAGTAAGTAAAAAAAAAAAGTTTATCCAAGTTTTTCAATGTTGTATTTGTGTGTGTTTTAAGCGGGCGTTACAACTCCCATCTAGTTGATTGTTTGATATAGTTTGGAAACATGTTGAGGGGTACAAGGATCCAATTGGGAAAATGTCGTTGTGAATTAATTGACATGTTGCATCAAATTGGATTTCCTACCATTTTATTCATTTTCAATGTAAATGATATGTATTTTCCTGATCTACATATGCTAACTAAAAATTTATCGAACGAGACATTGGGGAACAAAATACATGTCACATATTGTTTGAGTTTCCACAACACGAGAGTAGTAGACTATTTTTCAATTTGAATGTTTCATGTGAGGTGTTAAAACTAGTATCTAAAAATGATGAAGATGGCCATGAATAACATCCACAATCCTTCGTTGTTGGATATAAGAACATACGATTTTCCATGGAAAATATTTCGCTTATTGACTCAACTAGATCTTGGACATATAATCTAACACAAAAAAAGAGATAACGAATGGGATGCAAAGACTATAATAGCTATTGCAGGATTATTCCCGAGGTTTGCCTCAACTCTTGTGCGTGAATCACACAAATGGGATAAATTTTGTTGGTCATAATTATTACTTTAAAGTCCATTTGGTAATATAGATTTAGAGATATTGGGCTTGATGATGATGTAATAAAATCAAATTGGGAGTAATTCATTGAGGTATTAATTGTAATTTAGTTAAATTTCTCTTGTGATTCATATTATGTTAAATTACATGTTATTAATGTATTTCATTTTAGAATTATTAAATTATGTTAATAATGTCCTTCATTGTGTATATACAGGAGTTACTTGTGACAAATAACAACCCTGTTCATTTGATTCATAGGCATGATAGGGTAAAAACAATAGTTTTATAATGATTAAATTAGTTAAAATATTGTCATTACACATACATGTACTTAGTTCTATTTTTACTAATTCTGATGTTAGATTTTTTGATCTTATGTGTATGTAGGGAAGTTCAACCCCCTCCATTTTGACTTCGAGGGCATGAACTCCTCCATCTCGTCATCTTCGTACCCCCATTCGTACTCCTAGAGCTCCTGATGACTCATCTGACTATGAGATGCATATTCGGCATGACCAAAAACTTGTGGTAAGTTTGTGTATTTATGTAAATACTTTCATTCTAGCATGGTCTTAAATACATGTTGAAAACATATATAAATTAAGTTTTGACAAAAAAAAATTGTTTGAATTTACATGCTCATCTACAGGTGAGTATTCAATAGAAGAGGACTCGTAGCATGGGCTCAGATGATCCAAAGTCATCTCATAGATCTCCATTTTCATCTAAGTGAGGGCCTTCTTCGAGCAATGTCAAGAGAGGGATATATTTTGATGATTAGGAAATATATATGTCTTACATGACATTTTTTTGTATGCCTATGTGCATGGCATTATATGTACACCTATATGGCATTTGAACTTGATGGTATATGACCTATTTGGGCATTTTTATATTTATTATGCACATTAAAATACTATTTGCAACTTGATATTTTTGTATGAGACCTTACATTTCTGAGATTATTTTTGCATAAAACTAATATGATGTGCACATGACAATATTTAAGACATTATGGATTATTTTTTCATTTATTGGTGATGTACATGTACTAGAATTTTCAATGTATAATATGCATCAAACTTTGGAAATCAATATTTATATAATGTATGTATATAAAGAGTTACCTAATCTTAGTAATTATTCATTCAATTTATCAATGTATATATGTGTATTTACCTTACTTGCACTTCTTCTTGCTCATGGTATTTTTGTACTGGTTCTTATCGTATCATGCACTTACTACATTCTTCAATGCTTCTTAATCTTCTCCCCCATTAAAACACCTCAGAGTCGTTATAATTTGATGCCTTTCATCTATTGATATTTTGAGAATGTCTCTCCATATTCATTACTCCAATGCTTGAGAATTTCTCCAGATGCAACGACATTCTGATGAAAAGACACTCAATGATTCTTGATTGTCTAATCTTGTCCAATTCACGTTATTACCTTTAAATCTATAGGCATTTCAAGTTATTTGGAAATCACATCACACCCTTCAATAGGCTTGACAACTACCCCTATCATTTTGAAGGTGCTTTTGAAAGAATCCATGGGTTTATCATACCTCAAATTATCAATGAATGGAAGGTCACTAAGTCATATGCCAACTGACTCCCATTCAAAACTACACAAGAAAGATTTACTAGGAAATTGCTAACTTCTATGTGTTCTTAGACATTCCCCTATCAAATTCATTCTTAATCTAATTTAGTCATTAAACAAGAACTCCCAGACGAGGTGTTAGATCTAAAGAGATGTCTCTAGGTGCCATGGAATCTGAAAAATCACCTCTCAAAGATATAGCGTGTTTTGGTATGAGGTCTCTTAAGGGACTATGCCCGGACGAGGTAGCCCAAAAGCACGGGGAGCATATGGAACCAAAGTAAATCCTCTATTAGCGTTCACTAAGCCATTTGGATGTGTTGGTGCAGATGGTTTGGTCCCATGAATATTGTTTGTAAAGTATTATGTCTGACAGCCTTACACTAACTCAGTTGCACTATTTTGCATATTTGCAAATAATATGACATTGAGAGAACCGAATGGAGATGGATAAAATTGCGAGATAATTTCATAGAGGGCCCCGATGTGGAGGTTTCAAATCTGATGAGACATCTCTAGGTGCCACGGAGTCCGAGAAATCACCCATCGAAGATATAGTGTGTTTTGGTCTTAGGGCTCTTAAGGGACTACACCCGGACTAGGAAGCCCAAAAGCACGGGGAGCGTAGGGAACCAAAAAAATTCCTCCTCTAGCATTCACCAGGCCATCCAGATGTATTGCCATAGATGGTTCAGTCCCATGAGCTACCATTTATAAAATATAGCGTCTGACAACCTTACATTGACTCAAACTACACTATTTCACGCATTTTCAACTAATAGGACAACGAGATCACCGAAATTATATGGATAAAACTGTGAGAGGATTTATTATAGGGCCCTTACATGGAGGTTTTGGATCTAATGAGACATTTCTAGGTGCCACAATGTTTGAGAAATTACATGTCAAAGATATAAAGTGTTTTGGTCTCAGGGCTCTTAAGGGACTATGCCCATACGAGGTAGCCCAAAAGCACGGGGAGTGTAGGGAACCAAAACAAATCCTCCCCTAGAATTTACCCAACCACTCAAACATGTTGGCGTAGTCGGTTTGGCGCTAAGAGCTTCCGTTTGCAAAGTATTGTGTCTGAAAACCTTACACTAACTCAGATTGCAGTATTTCATGCGTTTGGAAATAATAGGATAGCAAGAGAACCGAATGGAGATGGATTAAACCATGAGAATTTTTTGTAGAGGGTCCTGACATAGAGGTTTTGAATCTCGGAGACATTTTTAGCTGTCACAAAGTCTGAAAAAACACATGTGAAAGATATAACATGTTTTGGTCTGAGGGATCTTAAGGGACTATGCCCAAATGAGGTAGCCCGAAACCATGGGGAGCTTATGGAATAAAAAAATCCTCCACTAGTGTTTACTAGGCCATACAGACGTGTTGGCGTAAATGGTTCGGTCTCACGAGCTACCGTTTGTAAAATATAGCATCTGACAACCTTACACTGACTTATACTACACTATTCCGCGCGTTTGCAAACAATAGGACAAACAAGAGAACCGAATGGAGATGGATAAAACCACAAGATTATTTCATAGAGGGTTTGATATAAAGGTTTTAGATCTGACAAGACGTCTCTAGGTGCCACGGAGTCCGAGAAATCACCGTCAAAGATATAGCATGTTTTGGTCTCAGGGATCTTAAGGGACTATGCCCGGATGAGGTAGCTGAAAAACGTGGAGTGTAGGGAACAAAAAAAGCCTCCACTAGCTTTCACCAGGCCATTCAGACATGTTGGTGTAGACGGTTCAGTCCCATGAGCTACCATTTGCAAAATATAGCATCTGACAGCCTTACACTGACATTGTCTGTTTGCAAACAATAGGACACCGAGATCACCGAAAGGATATGGATAAAACCATGAGAGGATTTCGTAGAGGGTCTAGATGTGGAATTTTTGGATTTTACAAAGGTGTCTCTAGGTGCCACGAAGTTTGAGAAATCACCTGTCGAAGATATAACATGTTTTGGTCTCAGGGCTCTTAAGGGAATATGCTCGAACAAGGTAGCCCAAAAGCACGGGGAGGGTAGGGAACCAAAAAAAATCCTCCATTAGCATTCACTAGGTCATCTAGATGTGTTGGTATAGAAGGTTGGGTCCCACAAGCTACCGTTTGCAAAATATAGCGTCTAACAGCCTTACACTGTCTCAAACTGTACTATTTCATGAGTTTGCAAGCAATAGGACACCGAGAGAACAGAATGGAGATGGATAAAACTGTGATAGGCTTTCATAGAGGGACCCAATGTGGAGGTTTTGGATCTATTGAAGCATCTCTAGGTGTCATGGAGTTCGAGAAATCACCCATCAAAGATATAGCGTGTTTTGGTCTCAGGACTCTTAAGGGACTATGCCCGGACAAGGTAGCCTGAAAGCACGGGGAGCGTAGGGAACCAAAAAAAAGCATCCAATAGCATTCACTAGGCCATTCAGATGTGTTGGTGCACACAGTTTGGTCCCACAAGCTACCATTTTCAAAATATAGCATCTGACAGCCTTACACTGACTCAAACTACAATATTTCGCGTGTTTGCAAACAATAGGACAACGAGATCAGCGAAAGGATATGAATAAAACCATGAGAGGATTTTGTAGAGGGCCCCAACATGGAGGTTTCAGATCTGGAGAGACATCTCTAGGTTCCACAGAGTCCAAGAAATCACCCATCGAAGATATAACATGTTTTGGTTTTAGGGCTCTTAAGGGACTATGCCCGGATGAAGTAGCCCGCAAGCACGGGGAGCGTAGGGAACCAAAAAAAATCCTCCACTAGCATTCACTAGGCCATCCAGATGTGTTGGCATAGACGGTTTGGTCACAAGAGCTACCGTGTACAAAATATAGCGTCTAACATCCTTACACTGAATCAGACTCCACTATTTCACATGTTTGCAAATAATAGGACAACGAGATCAACGAAAGGATATGGACAAAACCGTGAGAGGATTTTGTAGAGGGCCTCGACGTGGAGGTTTAGAATCTAAAGAGATGTCTCTAGGTGTCATGGAGTCTAAGAAATCACCTATCGAAGATATATGTATCCAATAGGACAATGAGAAAGCAACCTTACACTGACTTAGATTACACTATTTCACGCGTTTGTAAACAATAAGACAACGAGAGAATCGAATAGATATGGAAAAAACTGCTGAGAGGCTTTCATATAGGGCCTCGACATGGAGGTTTCAGATCTGACGATATGTTTCTAGGTGCCACGAAATATGAGAAATCACCCATTAGATCCAAAACCTCCACACCGGGGCCCTCTATGAAAGCCTCTCGCAGGTTTTATCCATCTCCATTTTGTTCTCTTGTTTTCCTATTGTTTGCAAATGCGTGAAAAAGTGTAGTCTAAGTCAGTGTAAGGTTGTCACATTCTATATTTTGCAAACAATAGCTCATGGGACCCAACCATCTACGTAGACATGTCTGGATGGCCTAGTGAATGCTAGTGGAGGCTTTGTTTTGGTTCCCTACACTCCTCGTACTTTTGGGCTACCTCGTCCAGGTGTAGCCCTTAAGAGCCCTGAGACCAAAACACCCTATATCTTTGATGAATGATTTCTCAAACTCCATGGCACCTAGATACATCTCATCAGATACAAAACCTCTATAGCGGGGCCCTCTATGAAATTCTCTCGCGGTTTTACCCATATCCATTTGGTTCTCTCGTTGTCCTATTGTTTGTAAATGCGTGAAATAGTGTAGTCTGAGTTAGTGTAAGGTTTCCAGATGCTATATTTTTGAAAGGGTAACTAGTGGGACCAAGCCATGTGTGCCAACATTTCTAGATGGACTGGTAAACGCTAGTGGAGGCTTTGTTTTGGTTCCCTACGCTCCCCGTGCTTTCAGGCTACCTCGTTTGAGCGTAGTCCCTTAAGAGCCTTGATACTAAAACACGCTATATCTTCGACGGGTGATTTCTCAAACTCCATGGCACCTAGAGACATCTTGTTAGATCCAAAACCTCCATGTCAGGGTCCTCTACGAAATAATCTCATGATTTTATTCATCTTCATTCTGTTCTCTTGATGTCCTATTGTTTACAAATGTGTGAAATAGTGTAGTTATAGTCAGTGTAAGGCTGTCAGATGCTATATTTTGTAAACGGTAGCTCATGGGACCAAACCATTTGTGCCAACACATCTAGATGGCTTGGTGAACGCTAGTGGAAGCTTTGTTTTGGTTCCCTATGCTCCTCGTACTTTCGGCTACCTCGTTTGGGCATAGTCCCTTAAGAGCCCTGAGACCAAAACATGCTATATCTTTGACGGGTGATTTCTCGACTCTATGGTACCTAGAGATGTCTCCTCAGATCCAAAACCTCCATGTCAGGTCCCTCTACTTAAGTGTCTCACGGTTTTATCCATCTCCATTCGGTTCTCTCATTGTCCTATTGTTTGTAAACATGAGAAATAGTGCAGTCTGAGTCAGTGTAAGGCTGCCAGATGTAATCACTTGAATAATATAGGTGATTCATACAATATAGGTGGTGAAATGAAAATTTCAGTTTGTTGTTCCTTTCTGAAATTTTATTTCTCTTAGCTTCGCATGGCTTCGAGAATAATAAATTCCCTACTGATAGTGCCAACCACGTGAAGGTGGAAGCTTTTTTGGCACCACTAACCTACATAAACATGTTAGTAAGAAATTAATTAGAATTTTAAATCATACAAAATTTAAACAAAATCATTTAAACAAATATTCAAATTAAATTCATGAAGAAAATATCTTTGCAAATTCAATCCAATGAACTACAAGGATCAACTCTACTCTTGACAGTAGCAATAATTGCTTCATAATCTGATTCACGAACCTTCCACATATTCTTGTTTAATGACCGATCTTGATATTTGATCAATTTAATATTTGTTGCAAGGACCAAATGTGAATAGTGAAGTATCTTTCAATGTACTTCATAGTCTTCAAACGACCAAATGTTTGATTTTTTGATAGGATATCGTCCAAGCCAACTTTCAGTGAGTACCACTGACCCAGTGGGATACTCAAGGTCTTCACCTTCAATGATTCTATTCTTTTACGATGTATTTGACAAAAAAACATCATAATGCATTGAAAATTCAACATGATGCCTACAACAACAAGTGGTACATGAGTGATTGATTTTCACATAAAAGGGTTTGCTCATTTCAAAGAATCTTTGGCTAATGTTAATTTGTGGATTTTCATTCTTAAACTTAGAGAATAATTGTGTTTGAGTCATATCTAAGAAATGTTTTGCACACGATTCACGATTACGAGAACATATTCTTCTTTTTACTATATCTCTTCTATTTTGTGACACCCTTATGTTCTCATTCCAAAATTTTACAATTTATTCTTTTAGAATATCATATGTATTCTTGTCTTTTCGTGGAAGTCTGCTAGAGAAATCCCAATAGTCAGTGTTATTGAGTGACTCAAGACGTTTACGTCTCTCTATTGCTTTCATTAGTGTTTTTCTATTTAGCTTTAAAGCAATGCTTATTTTTCTAATCCATCATTTATTAGTTCTTTTATCACTTATTATACAATTAGTAAGTGCATGCCGTGTAGCATTACTATCTTTGGTGTGTCTTTTGCCACCTACAATTTTGTATGCTTTATGTATGTTTTCAACAATTGACGCATTTTGATCAACAACATTAGATGTTCTTAACCCCAGGGTCTTCATTATAGGTCTCATATTAATTAATTTCATCAATGTAACAAATAATTGACATCTTTGTGAGTCATTTAAATTCTCAAAGTAATTATCCCAAATTTCACTAGCTTTTCTTCTCGCATTTCTTTCAGGCATTTTGTTAGGCATTGGTTTTATAATGTTTTCATCAATTTCAATCAAGTGAATTGGTTTTCTTCACAAAATGGAAGGAGGTGTTCCTATAGGTGAAGATTCATTTACAAGGTTACTTTATTCATTCAATGATTTCATATAAATTTTGTGGTTAACATTTGGATTCTCGGTAAGTGTTCAACAATTGGATTCATATCAATTTCTTCATCCATACCAACATTATCATTCAATTCAATATCATTATTCATTACAAAATCATTATTCTCTACATTTTCATTATGTATTTCATCCTCATTTTCTAATACATTAGCTACATTTGATATAGCATATGTACCTTGCCCTGCATGAATTTTTTGCATTCTTTTCAATTTCTTTATTCTCATCTCTTCCAATTGCTCCAATGTTTTGTTCTTGACTTTCCTCTTGTCCTTATCTCTACTTTTATCGCCCATGATTAGAAAAAATCAACTAGTGTGGTAGGGGACAAAATGAACTACTAAAAAATTGTGCAAGAATGTAGAGAAAATTGTAGACCAAATAGAATGTATGCAGAATTCCCGTGAAAGAGATGAAAGGGACGTTAGGGGCCACAATATATAAAAAAGCATAACGTGTACGCATTATGATTTTTACCTTTTCCAACACATGCCTCAAAGCTTGGGATCCCGTTTGGATTCCCAAGTTTGAGGCATGGACCTGCACAAACACAACAAACCTCTTGTTTTTGCATAAAAACACAAAAATCCAACTTCTGCCATGATAAATCAACATCAAATGGTCGATTCGTTTTAAAAAAATTATACCATGACGTAAAGTAGAGTTTATTCTTTGTATAAATATTATTTTTCAATTTTTCTAACAAATACAAGGTTTTCATATTATTTATTTTCTAACTATGCCTTTTTATAGCTATTTTATGAATTTTAAACATGTCTATCTTTTGTCGTGCATCTTTTTTTTTGACTCATTGAAATTGAATAAAAGTTTTTTAGGCACAAACTAGTTGTACTTTTATACATATTAAAAAAACTAGTTTTAGATATATTTTGAGATTGTTTGGGGGCACGGTCGGAGCTTTGTTATTTTTCAAAACATAAAATTTCTCTACTAGAAAAATCATTTAAAAAATATACTCGCTAGAAAATCTAATTAAATTTCTAACACAAACTAGATGCTCCTAGCTATCTTTCTACCAAAGGGTTTTTAAAAATACTAAATGGTGGGGGCACGGAAGTCACTCTATTATGTTTTTTAATAAAAAAAGGAGCACATGTTAGTATTTTAGTTATATGACCCACTTAAACTTATATTACCCCCTTTTGGCCCCCCAACTTGGTGCATTTACCCCTTGATATCTTCTTGTTTTAGCTACTATTGTTGTCAGTGTGTTAGTGGAAAACATAGATATTTTTCCTCTCCTCTGGGTATTATGTTTTCTTTTCAAGTGATCAACCTTTGACCTTTTATCTGCATCCCTTCGTTTAAGTATCAAGTTTATCATGTTGTTTATAGCTAGTAATTTATGTTAGGCAAGCTAGCCTGCTGTAACTATGAACATCTTGCTTTTCACACGAGCTTATCGTCCTTTTTGTTGCACTTTTGTTAGATCACTCTCAAGCCATTTTCATAACCTTTTGATCCCGGAAAGAAAGGTTATAGGATTGGAGTGATCAATGCTTGGGCTAGCTGGGTTGGAGTTTTGGTATAAATTTTTTAGAATGTAGAAGTTTGTGTACAGCGTATTCAAGAGCTTGCTTGTTTAAAATTCTTTTCAATCATCAGTCTTATTCCTAGAATTTTAAATCCTTCCTTGAGAGGTACCTTGACCATCCTCATCAAGCTTGAACCGTAACTAGTTTCAGATCACCTAAGTTTGAGGTTATAATTGTGTAATTCCAGTACCCAATTATTACTAGAATTGCTTTGGTCTATTTCCCTCTCGGGAAGTTTTTTGGTGGCATATTCTATTTTCTATCTTGTTGTTTTCCTTTAATAATGTTAATGTTATTAATTAAGATTGGTAGGATTCTATGCACATAAAGACCTTGATGATTTGTGATGGAAATTTATATGAAGGTTATTAACATTTGGGTTATATAATGACACTTAGTAATATATGTTAGTACCTATGTTAGAACGGTTTGATTATGTTACCAAGGGTTGCTTTAAAATATTTTTTGTTGAGAAGGAGATAATTTCTTTTTAATTAAACTGAACTTTATACTTATTGTGGAGGTTTGTAAATCCTTAGCGTTATAAAACTTGGAAGATGTTTTGAATGCTCTTGTTGAATGAAACTCTCTTTTTCACTCACTTATTGTTACTATCCTCTATGGGTAGTGGCCTCTTCTTGAATGATTGTGAAATTCCTCGATTCAATGGTCGAAACTAGTATT